>JADDOH010003312.1:0-297265 GCA_016648135.1 Agrypnia vestita | reverse complement strand
TTCTTCGACCTTTCTGTACTAGATATTATGGTACTCGAGATGGACTGCCGTAGTCGTCTGTGTGAGACGAATCGACAATGATCCGTACCAACTAGTGATGGGTCCGCTCTGTACTCACTACTACAATGTAGTACTACATTACACTGAAGCGCACACTTCACTTCTTTTGAAGTGTAGTGCACACTACAAACTACACACACTTCAAAGTTATTGAAAGTGCATACTTCAAATAGTACACTTCATTTTAAAGCGAACACTACAAAGTACACATACTTCAAAGTTATTGAAAGTATGAGTACATACTTCAAATAGTACATTTTTATGTGAAATTGGTTTGAAAACTTTTGTGACCGAACGAAGGAATCTCTATGTGTTTTGATATATTTTTCTTGTAGCGACCTTTTTTTTTTTAGTCAACAAACTTTTTATTTTTACTACAATTACTTCACTTCATTAGTACTACAACTTTGTAGTACTGCAATAATTCACTTCATTAATACAATAATTACTTCACTTCATTAATACTACAATTACTTCACTTCATTATTACTACAATTTCGTAGTACTATAATTAGTTCACTTCATGTAGTTTTTACTACAAATGTAGTGTACATTTTATAGTCTTCGAACTGGTGAACGTGTGTGTGTGTTGTGGTCTTCATTTTGAATAGTTTTTCCCTTCGCTAGTACCAACTAATATCACTACCAAATACAGTACTAATACTAAATATAAAAATTTAAAAAACACAATGTTTTTTTATGAGAGTTCAATATTTTATTAGTCTCTTACAGGACGATCGTTTCGGCTGTTTAGGCCATTATCAACTGATTAAGGCCTAAACAGCCGAAACGATCGTCCTGTAAGAGACTAATAAAATATTGAACTCTCATAAAAAACATTGTGTTTTTTTAATTTTTATATTTAAAATAATGGAGTTCTTTGCAATAAATAACGTCAGTGTTAAAAAAATTAAGTACTAATACTGTCTCGATTAATTTATAGTAAACTAAATCACTACGCACTCACTTGATAGGTGATTCTAGTCGTTCTCGGCTTACGTGGGGATCATCCACAGGGTATTGACTACGAAAACACTTACTTGGAATTAATGTGGTATATTCAATACATTACAATAGATACGTGAATTGTTTTTTTTTGGTCGCAATCCTAGGATTAGTCTGCAACAAGCACTCGCTTTTTCCACTCCTCTCTGCCACCTGCCCACCTCTTCATTTCTTGGTAGGTGCTACAGCGCCCATCTCCGATAGTCTGGTCTATGTAGCTTAATCCCGGACAGCCTCTACGCTTGTTGCCTTCAATATTTCCCTCGACGATGGTAAAAAGTAACCCCGATGCATTATATTATGGTTGTTGGACGATTCTGTTCAGGAGCCACCTCTTTTCGTCCACCCTGCTTAATACCTCGTTGTTCCGGATATGTTCTGATCAATGGATCCTCGCCATGCGCCTGTAGCACCACATCTCAAGTCCGGTAGCCTCCGGGACATGCTCTAGCTGATGGTCCATGTTTCACTGCCATACACCAACACACTCCAGACAAGAGTTTAAATTAAGTTTTTTCTAACCTTTAAATCAATGTTGGGAAATTCAAGGATCTTGGATTTTTTGTTGAAGGCGACTCTTGCTCGTTGTATTCTGCTTGAATTGGTTAGTAAGTAGTTACTAAATGCGTTGACTAGTATTAAATACATTATGCGCGCCCATACTAAATTTGATTTAAAACGCACTCCCGAGGTGTACAGTCGCTTGGCGGGCAGAAGAGATCTTGGCTGGATTCTGGTGGCTCCCAGGACCCGCACTCCCATCCTCAGCCCTGCGGGTAGTCGTTCGGCTTCTGGAATGTTCCACGCGATTGATTTCTGCTCTGCTTTTGGTGGCGTTTCCCCACAGTATTTTGCTACCCTTGCTCAATTGATTCCTCAACTGATTTCTACTTCTTCTTTTATTTGTATTGTTCCGGAAGTTAGAACCCAAATATTTTTTGTATTTGCTAGCCGACTTGCGTAGAGTAAATCTATATTTCTCGATTCTTACAAAATGGTTTTATTTTATTTCCCTTCCAATCAACAAATTATTTTTACGTACGTTCTCATAAAAAAATGAGATAAATATTACATAAACACACAACGCTCAAAAAGTCCAACTTTTGGTTACCCAGGACCCGGAATATAAGGTATTCATGACTTTCATTAATGGTATGTCGCCTAATGACGTATAGAAAATTGTGGTCGGTTAAGGGATTTGATGGACGATCATTTGATCATTAAAAATATAACACCCATTTAAGTTTGATGAACGAAGGATATATCGGAGGATCGTTTATTTTGCTGTGTATACAAATTGAGATTTGTGCTATCGTGATTAATGACAAGTCCATAATTTGTAATATTTTATTATCTTTATTTAATTATTTTATAAAGGGTAATTATAAATCCCATAAAGCAATATATTACTCCCCGAAAATTTTTCTCGATATGTCTTAATATATTAATTTGTGAAGAATAACAAGATGGATTATAATAATCATACTCTACTTATATATTACAAGACAGTACAGATTGCAAGTAAATTTTAATCACAATAATTAAAATATAAAGTTATTAGGTAATTAAATTTGATTATTTTAAAATTTATATAATGAATTTATTGTTTCTAACTTGATTTGACATTCCAATTCATTATATCATTTACTTCCTATATAAAATGTGTACAGTGCAGCTAGGCAATTGATGTTTACAATAATGATATATTTATATTACGTATATCTATTTTTAGAGTGCTGTCTAATGCCAGCTGGCGAAAGGACCTGATTAAAATAATCTTTGTGTAGGGATGTGTTAAAGACATGCTCCTTTGTAAAGTAAGTTTATAGTTGGAACTCGAAAAATTTAGGATAGTCATAACGTTTTTTCGATATGATTTTAAACATTCTTCTCTGAATTGTATTTCTAGGGTGTTGTAACCTTGTGGAATTTTCTTCATTTAATTTTAAATGGAATATATTCTTTAAACTTTGGGTGAAATGTTCGTAGTAACGGAGATAAGCGATCTAAATGTTGGCATTTTTTCCAATATTTCAGACTTATTTTCTGTTAAACATTGGACTATCACTACATTAACTTCTATGGAATATTTAAATTTATCTGCTTTAATACAAGTCAAATGCAATGTCGAAAAATTTTTACATTTTTATTTTTATTGTATTAGAAGACTTTTCCAAAGTTTTTGCTTCTACCAATGTGACACCCTGAATAGGTATTAAATAATATTTTATGCTGCACCCCAACTAATTATCAAATATTGAAAAAGTGACTGCACAAGTCATTTAAAGATCATTTTCAATTTGGTAGATAAGGTATGTTAAAACCACGCCATTATCATGTTTAATCCCCTAAGATATATTAAGCACTCACCATATTAGATAGTCATTTCGAAAATGCTTAGACAATATTCAGATAATAATGCGTAGGGATATTAGACTATAATGTTATTAGAGTGATTTTTTGATACTGTCATGTGCGATAAGAATCTGACGTCACTCCAGCCGATGATACACTCGGTGTGTTCCGTGAACACAGCCTGTGAGGGATGTGTAGAGGGCGTTTATGGTTTTCGAAAAAGTTCACACATTTTACTTCCTTTCTTTTAACTCGTGGCGTCTGCTTGACAAGCGTCTGACGAAAAAAATTTGGATCGATTTTTAACCCTTTTCCCGTGATCCAATCGAGCTGAAACTTTGCAAGTAGACTCGTGGCGACGATCAAGAAGATCTTTCAAATTTTCGTTAAAAAAAATAATTATAGTATAATTTTGGATTTTTCAAATTTTTAATGGTTTTTTCATACAACTCAGTAAGTTCTATGGAGATTCCGACACATAAGGTACACACGAAATCCGAAAATGAGAAAGGGAGTATTGTAAAAACTTGGTTTTTATGGGTTACTTTTTTCCCATTTTAAGACATCACTTCTGGTTCACATCACGTACTCGCCACTGTGGAAAAATAACAATTGAAGACCCCGTGGCAAGAAGTTGTTAACTAAAATTCAAGTCATTTTGAGATAATTAGACATTTGCATTTCGCCTTTGAAAAATATGTTTTATTTCTAATTCAAGATTAATTTTTATTGATTTATGTCATTAAAATATCAAAAAAAGTATTTATAAAGTAAAAAAATGCCTTTATGCACAAAAAAATAAAAATATACTAATTTTCCCAAAAAAAATGTAGTTAACAACCATTTTTTCGCTCTGAAACTCATTTATAATAGAATAACTCCTTTTTAAAATGGGTAAAACACGAACATCAAACAACCCTTCAAATGCTATCCGTTTTTACCATCCATGATCCAAAATTACAAAATACCTGACATGTTAATTAATAATACAAAACATGGTATGTACCATTTAAAATTATTAAAAATAATATATAAGTACATATTATAATAGTCTTCAAATAAAAACAGATATATGACAGTACTGCCAGAGTAAAATTTATACTAACCATAAATATTCCAATCAAATTAAAAGGCGTGTTAATTTCAGAATGATGGGATGAACATGTTATTATTGAAGATAACATGTTCTTCGCATTAGTAATTGATTTAATTTTTATGAAAAAGTGTAGTTAACATGTTCATCCCTATGATTTGAACATGTTCTAATTATTTTTAAGTTCTGAACTTATTTTCAATGGAAAGAGCGTATAATATATAGTTCAGACGGCTTAACTGATTTATGATAAAAATGTCAGTTAACAACTTCTTGCCATGGGGTCTTCAATTCATTACAAATTCAACAAAATTTTATTAAAAATCGAATTGTCGAATCTCTCAGTTCCTCAGAAAAAGCGATCATCAGGGATGTTCGTAAAGGATTCTCTGTTATTTATTAATTCGTTGTGTGGACATAGATTTTGTGGTAGCGAATAGTTTGACAAGTGTTGCATCGGAAAGTGCTTGCCATAAGGTACAGATACACATGCTTCTTTAGTGGCATGCTAATGAGCATGCCCTAACAACTGTACACACTTGATCATTACTGACATGCTCATAAATAAGCATGCCCAAAGCTAACAATCAAACACACATGCTTATTAGTGGCATGCTCTTGTCATAGAATAGAGACTCTCTTGTTCAAAATGGAAATTTTGCAAACTGAAATTGAAAATTCAAGTGAAACAATAAATCAAAAAAGTTCCCGAGTTTCCATCCGCACATTTTTGATTTTAGTTTATATAATTTTTATTGTAAGATTTGAATCATTCATGCCTATTAATAAAGTTTCGTAAACATTATTTCTCACCATATTATTTTTACACAACGGTGACCGAGTATTCCACAGGCATTCGTGATTCCTATAATAAGTCACGAAAAGTAATGTTTTATCATCTCCCAACGCGCCATATTTGTTTCATCTGTCGCGGACTGAGAAGATCGCATTGATAATACTAGCCGCGAAGCCCGCGAATGACATAAGCATGCTCATAAATAAGCAAGTCTGTTCACACATGCTCCAAAGATACCCCTTCTCTATGGTGAATGACAGTGGCATGCTTATAAATCAACCGGCGGTTGAATTTTAGCATGCCACTAGGTGGCATGCTCATTTCTAGCAATGTGCGTACACACATGCCACTAAAAAGCAAGGCCTAGAGAAGGTCGTTACTGCGCTTGCTCACGTGCCACTAAATAAGCATGTGTATCAGACGCCATAATGATTTACATTTGCACAAGCCGATAGTTGGGGGAATTGCGGAAATCCCCGTCCAGAGACCTCGGGAGCCATTGCCTCAAAGTTCCACTTCTACCTGGACGATAGTCGGACTAACTTACCAGTTAACAGTTGCACTAAGTTATCAGCTAACAGCCGAGGCATACAACATACACCAGAACTTATAATGTTAGCTCACTCAACATAAAATATATACCGTACTCTGTACCTGCTCTTGTTACTACCCTTAGACGTAATCCTCTAAATATCTCTTTGATTTACGTGCTTGTCCATACTTGTTGCAATCAACAGTTGAACTAATCAAGAATTACGAACACGGTCTACGTAGTCTGAAAAGAACAACCCTAAATTATAAAAAAAACATATGAATACTGTAGAAGATTTTTACAATAATTCCATATAGGTTTTCTTATAAACAAATCTAAATCAAACGTATTTCCCTTAAATGAAAGGCGTATTATTTGAAATTTAGATATTGAAACATCTTCTAGAAATTATGTGCTTATTGGGAGCTTAAATGAAGATATGAACTAATAGCCCAATATTGACGTTTTTTGTTCAATCTGCTATTACTGGTTGATATTTCAATAGCTGTACAGTAAATGTATTAAAGTTATTAACTATCATTCAATTTTATTCGTCAATGTTCACGACGTTGCCACTGTACAGTGTTTGTCCATCCGAATGAAGATATAGTGCTATCGAAAATTTATCAGTGTCAAAACGAAACGCGTAATTAATACAAAAAAAAGTTAAAGTTAAAAGTTAAAGTGAAAAGTTACTGTTAAAGTAAGTTAAAGTAAATTACTATATTCAGTGGAAAATTTGTAATTGGCATAATTTTAAAAACCGTCATTTTATACTTGTTAAGATGTTGATTTGCTGTTAATTTTCCCCAAAATAAAATAAATAAATAAAATATAAGGTTCTTAAAAATTACCCGTTCATTTAATAACGAAGCGATATTTACGTCATCAAGCAAACCAGTTATTGCAATGTAGATTTAAAAATATAAGTTTTGGATGAATATTATATAAAATAAGTACTAACATTATTCTAAAAGTTACTAGAAAACACTAATTTCTTTAACAAAATCTTATTTAGGCTAGTGCGTAACCACTACAAATTACATTATTGTCTACCGGTTTCGAGACGTAACCCGTTTTTCCGTCAGGATAACCAGTATAACCACTACACTAGCATGTTAATAACACTACACACCACACCATAGTAATATTTACACACCAACATCTTCACGAAATACTATTCACATGCGTGTTACTCTAACTAAAGGCCAATATGCACTAATTTCGTTATCCAAATAATTAAAATATAAAATTTAAGCCAATATTTTTGTCACAATGATAGAATTATTGACATTTGACAGATGTCCTGACGTTTCTTTTTTTTTGAGTGTTGGAGTAGTAAAAAGCAGATAAGAATATCGTTTTTTTTTAAGAATAGGTCAGATTATGTTTTATTTATTATTGATATTATTAATATTTAAAGAATTAATTTTATGGTTAGACATTAAATAAGTGTAATAGATCTGAGGAACGTATGTCGCGACGCCAGAAAGAGACTGCATGACAGAGAGAATGTATAAAAGGGCGCACGAATGTCGAGTCGAGACTCTTTCACTACCATTGTTATCGAGACCGCATCTTACTGTATAAACGATTGTCTAAACCATTATTGTTACCGAATAAATACTTACGAGAACAAAGTCTTTACTTGGAGCAACCTCATCCCGAAACAAGAATATTACAATAAGTATAAAGCACTACCAGATTTTATATCTACCGGTTTCGAGACGTATTATTCGTACATATACCACAACCATAATACTGTTAACCTTTTACCAATATTTATCACATGCGTCTTAAAATTGTCAAAGACTAGCATGCACTTACTTGCCTACAGAACGATCACGAATCTACAAGGGAGAGGGAGTGAGAGGGGCCGGGGTCTAAAGTGGGTGTTACCAAATATTTTTGAAAGATTTGCTAACACCCACTTTAGTGTACTGTAGTGAAGTGTTGGTTCTGATGAAGAGACGGGTTTATCTTGAAACCAGTGGACTCAAAATTTGTAAGTGATTTATACTAATTAATGTAACACTCTATTATGTTTTATTTTTTTAACTTTTAGAAAAAAATGGATATTTATTTTATCCGATGCGATGTAAACACAATTTTGCCAAGTAAAAATATGTTTATTTCTAAACTAAATTGCAATAATGAAAAAAAAAAACCATCAGAAAGGTTGGTAAAACATAAAACTTTCAGATTGATATAATAATTTGAATTAATTTTGATAATCAAATACTATATAACGGGTTGATTCCGGTGCTAGAACTTTAAATGCGCGCAGGCAGAATAGCGACGTACAACAATTTAGTGTCCAAATTTGTCCGCTCGAGGCGAACTCGGGCCGTTAATTGTGCACCGTCTTATTGCATATTCGGTCGCTTACCGGAACATTACTCAGAGGATACCTGTGCAGGTGCACACCAAACAATTAACATTAGAAATCGCGAACAGCTGAGCACCGAGTCTGAGAACAAGGTCTGCAGGTCGGCCCGGGGTGGAACTTCTGGGAACAAAGGCAGTACATCAGCCCACGCGGGGCCAACTTCGCAGCCTTCCCCGCCCGGCCGTTATTTAAGGCTTTCATTTGAGCCCGCCCAGAAATGCACGGTTTTTATATTAAAAATATCGCGTTACGTATGAAATATCGCATGAGCAGCGAGCTAATCGCGTCGTAAAATGTAGTTGTAGAGGTGTGGTTAAAAATAATGCTCTACAAATTAATTAAATGTTGAGTGAAAATTTTATTTTATGTAACACGAAGACTTATTTATACGTATTTTATTTAATCTATACAAGGTGCGTTTAAGACAACAAGACAAGAACATTTTTGGGTCTGGCCTGAGGCACCTCTGATGTGATGAAGGAGATGCTTCGATTTGGTTACAGAGATGATTCCATGACTGGATGTGAAGAGATATTTCTCTTTGGTCATAAATATCCCAGTGAGTCAGGTTTAATAAAACAGAGGTTCTTCTAGTTTTAAAACTACGTAGCGTCTAATTCACGATAACAAAAATACCAATAAGTCGCTAGATGTTATCATATACTACATAGTGTTGGTAATAAACATAAATTGCGTCAATTTTCTCAAAATTAAGAGGACAGTGAATGGTAGCCACCGCTTACCCAGGACCGTTATAAGAGCAAAAGCTTCCAAATCGGTCTTACTCAATCGTCTCCAGGTTGAATTTGTTTTCAACTAACATGCAAGACCGCGCTACCCCGCGCAGTTCATTCAATTCAATTCAATTTATTTGATAATATGTACATTACAAACAAAATGTTTATGGCATACATATAAGGAAGTATATGTCAAAATAAAAATATTTAATAAATTAAAAATAACATAAAATCTGGTCAAAGGTGTAGGAGAATCCCGCTTCAGAAAACCCCCTCAGACACATGGAATATATCAATACCCAAAGCGATTTTGTTCAGCATAGATGTGGCTCTTCCAACAGGCATAACTATCGGCAGGTTGGTCCTGTATATTGGAATGTGAAACAATCTATGCTGACTATGTCTAATGTAATTATCAGGAACATACAAACCAATGCTCTGCATTATTTCAGGATTATCGATCATACCGCGCAACAATCATATAAACCATTGCGAGGCGGCGCGGCCGTAAGCACAAAACCATTCACCCTCCGTTGGAAGATGTCTTTTTTTTAGATATATAAAAAAAAATAAACATGCATACATATTATAATAAAGTATATAAATTCATAATAAAAAGATAAAGACAAGTCTCACAGCAGCGGCAGTGGATGGTTTCTGTTGGAAGTTTAAAAGACAAGGCACCAAGAAAAGAAAGAATAACAAAACCATCAATATCGCGGGAAAAAAAGAGACGATACACAAATAAAAACAAAAATGACCCCCGGCAGGGAAGTCAGGACAAGCAGATACGCAACCATAGATACAGGAGCAGCACCAGGCAGAGGGTTGGTGACTCCCTTCTGCAACAAAATCTCTCATTGGAACACCTATACCCTGACGAAACCCCGGAAACATCAATGAAGAGGACAAGAGAAAACATCAACAAAAAATACATAAAAATAGTTAATAAAGTATCCTCCTTTATTATTGTAGTTTTATCTTAATGATCACGGCGTTGCGCACCCTTGGACGAATAACCACTCTCTCAACGTCCGCCTTAGACCACTTTCGACACTTTGCGAATAAACGAAAAAAAATAGACCCAGTTCACCATGGACTACTCCAACATATAAAGACGACACAATTATTATCCTATGTAGTATAGACAGATCTGCATCTATTCTCCTGTAACAGGCATTGAATTGTTCGTCATAGGATAATATTCTCATAAATCATTTTTGCACACATTCTATTATATTTATATGCACGGTGGAGTAAAGTAACCACATGAGAGAATTTTACTGGAGTGAAATATGCACCAGTGAGAAGCAGAGCATTTAAGGGCCATCAGTTTTATTTTTAATTTTGAGAAATTTTGCAAATGAAGCTGAAAATTCTGCTAACTCTTGCGATGATGTTACCGCAATTATAATTTGAGAGTGCGTGTTTTGAGAGAAGAATGAGTCCACCCGTCGAAAGACAGATTCTTTATGTCACATTTGCACATAATGAATCTTCGCACATGGACTTGATGTCGATAACAATGCATTTTTACGTACATTTGGGGTCACACACACATGTACACAAAAAAATGTACATTTATTCTCAGATATTTGAGCAAGTACCTACTTTCTGGTACTATTATTAAATTATTTAAATCATATATCTCTTTATTTAATTACTACAAAAAAACTTACCCATAAAAACCAAGTTTTTATTATACTCCCTTTCTCATTGAAACGGGTTTCGCATCTACTCCACGCGTCGGGCTCGAAAGTAAACAATGTATAAATAGTTAAAATTTAGAAAAATCCAAAATTATACTATAATTATTATTTTTTTTAATAATAAGATCGCTTTTATCGTCGCCACGAGTCTGCCTGCAAAGTTTCAGCTCGATTGGAGCACGGAAAAAAAGTTAAAAATCGATCCAAAGTTTTTTCGGCAGACAAGCAGACGCTACGAGTTAAAATAAAGGTAGTAAAAAACTAACCCATAAAACCAAGTTTTTATTTTACTCTCTTTCTTATTTGTAAATTAAGTTTACCATCATGTAATTAAATAATTGATTGACTGAAAATGAAACATATCTAGACAAATATCTTTGTCAAAAATCTCTAAAAATATCTCTTTATTATATGATTTCTTCCCAAAAAACCGAAGTGTGCTGTAATTTGTGAAACAATTGTCATAAATTTTCGAAATTCGTAGTGAAGTACCTATTATACCTACCGACGGAGTAATTCAAATTTTAAATATTCTGTGACGTTGTCAGGCCGCCGTTCGTAGTAATCAAACTTTTGTAATGATTCCAATTTAAAAAAAACATTAAAAATTTGAAAAATCCAAAATTGCACTATAATTATTAATATTTTTTAACGAAAATTTTATAGATCTTCTTGATCGTCTCCACGATTCTGCTTGGAAAGTTTCAGCTTGATTGGATCACGGGAAAGGAGTTAAAAATTGATCCAAAGTTTTTTCGCCCGGCAAGCCGGCAAGCAAGCAAGCAGACGCTACGAGTAAAAAAAAAGGGAGTAAAAATTAAAATTTCTTCAAAACAAAAGCTCGGGAAACCGAGACCTCTCGTATTAAGGATTTATAATGAAAACTATGCTTTTATGTTAGTTTTTTTCTATCTCTTAAGGAATTACATATGTATCTATATAATATTGCATACTTAATATTATATTTTGTACGTTATGTATGTGATGAAGCAATGCGGTAGTCTGGTTATGATTACCCGCATGGTAATCAAGATTGCCAATAGGCGATATTATTTCCTGGTTCAATGTACGAAAAAAATACAACTTTTTTTCTCTGCGGTGGAGCGCGAATCACGGCCAAATATGATAATTTATCACAACGTTGGGAAATGAGTGTAATTTGTAAAGTTTGCCAATATATCCTTCCCTTGCGTATGCTGAAAACACAAAACATTGTTACATAACGTCCCCGTTCAAATTATTTATACTATACGCAAAAATGCTATCGAATAATTTCTCGCAAAAAGTTCAGCCACGAAACATCCGACAGAAGCATTTTCACAAAGGTCTAATGTTTTTAAAAACGGAATACTTTTTAAACAAAAAAGTCGCATAAATGGTAGATATTAAAAAAAACTATATTTTAGTTATTTGAGACCACGCTTTCAAACATATGCATTTTTAAAGGAATATAATGAGGCTTTGAGAAAGATAGAAAATGTTTAGGCAACTAACTATAACATGAAAATAAACAAAGATAAAACAGAGTGCACGGTTGTTGAAAGAGAAGAGCTGTCTTCAAATGTTGGTTTGAGTGGCGTCACTATCAAATTAGTGAAATAATTCACATATTTGAGCAGCAGAATTTCCCAAGATGGTCGCACACAGGCAGATATTTTAAGCAAAATCCAACAAGAAAGAGTAGCTTTCAACAAAAAATCCAAGATCTTTGAATCTCCTATTAACATTGATATAAAGATTAGGAAGAATTTGGTCAAAACTCTTGTCTGGACTGTGCTGTTGTATGACAAAGTGGATCATTGGCAAGAGAATGTCCGGAAGGCTAGCGGCCTTCTAGATGTGGTGTTATAGGCGCATGGCGAGGATCCATTGGTCAGAACATATCTGAAATGACGAGGTGTTGAGCAGGGTTGGCGAAAAGAGGCGACTCTTAAACAGAACCGTCCAACAACGAGCAAATTGGATAGGCCACAGCACAAGGCACACAGGCTTGCTTTTTACCGTCGTCGAGGGAAATATTAAAGGCAGTAATCATAGAGGCTGCCCGAGATCAAGCTACGTAGACCAGGTTATCGGAGATGTACGCTGTACCAAGAAATAAAGAGACTGACAGGTGACAGAGAGGAGAGAAGAAATTGGGTGCCTCCTGTATGTTGGAACAGATCCCTGACATTCTTTACTCTGGTTCGGGTTCACTACAGGGAAAATTGAACTCGAAATTCTCTAGACATGAATGATGCTATTTAGCGGATTTCTGCAAGTAATTTCAGCTTGGTGTTCTTTATCCGATGTTCTGCTTCTGTTTTGCATCTTTTTAAAGCTGACCGTGGTTTTAATAATAAAATAAAAAATATATTTGAATTTGTATCTGCCGCGACAGAATCAACCGTCGGTTCCGAGATGTCAAAACAATCTATGGTTCGTATACAGAGAACTCCACGTTCATACAAAAATTTTTTAAAGCATCGACCAGAAACTACCAAGGATTTTTTGCCCGAACTGTCAGACTAATCCTAGAATTGTTATCTGAAAAAAAATTCGGTATGTGATCTATTGAACTCGGAAAAGTAATAAAAGTTTTCAAACTGTATAAATAAAAAGTAATTGGTAATTACTTCATCATCATCATCTTTATCTCCTTGTTCTAGTGGGGTCTCGGCAAGGTGCTTCCATATTCCTCTGCCTTTTGCTTCTTCTGTATGACTTAACAAGTCCAAACCCTTTCCGTTTTAAATACACGTTTTTTGTTGTTTTTCCCAGCTTAATATGTCGTCTTCCTTCCGGGGTTTCTGTGAGGATACTGTTTTGTATTCGTTCCTCTTGAATTCTTAGCATATATCCAAGTCACCTCATTTGTGATTTTCCGTATGTAGTAATTACTTCAATTCCGAAAAATTGCGAGAAAAAATCATTAATAAAATTTTTCAATATAATTTCAAACAAAGTATACAAAATTAAAATATATCCTTTTACTTCCTGGTATATTAATATAATTCGGTGTGTACCTAAAAAAAGATTTAAAAAAAAATCTCGATATATACCTTGAGTTCAAACATTTCGACATAAATTTTAAAACAATTATAATTGCAACCTAGAGTATTATTTGTACACACCGAATTATTTTGTTTTATCCTCGATATGATATACGTTTACCTCCCTTTTGCCTTTTCGACGGCACCCTTACGCCATTGGTTCTCGTCGTGTCGTAAAGTAAAGCCTCCGCTGTGGATGTAATTTAATAGAATAATATGCCACGCGTGGCCGTGACATTATTATAAGAATGTTGAAAAATTTAAACGCAAACGTAAAATATACCCTGCAAACCTCCAAGGACCGTATCCCCTTTTTATGTACTTTTTCTCTCGGTCGCGTAATGTTACCAGCTGCTGAGGGTTTCTCTGGATAATGAGGGAATCACTCCTCCCCCTTCCCCTGGTCAGGAAACGTAACTCTCAACTCTCCTCCGGGGAACTTTTAAGCAAGATGTACGACCAGAGGAAGATACAAAATAATTTAAATACAGAATAATAAGAAGAGAAAAATAAATAAATTCTCTTTCGAAGTGTGAAAGAATATGCATCCGAGAAATGCTCGCTTTTCTTCAACCACGATAAAATTTAGTTGCCTAATTGCTTTGTGGAAATAAAATGTAAAGAAAAATGAAAATTTCCAGTAATAAGATGAAAATGTCATCTTTCTGATCTGCTCTGATATCTAGATTCAGCGATGTTTTAAAAGTGATGATAATTTTGGATATATATCACATTACATGAAAAAAATGCTTCGTTAAATTTTTAGCAATTTCTGCAATAGTAATCTAGTGAATCTTGAATTTGGATTTCCTGTAAAGATTTTCATGTCATTATGCAAAAATAGCAATTGTTCATTTGGTTTGAAGTCACCGGCTACCCTGCAAAACAGCAAAAGGCATTGATTTCGGTGAACGTACTAGGCGCAGTGGCGGCACTATAGGCGTGATTATATCGAGATTTAGGACATTGAAACCGGGTATTTCATGGGCACTCTAAGTAAATTTAATTCGAGGTTTTTATTTTGTATACCTATTTATATGATTTTGGTTAAATTGAGAACTTTGAATTAATCTTATTAGAGGTTCTCTAGAATTAAAGACATCACTGGTATTGCGGTCGATATTTTGTTAATAAATCATTAATGTATTAAATCCTTTCTGATGTTTAACATAGGTTAGAGAACCAAAAATGAAAAATGAAGGCTCAAATTAAAATTCTGTTTTGTTCGCTTAAAAAAGTAATATTTTTATTGTATAGTTTTGTTCATGCTTAATAAATTCCTAGAAGGTACCTTTACCAAATATTTAAAAAAAAAATACAAGTGCATACTATGTGAAAAATGCATATTATCATAATTTCATCGCTTTTGCATATATAAGAATGTTATCTTTGAAGGACGTCATAAAAAACAGACGATATATCTCAGACAAGTGACTCACACCACCCCTACGTAAAAATGGCTTATCTGAGTATTTCTTCCGCCTTTGTGAATATAAAGATAATGAATCAATTACATCTCTATTATTAAATTTCTCTCACGCATCGCCAGCCACAATAATAACTATTTTTATATTACGGAAAAAATAAAAAAAATTTAATACGCATATGCAAATTTATTCACATCCCTAATATATATTTATTTATTTTATTTTTTATATTTATTTGTACAGTGGATGCATAATAATATTTTATGTAATAAATTAAATGTATGTAATGTAATAAATCATAAACATTTTAAAGACATTATACTCACCATAATATAAGCCAAAAGCTCGAGCTTATGGGAGGAGTATTTACAAGCCAAATTAAAGTGCAAAAGCAGAAACCAATTAGAAGTAGTAATTGTTATTATACAGAAACCATTTGAGACATGTGGGCAATGTTGCAATACATAGTTGTCCAAAATCAAGGTTTTGACTTCCTTCTTAAGCTGTTGGTATTTAGGAATGATCGCTTCTTGAAATTTGTTTTGCGACAACAATGTATTGTACCATTTAACTTCCAAGTATGTATAGTGATGTTGTGCCACGGTGGTTCTTAAAGTTGGCATCTTTATTTGCCCCTTCGTTCTATGTCTATTATTTATACAGTCTAAGGGGTGGGATTTATTTATAAAATAATCTTTATAAATTGGGCATAGGGAATTGGTTTTGTATATTTTTGTGAGTGATGATACATAAAATTCTTAAATATATTTAAAACTTCATTTGAAGTAGGATAGACATAAGGTTTTTTGAGAATCGTTTTAATAATTATTTTTTGCTTACTTACTTACCATCATGCCATATGATACTTACCATCGTTTCTCCGTGGGGTAGGCAGAGAGGATAGAGCACCATACTCTTCTGTCCTGACATACATACCCTCACCTCATCAACATTCATACATCTTCGATGGTTGTTGAGGGTTCTAATGGGACATACATACCCTCGCCTCATCAACATTCATACATCTTCGATGGTTGTTGAGGGTTCTAATGGGACATACATACCCTCGCCTCATCAACATTCATACATCTTCGATGGTTGTTGAGGGTTCTAATGGGACCATCTTCCAGTATCTGGTTAATCTGGTCACGCCACGTCCTCCACGGTCTCCCACTCATTCTAGCGCCGACAACATTTGCATTATATATCTTTCTTATCTTTCTTTCCTCATTCATTCGAGCGACTGTTTTTTAATTTTATGAATTATGCTTAGATCAGCTTTACATTCATTCTTACTATCTTTATACTTTACTCTATCGTAAATAGATTTGCCACACATACGTGTAAGGGATCTCATCTCCACTGCATTCAGTCTACTTTAGTTCTTCTTCTGCCAGCTCCAGGCTTTACTTCCTTTAAATAATTAAATAATTAATTAATTAATCGTCGTGAAGATATTATTGTCACAAATACCCAACTGCCAAAAACATGTCATAATTTATTACTCATTAAACTGTATTTTTTTATCACTATTTAATATACGGGATCTTTCATTAAATTTTTTTATTTATATAATTTTTTAACTCTGCTATTGCTTTGGTAATCAATAATATTTACATGTTGTTACTATTTCATATATATGATCCATTATATATATTATTTTACTTCCACTATTGCTTTTGTATTATATAATACCTGTTTTTGTTATGCACATTTTACATTTATATCCTCAATTAATTGATTAATCTTTTAGTTATGTAGTATTTTGTTATATATGTTTATTATTTTGGTCTCACTATATTGTCAGCTGCTCATCACGGCACAGGTTCTTCTTAACGAGATGAGCGGCACCATTTCCTATGTCAGGTATCAAGATGAAGATAAATAAATAAATTTATAAAAAATATATTGTAAAATTAAAATTTTTCGGTTAGTGAGCACTTTTGAGTCGTAGTTTGAAAAATGAAAACAATATTAATATGGCATATCTAAAAGTGCATTATTGTAAAGGAAGACTATGCTTTGTGTGAGCTTAATTAATGAATTTACTGTAGCCTTTTAAGATCAATTTTCCAACTCTCCGAACCTTCAAGGGCCAGGTAGGAGGGAGGGAGGGGAACATACACCTCTACAGGATGTTGTCTTTATTATTTGAATTAAATCTAGTCGCGTCTCCAACGTGAGCGTGTCTACGAATACAGGACGTCTTAAAGAAATAAGTTTATTCGTTGGGAGACATTGAAGCGAAATAAGAAAAATTCCACGGGAGATCCAGCGACATAATGGCAATAAAAAAAAATCTTTTTTTTTATAAAATATCCTAACATGAATTAATTAATTGATAATGATGACGAAATCAATGAATTTATTCTTTCACAAAAATATACTTTAAAAAAAACGCACCCGATCAAATCTGATGAAAATATTGCATATTATAACCGTTTATGAATTGTAACAAAAAATATATATATTAGGTTAGGATAGGTTAGGCTAAACAAAAGTACAGTTTGCGCTTTCAGCATAGTTGTATAAGATCTTGGCTCATTTGTTTCTTAGGGCAGTTACAAATTCTTCGCTTTTTTTCAAAAGGGCAGAAGTCACGAAATGTCATGTTCAATAATTTTGTTATCCATTGATTTGATTGGATATTTTTTTGTCGTGGTCCTTTTACTTCGGACCAAATGTCTGTGGGTGGACCTTTGCTTGTGGAACCATAGTGCAACGATGAATATCATTACTGTTAACTTATGCAAATAATATTTATATTATTTATTATATAATTTTAATAAAAATAAAATATTTTTTATATAATTAATATAAACAAACTAAAAAGGTGGTGAATACGTTTTTGATCGACATAATGTATATAATTTTTTAGTGTACTTTTATGTAAATTTTAAAAGAAACCATTAATACATTGGAGTACAGTGTCAATTTTCTTTGAAATACACAAAATACGTTGTTGATTTAGTTGTTAGGACACTCACGTTATAATCTAGTGAGTCGAAGGATCGAGCCCCGTCCCAGGAGACCATCAAGTTAGTCCTGTTGTTACAGCACAAGCAATTAGCTTATTTTGAAAAAGGGGAGAATTGTGATGTGGCACATATTCCATGTACGTATTGTACGTTTTTATATTAAAAAAATATGTATTATCATTGTTCAGGAATATTTTTCGAAAAAATAAATAAACGAATTCTCCTCTACTGTCAGAAATTCTTAAATCAGAGTAATGTTATGCTTATTTAAGTTATGTTTTATGGAAAATAATTCATACGATTTCTAAAAATTATCTAAGAAATACCCAAAACCTTCTTGAAACTTTTAATGGAAGACGGAATAGAGTGCCAGACTATGTCTATGGGAGGACTACATCCAGTAGAGGATTGACATCATCTGTTGATATATAATGCGACAATTATGTATATCTTTAGCTTCCTTACTATAAACTTTATAAGCATTAATTTCATCTTTCATTTAACTCTAACATCTCATTTAGGAATCTGCCCTAGGCTGGTTTAATGGAAAACTTCAATATTTCGAAGTAAAAAAAAATATTTTAGGAAAATCCAATATTACCTCGTTTTTTAGCCTAATTATAAGAGAATTGTAATAAAGATATATTATAGATATCTCATAGAGACGAAATCATATTTTTTTGTGAGAAATTAGGTAAGTCTTTGGACCTATCGTATGGTTGACTTAAGTGGTCACTTTACACAATGTTACGTACACCATTTCCACCCAAGATAGAATAACATATCTATCAAATTTTTATAGGAAGTTGTATATATATTTATATTTTATAATGTTCTAATAATTTTATCCTTAGCGCGATCGGCATCCAAAGCCTTTTCATTCCCCTTAATTAAAGACAGATATCTCAAATTAGATATCTATTTTTGATTGGAATTTTTTTAAGGCTGTATCCTTTATATGTGTAATGAGATTCTTACGAATTATTAGCATTACACTAGAAAACGCCTGAAATATCATTTCAATTTTTTTATAAAACTCATTTTTATCCTTGCAATAAAAAAATATTTCATACTAAATATACCTCCATAATACGTAATTATTAGCGGAGCTTCTTACTTCTACTTCTAACTTCTACGTCTACTTTCAACTGCTAGCTTTTCCATTATTGGCACCACATACTCGCATTTAAAGCTCATCCTGTATGTGTGGAAAGGGAAAATAAGAATTTGAACATTTCGTTAAAGCAATCATTCTTTTGCTGACAAATTTAAAACTCGTCATCAATTTTTGCTGAACTCATTTTAATAAATTATATCGTGGAAACGTGAAGTCAGACGATCAATAATTTTGACGACACCAGTCGTGAACATTTTTAATGCATATTTCTTATAAATGTTCAATTTTACGTAATTTAAATTATCCAGAACAAATGTTCAAGTATAGCCAATAAATAAAAAAAGGACATTACAATTAAATAAATTATAGAAGCTTCACAGAGACGAAGCTATTTATATGAGACACATATATGGAAGTATTTTTTTACGATGGCCCAGGGCTTACAACCTGTGTGAAAAACTCATCACTCGACCATTCTTTCGTCGACTTTAGTTGTAAAATAGGTCACCACGAACAGCCTTTTTATTTTATCGGGATAATATATAGCCTTTGTCCATTCCGAAAGTCCATTTTAAATATTGGTGAAAGAATTTTTGAAATCGGACGAGTAGTTTCGGAGATTACCTTCTACATCCAATCTTACAAACTTTACCTCTTTATATGTAAGTATAGATAATTAAAATAATGTCCTTATTTCACTTACAATCCTTTACGTATATAAAAATGTCAATTTCGTATATAAAAATGTAAAATTCGTTTATCTGTACTCAGGTTTTCACGGCCGTTAATAATCTTCTGCGTGTAGTTTTCTCGGATATTCTGCCGTGTATCTCTGACCTCTCTCTCTGAGATTATTGTAAACATTTTTTATTTTTTAAAGATTAAGCTATTGTTCGGAAGGGGATACACCTTCAGGGGATTCATGTGATGGCATCAGCTCTGATGATGGACCCTGCAACGGCATCCGAAACGTTGGCCAGAGAGGTCACATATACACGGCAGAATATCCCAGAAAACTATACACAGAAGATTCTGAACGGCCGTGAAAACCTAATGACATTTTAATGTCCTGATGGTTCACCAGTATTTCCAGACGACTCACCAGCACTCATTTTCATAAAGAACTTTATCAATGTTATTTGTTATGTTCTGTTTTACACAATTTTCCGAAAGTGTGACGAATATAAAAATTTTAAAGAATAATAACATGGACGAAAATTGATGGTCCGCTGTATTCAAAACCGAATTACAGTAACTAACATTACATTTTTATCGATTGTTGCGCGGTATGATTGACAATACTGAAATTATGCAGACCATTGTTTTGTATGTTCCTGATAATTACCTTAGACATCGTCAGCATAGATTGTTTCACATTCCAATATACAGGACCAACCTGTCGATGGTTATGCCTGTTGGAAAAGCTACAGCTATGCTGAACAAGATCGCTTTGGATATTGATTTATTCCATGTGTTTGAGAGGGTTTTTCGAAGCAGGATTCTCCTACACCTTTGACCAGATTGTACAGGTCACTTTTATTGTTTAATATTAAATTATTATTTTAATATACAATATATATCTGTGTGTGTATATATGTATGTATATGTATATGTATGTATGTATATATATATATATATATATCTATAATATATATATATATATATTATATAGGTGTATATGTATATTTTTAGATATAAATTCATAATATGTATGCATTGAACATAAAGTTTGTAATGTACATATTATGTAATAAATAAAAATTTAATTGAATTGAATACAGTAACTAATATCGAAAATGAAGAATTCATTTTCTATAATACAAAATGACTGAAATTTCAACATTTTTTCAAGGGTTTTTATGATTTTACTTTAATTTCATTGAAGCGAAAGAATTTTTAATATTCTTTATAAGTTATTCTTATTACAGTTCAATACAGTTAAATATTGAAAAAATGCAAACTTTAAAATCACAAATCTCCTTAACTTTTAAAATTTGAATTGACGATTGAATATTTTCAATTCATTCTTTAGACAGGAATCTACTTGTAAATTTTCGTGGACTTGCTCTATTACACCCTGCATAAACCGGAATATTTAAATAAATTGAAGGTTACTTAAGGGTTCAAGCGGTGACACTGGACTCTTCCGAAGTAGCGTCACGTATGTAAAATCGAAGAAACGCCGAGTCGGACCGAGTGAGTGTAATATTGGGCGACAGCGTGTAGTGCGGGCGACAAGCGGCGAGAGTTAAAAAATAAGGGTTGCGTTGGGTTAGATCGAGTCGGGCGGGTCGGGGTAGGTTGGGTTGGTCGGGTCAGGTTCGGGGGAGGGCGCCGCGCCAGCGATGGGGAACCATGGACACTAACATTATTTTGTCCCGAAAAAAAATCAAATTTCAATACCTTAATATATTTGAACAATGTATAAATTAACAGAACGTTAGTAAACTTAGTAAAAACCACTACCAGATTTACGGTCTCGAGTTTCGGTTTCGAGACGTACCCGTCTCTTCGTCAGGACCAACAGTACACTACTACATTCACAACATTATACACCCCAACCATAGTATTGTCAAACTATCACCACTATTGTTCACATGCTTGTTAATCTTGTCAGAGACAAGCAGGCACTGATTATGAACCATTGAACTACTAAACAAATTAGACCCCGCCCCCTCTCACTCCCTCTCGTTAGATTCCTGAATTGTTCAGTAGTTCATAATCAGTGTATGCTTGTCACTGACAAGATTGACTAGTTATATAGGTATATTAACATAAGTAAAAAAATTTGAACAATTAGTTTTATTCCGTTGTATTTCTTATTTAGTGTTATAACGTTTTTTAGAGAAAACCTCTCACTATCATTAATTGTTTTCCATTAAAATTTAAATAGTTACAGACAGTTATAAAGGGGTTAGTGTGCAGGCAACGCGGATGGAGGGTGGAGATATAGTGGGTGGTATTTGAATTAACATCCTCACTCCTATACATTCTGACTTCACCCCTTACCCCCACATTATTACCTGCATTTTATCTTTTTAGTTGCTATCTGAATCTGTTTTCTTAATATTTGTTTTGTTGCGAACCGAAATTGATTGTTGCATCAACTTCCAGTCAGACTTTTGGACTCACTATGAAGAACTTAAGTAGATTCTTATCTTGGTCAGAGAAGAATTGTTGGCTGGTCCACATTATCTTTACAAGCCCAATGCAGTGTTCGTAATATTTGCATATTGGACTCATACATTGTATTGTATTGTAGTTGGCTAAAGGAATCTATATGTTCCATAGTTTCTGGTTGGTCTTCCGAGTTTCTCTATCTTGGTCTGTGGTTTCCCAACTGGAGATTTATAGCCTCGCTGTATGCTATCAAACATGTCTGTTCATCGTCATTCTTGGGCGTTCCAGGGACCTAACTCCCAGTGGCTTTTCTTTCTATACCTCATAGAGATAACTCAAAAGTTGCAAATATTTAAAAAAATATGTTTTGGTAACTCAAAGTAATAACATGAAGTGGTTAAATATTTCACAATTTCTCTTTGCGACACTACATGGAAGACTTGCTTATACACGTCTACATCTGAACCGTTGAAATTTTTGAAAAGTTTCCAAGAGCGATGCAAATCCAGAAAAAAGAGTACAGGCCATGAAGAAGATAACAAATTCAATTTATTATAAATTACTTAGCATTTGACACTCCATTATTATTACTGAACACATCGCATTTTGACAAACTTGTGTAAAAAGGTTTGCCATCGCTGCTCAATACATCAGTAAACGTTCTGGAAAGCTCTGTTAGTAGTGTACATAGCCAAGTAAATATTTCAATCTGTTATTTGCTGAAGAAACAAAACCGAGCATAGAAACATGTTTGTACCTGTCTATCAGAACATTTTGTTTTTCAATTTTTGAAGAGAGATTTGCGAGAATTACAGATTAAGTTCACTTGCATCTCGAGGATGTATTATGTGTACATATTAGATATTTGTATTACTCTGTTGTGTCAATTTTAGGAGTATTTTGTATTTCTATCTGTACTTTCAAAATAATATCGCTTACCTCTTGTGGGCAAATGTTCGGCAATACTTGCCACATTAATAATATAACCGACATCTTAAATACATAAATACTTATGAATAATGAGCATAATTGATAATAATTAAATTTAATTAAATTATGTTTATTTTGAAGTGCAAGTGCCTACTACTTTCATATTTTATCAATTTTCGGTCTAAAACGGTTCCGTAATCAAAAGTTTCGAAAATATAAAACTCACTTTGCAGTGAATGTCGAATAAATGCATATATCAACCAACTTTATTTTTGCAAAAACATCGACAGTAATATGAAATCCATATACACCTAAAATCGTAATTCAATGAACAGTTATAATTTTCAATTCAAAAACCAATCATTCATCAACTTTTGAATTGAACAACTTTTTATTTTATTTTTATTTTATTTACTTACTAAGGACTCTTAACAGTTTTTTAAACATATAATGTAAAAGCACAGTATTCATTTCATAGACCAATTAAAAAGATTTACAGATGTTAAGAACAAAGTTAGATAAGATATTTTTAGGTTAATTATTTTGAATTATTTAATGAATAGTACTAAGCAACAAACAATGTTAAGACTGAATAATGGTATGTGGTTGAATGTGAAAAAATAAAAAGTATATCAAGAAATTAGTTAAATAATGAGAGAAAAAGGATGAAGAGATAGGAGTCAGGATAGAGGTGGAGGAAGAGAAGATTAGATATAGTGAGTGATTGGTTAAAGTCGATTTAGTACATGTAATCTAAAGCATCCTTTTAAATTCAGTAAGACCAATGTTGAAGAGGTCAATATCGATACAATTATTATTGAAAGCTTTGCATGCGCGATATAAAAACGTATTTTATGTATGGCATGCTATATTTCTCGGAACATGGAAGAGCTTTGTAATGTCGACTATACATTCTTTACATTACTGGAACACTAATTTCAAATAAATAAATATTTGACAGTTTAATGGATGCGCGCGTATCTCTTGGTCTCGCATTCCCGCTACATGCTGCTTCACGTATTTCCGCTACACGCATTCCCGCTACAATGCGTCAATTACCAGTCCCTCAAGCAACGCGAAATTGAGTAATGACCGCCGACCTCCGATAAAAGATGGCGCTACAAGAAAGTACGCTTTCAATTATTGATTTATGTAGTGGATTCCAAATTTCGTAACTGTATACTAAATTGCTTTTAACCAAAGGTGTAGATAAAATATTAAATTCAGACTATCTCAATGCTGCTTGTATGAAGACACGTGGTAGTGTTTAAAATCATCCCTTTCAGCATTTCGCGCTCATTACTATAATGCTGGATATACAAAAAGTTCCATTTGCCGACGGAGTAAGGGACATAAACTAGCTTTTTGTGAAAAGAGCTACATCAGCGACAGCGTCCTACGAGCAGCACTTTTTTTATTTATTAAAATTAAAAAAGATACGCGAGGTCTGAAAAATATAATTTTTAAACATTTCATAAGGGAAGCTTAAAAGCTCAAAATAAATTCAGAATATTTTGTCTTTGTTCAAATCTTTCAGAACAGAGCTGGATTTTTATTAATCAATTAATGTATATTAGCGACATTAACGATATTAAAATAATTAGCGACATCTGTGGGGATTTAGGGGAATGAAAATGGCTTTGTACAGGCTGCATGGAAAGGTGGTTACAACTCATATGTGAAAGCTTGTCATACAATTCAAATATATATACAACTTCCAAAAATTAGTAGGCATGGTATGTTCTATCATGGGTGGAAATGGCGAATGTTACATTGTGTAAAGTGATCACTTAAGCCAACCATACGATAGGTCATAAGTCCTATGTACTCCCAAATGACTTGTTTACCTACTTTCCCATAACAAATACAGTTTCATCTCTGTGAAATATTTATAATAAACATTAATTCAAAATAAAAAATAAAAAAAATAAAAACCAGATAGGTTGCGTTCTCACGGTATGGTATTCCGGAAAACTCTACACAGAAAACGTTTGATTAAAATAATTTTTACTATTATTTGGGCGTTTCAGGTATGTACAAGACTTCGTGTATATTTGACAGTTTTTTTCTCACATTTATTAATAAATGCTCCATTATTCTTGTCTATTTACTTTTAAATGAGTTACGATTTATCATTTATTATTAATGTGATCGATTTTTAGTTCTAGACGGATAGATTGTAGTTTTGAGATTAAAAATGATCTCAGATTTTCACGCCCATTCAGAATGTTCTAATTTCTCGGATATTGTGCCGTGTGTAAACGACTTTTCTGATACCATTGAAGGGTCTGATCCTCAAGGCTGATCCGAAACGTCGGCCAGAAAGGTCCTAAAAGCACGGCAATATCCCAGAAAACTAACCAGTAGTTTTGAGATGTTCTTGATTGTGTTTTTGAAATGATTAGATTTTGCTTGAAATAAATACTAATGAGATAGATATAGAACTCAGGCTGTGGTAGTAAGCAATTACATGTCGAGTTGGGTTGAAGTTCCCAGCGGAGTACCCCAGGGATCACTGCTGGGGCCATTGTTGTTTATAATCTTCATTTCCGATATTCACGATTGCTTTCGTCACTCTAATGTCCTAATTTTTGCTGACGATATGAAAATTTTTAAACCAATCTCTAGTATTTACGATTCGTTCGATCTACAAGATGATTTGCTACGGTTAGATAATTATTGTAGATTAAATAAACTTGATTTGAATCCCTCAAAATGTTCTTGTGTAGTTTTCACACGCAAAAAAAATATAATACCATTTAACTATATATTAAAAGGAGAACAATTAGAAACAGCTACATCAATCAGAGATTTAGGGGTGATCAATGATAGAAAATTATTATACGATGAACATATCGATTCTATTATAAGTAAGGCTTATAGGGCTTTAGGTTTCATCATGAGAATGTCTAAAGATTTTAATTGTGTAAAGACATTGAAACTACTTTACTGCACTTTTGTCAGAAGCAAACTCGAGTATGCAACGCAAGTATGGAACCCCCAGTATATGATCTATGTAAATCGCTTGGAATAAATTCAAAAAAAATTTATTCGCTTTCTCAACTTTAAATTCAATTGCGTTTCTGACGATTATGACAGTTCATGCAAAAAATATCACATCCTACCTTTATACAGACGTCGGGAAATAGGTGATCTGATGTACCTACTAAAAATTGTATCAGGCAACGTCGACTGTCCTGAACTATTAAATAGACTAAAATTCCATGTTCCCTGTAGATCTCGTAGACACAATCCAGTCTTTCACATTGATTTTACCTCATCCAACTATCGTCGTAATTCATATTTCTTGAGGGTATGCGATGCATTCAATAAACTGATAAGATTATTGGATATTGATCTGTTCGAGTGCAGCCACACAAGATTAAGAAAAATTTTGAGTGCTGAATTTTTTTCCACGTAATAATTAAGTTTCTTTATCTTTTGTTTAAATTTTTTATTCTTTCTTTCTATATAATTAATATGCCTAAGTATATCATAAATATTTATCATTACTGACATATTTCTGTTTGTTTAAATTTTTTATTCTTTCTTTCTACATAATTAATATGCCTTAGTATATCACAAATATTTATCATTACTGACATATTTCTGTTTGTTTAATTTTTTTATTCTTTCTTTCTATATAATTAATATGCCTTAGTATATCGTAAATGTTTATCATTACTGACATATTTCTGTTTGTTTAAATTTTTTATTCTTTCTTCTCTATATAATTAATATGCCTTAGTATATCATAAATATTTATCATTACTGACATATTTCTGTTTGTTTAAATTTTTTATTCTTTCTTTCTATATAATTAATATACCTTAGTATATCATAAATATTTATCATTACTGACATATTTCTGTTTGTTTAAATTTTTTATTCTTTCTTTCTATATAATTAATATGCCTTAGTATATCATAAATGTTTATCATTACTGACATATTTCTGTTTGTTTAAATTTTTTATTCTTTCTTTCTATATAATTGATATGCCTTAGTATATAATAAATATTTATCATTACTGACATATTTCTGTTTGTTTAATTTTTTTATTCTTTCTTTCTATATAATTAATATGCCTTAGTATATCATAAATATTTATCATTACTGAAATATTTCTAAATGTTGGACATCTATATTGTATCAATGTTTTCTATGCTTTTTTTGTGCTGTTGGTCTTCCATAAACATTAAATAAATAAATAAATAAATAAATAAATAGTATGCTTATGATTTCTACATTTCACACATCGAACACCGTAAGGATGCTAGATGCTGATACATTTAAAGAGTTGATCTCCCCCAATCAAACCTCTGATCAATATTTTTTTTTATCTTTTAAACTACCTTAGTCTTTTAATTTTTTTTATTTATGTTTGTTCGGAAAAACAACAGCAAACAATAATATAGTAATACAAAGAATGGTGAAAGATAAAAAATTTGTGAAAACTTAAGTATGATAGATATATAATATTTTGAGTTTGTCCAAATTTTTCATTATATTGATTGATTAATGATGACCCTGTGACAAAAAATCCAGTACTGTTCTGAAAAATTTGGAAAAACTCAAAATATTCCGAATAAAAGTACTGATCTAAAGGAGTTTAAAAAAATTTGGAATAATATTTCAGGTGTATTCTAGTGTAATGCTAATAATTCGGAAGAATCTCATTACACATATAAAGAATATTGCTAAAAATTACAATAAAATCATAAAATATATCACATTAGTGACATCTGTGGTCATTTAAGGGTAATGAAAAAGCTTTGAATGCCGGTCGTGCTGAGGATTGTTGCAACACATATAGGTACAAAACATGCTGTATAATTAAAATATGTACAACTTCCAAAATTTAATAGACATGGTATTCTATCGTGGGTGGAAATGGCGAATGTTACATTGTGTAATGTGATCACTTAAGCCAGGCATACGATAGGTCGTAAGCCCTATGAACACCCAAAGACCTACTTCCCTATAAAATATAATTTCGTCTCTGTGAGACATCTGTAATATATTGATTTTGACTAATATTTCAGATAACCATCTGTTGCTCTAAGGTTACGAAATTTATTTATTTAACGCCCTTATGTGCTTTTACAAACATACAGAATATAAATTTTAAATAATAACCTAAGACATAGATATACAGTTAAAAGATACAAGTACATATAATAGAATTGTGTAAATTTAGATTGCTATTAAAGATTCAAGTGCATATAATAGATTTGTGTAAATTGCAGTTAAAAAGATTCAAGTACACCATATAGATTTGTGTAAAGTAGTGAGAAGAAAATGATTGTAAGTAGTAAGAAGAAGAAGAAATACATTGCAGTTAAAAATATTCAAGTACATCTTATAGATTTGCGTAAAAAGTTTAAGTATTAAGAAGAAAAGAAAAATTTATTATCCATTTCCATTTCGTTGAGATGTAAAGAATTGTATCAACTTTGTCCTATACGCAGTTATACTATCAGCAAAAAAAAATGACAACGTCATCTTCATTTGGCATAATTTTTGCTGGTTTTTGTTTGTTTTTATAAATGCCTGGCATACGGCCTTGGACGGGCGTTGGAGCCTTCAGCCCTACCTGAGTGGGGTGGGTCCCCCTCCCCGCCCGCCCAGCGAGGGTGCTGTTGACGGTTAAACTTGACTCTACACCCATTCTTCGTACAAGATTATTTAAGGCTTACTACACGAGCACGCGGTCTCCCCTTCCCCGCCGCTCCCACGCTAGCTGGATCCTTTTGAACGGTGATCTTCAAATACATGTTTATTCCTATCTGATATTACGTGGATGAATACGTCTTTAAATAGATAAATCTAAACGAGATAAATAAAGCTTGGAATTTAAACGCTTATGTATCAGAATGTAAACAACGCGGGTGTATGATTGCATTTCTGCTCCTGATAAAAAATAGGCGCTTATTATGCATATAGATTACAGAATTCTGTTGATGTAAGTTTTGTTTAGAATGCGAGTATTTAAATAAAAACGTGGTTATCAAGAAAAAACGAGCGAGCCTTACAATAGTAGCATATTACGTGTAGCATTTGACATCTCACAATTAAAAATATTAATTGAGCAGCGACAAAAATTAACCTCAAAATTTAAAAAAGCTAAATATGGAAATATATATTCATTTGCATTTTTTATCAATACTCTGCACATTTTTCACACTTATTATTAAAAATTCATTTATAAATACATTCACATTAATATATTTGTATAAATTAGTAAATACGTGTAAAGAAGATGAATGTGCATTTTTTTAATAATTTATTTTGCCGTACTGTGAACTGTCAAAACAATTTTGGCGATGTCGATAAAACAGTGTACTATTATTTAAGAATTTGGTCATTAAAAAAATATTCAATCCGGATATAGAATGGAGATCCGTTGTTTCGAATCCCGGTAGCAGTCAAAATATTTTTATATTTGAGCGAATATTCTGGAAAAAGTTCTTTCGTAGCGAAATGAACCGGAGCAAATAGAATACGTGCTGAAATTGGACGTATTGTTCTAGTGATTAGTGAATAAAGTATTAAAGTGATTATAAAGTGTCTATTTACGAGTGATAAATTTGCGAAATAATTTAATTTAATTAATAGCGTTAAGTTAAATAGAGTTAAGAGGCTTTGTACGTTTGCTTAATTAATTAATCAGTAATTAATAAATCTTATATTAAATCCCAGCGTTTTCATTAATTACTCCTACAGCCACGAAACGTGACAATATATATGTAGTAATTATTATTTTTAGAACCTCCAAGTTCTACCTCTAGGTAGAACGTTCTAACGTACTCCACTAATTACCTACTTATTACTTTTTTGTTATAGTCATCACAATTTTAATATCAACCTTACTTCACAAAAATACTTGTATATAATCTTTATGTCCCTGAATAAACTCAACGTATCTAACATTATCACAATAAAACCGACCTTAGCAAATAATTATACCGATAAATACATCTAATCGCTTTCCTTCTGCGCCAACCTTAATTCCACCCTCCCCACCCTTTCTCCCCCACCCTCCCCCAGTCATTTTCCCCTACTACTATCTGCCACTTTTACCTCTTATTTTGTAATAAATACATATTTATTATTCGCTTAATAGTGTGTCCAAATATTTGTGGATCTCTGATATTGGTTTACATCACATACGATACGTTTTGATATTGTACCCTTTTATCAGTAGGCTCCTAAATAAAAATAACAACTCTTAATCCTAATATGTGGATTACGAGTTGTATTTATTTGTTCTTATTTACGAAGGATTTACATTTTATTTTATTTTACATGGGATAGTAACAGAAAACATCACAATGCAGAATATTTTAATAAACGATAGGACATATTAAAATATTTTTGTATGTATGTATATTCTGAGAATACAGTTACTGGATTTTATCGCCAGAGAGATGAATAATAAATTAAGGGATGATTTAAATAAAATATGTAGGTATCATTTTGGCCAGCTGCACAATTTATGCATAATATGCAAAAGCTTGTTGGTCTTGTGGTTAGGACACTCACCTCGTGATCCAAATGTTGCGAGTTCGAACCTCACTCCAGACTTGCAAGTTAGTCCTATTTCCATAGCACAAGCGTTTAGCTTAGTTTAAACAAAGTAAGAATATTGATGTGACATGTATTCCATGTTCGCATCTCTGTTTTAAATAAAAAATAATAATAATAGTTCATGAGAAAAGACTACAGACTACAGCAAAGTCCCTTCAAATAAAAGAAAGGTTTTCAGGTTTGGAACATGTTTGGAAGTTCTTACGATGGAATTGGTAAACGTTGCATTGTATAGAACGATCACTTAAACCAGCTTATACAGGTCGTAAGTCCTTGGCCATCCTATAAAAAGACTTCTATATATGTTTCTCTTATAAAAAGTTTCTTCTTTGTGAGGCTTCTATAATTTATCATTACTTACTTTAAACTCAATTTCTTTGGCCTGCTCTAGTATTATATGTACACATTTAATGTACACGTCAACGCAATGTGATTGGCACACGTCCTGAATGCCGAATAAGTGTACACACTGCAAGAGGCGAACAAGCAAACAAAATAAAATTAGTTACAATTATTGACACAGACTAACACGAACATCGCAAAATTTAATGACGAGACATGATGATTATGTTATTAAATGCTACCACAACATAGGAAGGATTGAGGTCAATTTGAATAAATGAGGCTGTAGTGTGTGAACGCTAAATTACGCCGTATTTGTTTTAAAAATTTCCTCTCGAGAACTCACCCTCTTGCGTTCGTGTATTCCTGGGAGTAAAATTATTTTACATTCAAAGTGGCCTGGCGTTAGATAAACACAAAAATTATTCATTTTGTAATTACTGCTGTGCCCCCGTGCCCAAATAATGGTGAGCAAGGGATTTTTTTAATAGAGCCTATGCTAATATTATCGGAGGTGCCGTACGTATTTTTATGGTGTATTAATGGGAGAATGTGGAATATTTTATGTATAATTATTAATTTAAAAAAATTAATGGACGAATGGCGTGATTCGATTCAAAACCTTCCATCAATTTCAGTATTAAATAGTATTTATCATTTTGACAATCATCATATTGACAAGAAAAAATCTTATCAACAGAATCGCACCTTATACCCAGATTAGTGAGGGAGTCCATTGAAATATACAAACATACCAATTTCAATAGAGATGACAGTTACAAACTATTAAGTACTAGCTGTGCCCGCGCGGCTTCACACGCGTAGATTTTTAGTACACTGTTTGGATCATCATAGCACTTTCGCGAATCTTCTAGAACATCCTCCTTCAAATTTATCGAATGTACAGAAACCTTCTAGACACACCGACACATTCCGCCACTCAGTTTAGAACCTTATAGAACTTTCGGGTTTTATCTGGAACCTTCTCCTCCCAGAACTTTCTAGAGCAGGTTTTTTCGATACCTTCTAGACTCACCGACACAGTCGGCGCGCCTATTTTGAAACAAATCTGAAGCATTTGTGGCCTTCCCATAACAAAACAATGCGCTAGAAAGCACATTTTCGTCACCCACTCCCACCCACGCATATCCACCCCACAAAACTCGCATATTTTCGATGTGACACCAAGAGCTATCCACCACCATAACCACCAGTGGATGGTTGTGGCTGGTTGTGGAGAAAACTTGGCGGATAGGGAAACACGGGTTTCTTTTTATATATATATATTGATTTGGCGCCCTGTTCTTACGACATTTATTCAACCCCTGAGATACGTCGCAGTAAAGGCCGCCGACGTAACTAGTACATATTGCACACTGGCGACCTCTATTGTAGAAGAACTGAACACTCCACAATAAAGTGCATATAATTTACGCCCTCGAAATCAGCAATCAGTCCGCCCTCTACCTCCGCGGGTAAAGGTCGTCCTCCTGATGACGTTGAATAAGAATTTGACGAAACGTCGAGAATCGTTTCTCGGAAAAACATACGGTTCGTATAAAATATCCGCAACCAGTGAGAGTTAAGTATTTATTATACCATTAATTTCCCATCAAAAATAATTCTTATCTTCATAAAATAAAATTGCAGATTTTCCTGTAAATATATTTTAATCGATAATTATGTCCGTATCGCTCATGCAGGTGTACAAAATTTTTAATTACTAATAGGATATGAACCACAATTTATTTATTAACTAAAATTACGTGGATGTAACCTCGTTAAATAAATTAATATTATATTCAAGAACACATTCGTATTTGTGAAGTTGTAATTTTTCAAAAAATTTAATTTTATTATATGATTGTAAGAATTATTATTGATGGGAAATTAATGATTTGATAAATACTACTTAATGATATTTATTAATTAAATTCAGAACAATTACAACTTCACAAATATGAATGTGTTCTTGAATATAATATCTGTTGTATCAAAGGTGTCCAAAAATAAAATGAATTAAACTGTCAATTCTGGCATCCATCTAGCGGTAGTATTGCAAAGTAATTTGAACTCCCGTATCGAAAAAAGTGGATTGCTCTAAAAATGGACAGTAATAAAAAATAATCAATTAATAAAATAAGACTTACATATAAGGTCGATATATTCACGGAAATATACAAGGCTCCTATAGCTTAATGGTTTGAGCACCGGCCCCGGAAAGGAGGTGGTCCGGGTTCGAATCTCTTTGGAAGCCAAATATTTTTTCGTGGATTAGATTTTTCTGTTTGTCATTCTAATTGATTTATTGATTTGGTTTTAAAGTTAATATTACTCAAAATAAAATAAACATGTATCATTGAATATAGTACAAGTAAAATAGGTAGTTAACATAAATATTGCTCTTGAACGATACAACGATCGCCGATGGAATTGTCGTAAGTAAGATGTGCGGCTAAAATATGCCGAAGCTCTCGATCACAACATTTGAATTGGCGCTACTCTAAATCACGATTAAATAATCGAAAGTGTTGTATTTATTAATACATCATGAAGGTTGTATCTGTACAGTTGGATTGGTACACATGTATTTGAAAGCATTTTGCTATATATATATATTCAAGAATACATTATTATTGTGATGTTTCAATTTTTTCAGAACAAAGTGCTGTGAAATTTAAAATCAAATTTATTAATCAATTAGAAAGACATGCAGAAAAATCAAATCAACGAAAAAATAGTTTAGAATAGATTTTCTGAATATCTTTCAAATTGATTCGGTTTTAAATTTCACTGAATTATATTCTGAAAAAAATGTCAACTTCGCAATAAGAATGTGTTCTTGAATATACTACATGTGTGTTGTATCAAATGTGTCCAAAAATTAAAAAGGGTTAATTCTGGCATCCCCTAGCGGCAGTAGCGCAGAGTAATTTGTGCCTATCAGAAAAAGTGGATTTCTCTAAAAATGGATAGTATACGTTAATCAATTAAGGTCGGTATATTGACGAAAAGGTAACAGGCTGATGTGGTGTAATTGGTAACACATTTGCCCGGAAATTAGGTGATCTGGGTTCGTATCCCGAATTTTCTGCATGTCTTTGTAATTGATGAATAAATTTGGTGGTTTGTCTGTTTCCAGGATGGCCGCCTGCAGAGCGGAGACCACATCCTCAGGATCGGGGAGGTCAGCATGCGCGGGCTGGGCTGCGAGCAGGCCGCGGCGGTGCTCCGGCAGTGCGGAGTGCGCGTGCGCCTGCTGGTGGCCAGGGCTGCGGACCCCACCGCTGAGTTCAGGGTGAGCGCCGCATTTCTGCATTCTTGTTCAGCCTTCATCTCTCCACTGTTGGATACAGCCTTCATACTCCATACCCTTCCATCTTGCCTTGGTATTTGATAATTGTAGCCATTCCTTCCCCCCACAGCGGTTATGTCGTCGGTTCATCTCTTAAGAGGTCTTCTGATGCCTCTTTTATTTACCCAAGGTCTTCAATTCAGAAGTCTGGGAGTCCATCTTGTAGCATCCTGTCTTGCAACATGCAACTTCGCTACGCGATCCATGATATCCACTACTCTAGTTCTGTGCCTAATTTCATCATTCTCATCCTATCTTTTAGGCTTATTCCAAGCATGAATCTCTCCATGGATCATTGCGTGCTTTTGAACTTTTCTACAGGTTTCTTTGTAAGAGCCATTGTCTCCAATCCATACGTCATCACTGGCAGTATGCACGATTCAAAGGCTTTTCTTATTAGGCTAATTGGGATCTCTTTGTTCTCGAAAATACGTTTGAATTTGCCAAAAGCAGCCCAGCTCATTCCTGCATTACAGTTCCGATATTGGGGAGGTCAACTACGACCTGGTTCAGAAGATAAAGGCTTTTATTTCAAATACCAAGAGTGAGCGAATGTTCTGATTTTCACTGAAAAAGGTGGGTAAATGCGCATGCTACTGTTAGCACGTCTGATCGGCTCGGGACCAGGCGATCGAAAACAATTTCTTGTTCTGCAAGTTTGATCAATGGATCTTTTGTATTTAACAATACCTGACAGTGTTTGTTATGTTGCCGGTAGTAGCAGCTTGACAGAATGTCATCATCATCCAAGTCGATCCTTTATGGCTGACAAGCGTGATCTGTATTTCCTCCCATCCTCTTGACTGTTCTCCTCCATGTTTCCGGAATCATCTTAACGCTGTCACCAGAGATTTTTACCCTTGGTCAGTTCAATGAGTGGAGATCTTCCTCTTCTTTTTCGACATTCACCATAATAAGCTTCTCTAAGCTATCTTCTTTTCTGGCAATATGTCAAAAAAATGAAGATTCGTCTCAGATTTTGTGTTTGAGAATCTTTCTTTGATTTTGAATTCTTGTTATAAGGAAACACAATACGCAACACGCGTCTCCAAATTCACATCTCAAAAGCATCGAATTTTTGTCTCTTTTTTGCTTTTAAAGTCCACGATTTCACACCATAAAGGAATATTGTATGCACTAAGCACCTTAAAAGCCTGATTTTGGTTGTTTTGGTTCAACCGCGGTATTCCATATATTTTCAAGTCTGGACATACAACTTTTTACTATAAATACCTTCCGGGAAGGATAAACCTCCAGGCTATGTTTGTTAATAAACATCAGCTTTATTAACAATATTTTTATATGTTACTGGATTTCTCCATATAGATGATTAATTAATTAAGATACTTAATTAATTAATTAATCAGTTTTATCTTTTATAGATCTTCCCGAGTCTTATCTTGAGACAATATCGTAGTTTGTTTAAATTTCTTCAGTGACAACCCTCTTGGTTCAAATGATTTCAAAATTCTCTTATCATATAATGAACCAGAAAAATTTCAGTGTCTTGAAGCCACCTTCAATAATTCCTTACTTTACCGAATCATCCATTGACCTCAGAATTTTTGAAAGAATATAAACGTATGAAGATTGCGAAACGCAAGTGTTCATAATAAAAAAGGCCAACCCTTCCCATACTCGCAAACAGCCCCCTAAACAAAAGCTCAGTAAAACTGAGTAACTGACGTTTACCCTAATGGAATTTGTGAATGGATAAACACCACCTCCGCGCCTAAAGCCGGGGGTAAATTTAGGCCTTTTATATATATACAAGGACGAGATCTAAACAGCTACCCTCTTTCGCTGCTTTCATTTCAGCCATATTTTTCATTAGAATTTTTCAACCCTTCAAGTTTCGCGCTGTTGAGAGGCATTGTTTTGATATTATGATATTACTAGCTGCTCATGCCTGGCGTTGCATGTGTTAAGGATTAACTTAAAAATAAGTTTGTAGGGGGAAAAAAAGTTTCCATAGTTTTGCAAAGCCTGTAATATAAACAATGTTTCCATTAAATTTAGGCTAGGATGGATAGGATGTTCAGGATAAAAATATAACCTATGTTTTCCGCCGGGTCTTAAAGAATATGTTTGCAAAATTTAGGTTAGATCTGTCAAAATGTATAGATTTGCGTAAAAACATATCAGAGGAGGAGGGAAATGTAACTTTTGTTTCCCGCTGTATCCTAAGGAATAATTATGTAAAATTTGTATCAGATCTGTCGAACGTTATAGATTTATTAATATAATAAAAGTATAATGATAAGAAATAATTTATTACTATAAAATATGCATTGTAAATTGTAAATATCCAATATAAATGTATTTATGGTTTACTATTTTGCCGATAATGTCTTTCATATAAAAGGTACATAGATATATGCTGCCATGGACTTTTTTAAAGAATTTTCTAAGAGAAATAATCCCAACATACATTTTTGTCGTCTAACGGTTTATTCACCGCACGTCGAGATAACTTTCAGATAGTAGGATTTTTTCCAACTTACTTGACACTAATCGTTATAATTTATCCAATTTACTCAATATATTTATGAATTATAGCCTATTTCTTATTCTGATAAACAAGCTATAATACTATTTATTTTCATCGAAATCTGTTCAGTAGTTTTTGCGTGAAAGAGAAAGAAATATCCATGCATCCTCACAAACATTTACATTTATAAAATTGGTAGGAAATAGACATACATTTATTTCGTTAACTTATTTGGTGGACTGTGACTGTGATGAATTATTTTAATTATAATTTTTATTTTTCAAGGATTTTTCTTTTCTGGTGCACTAATTTTGCCTCTCCGATTTCATACAATTTCTCACGTAAATTCTTCGGTTTTTGATAGTTTTAACATGACTGTCTTTCAATGTTTTGTTATCTGATCGCGTAAATAAAAAATTTCTATAAATCTATTTGTTTCACACACATCTACTGTCTTCATCCAATGTGTCCAAATATTTAGATAAAGCCAATATTTACGCAATAATGATAGAAAAAATGATTAAAATGATTTGTTCACAGACATTTATGTCTCATTACTTACCATTATTCAAAAACCAATTAAACAGTATGCGTAGTGTATATGTATGTAATTAACTTTTTTCTGAAAACCAACCGAAACTAGTTGATGAATATATAGTAATAAATGGTTTAAAACTAAGTATTAACTTTATTTTAAATTTAATATATAATTAAATGCAGGTATATTTTGCATTTGTTTTATTTTAATAAATAAATATTACCATTTGATTTTCTTGACAATTTTTCTTAGAAAGTATACGCAGACATAAATATATATTTTGTATTAAGAAATTAAAGCCATATTTTTATCCTAAAAAAAGGGAGTAAAAGAAGAAAGGGTTTTTCTGACATTGTCTATTATCTCATTTTACTTTTATTGGTTGACTATTAAAATATAGTGCAAGGATAATTAATTTGAATTATCCGTATACGTTATATTTCTTATTTGTTTTGATTATCACTTAATTATGTTCAGAAAATTGTGGTTCCATAAATAATAAAATGACTTAATGATGACCCAAATTAATCTTTTTGAGAGACCACAACACGTAGAATGAATGAAGTGGTACCCATCACACACCCAGAGCCGAGCGCGTACGAGAAAAACATCCTATATCAGCCCCACACTTTCGCCTTCCAGGTTAGCAATGTTTAAATGCTAATCGATCTCCTCGCTACACCGCAAACAAAGCACTCGCGCTTCACGTCAAGGAGACCGCACAGATTATGCCTCTGTCTCTGTGGAGCATTTTAAGTAACGAAAAAAATGATTTAATAGAAAGTAATCAAAAATATATATAGCATTTAAAATAACAGAAAGAAAATTCCAAAATATGTATGTATTTGACAACAACCTAGTAAAAAACCAATATGGAAGCATTAATTGTTCTTATTTTCTTCCCTTGGTAATACAAATTGATTCCTGGTTCCGCCGTTCTGCTGTTCCCGCTCCAGCGGCGCGGAAGAAGGCTTCGTTTATTTTCCGATCGGGAGATTAATTGAGATAACCCTATTATAGTGGTCCAATTAGCGGGATAACCACCCTCCGGGCGGACACTAACACCTCTTGACTCGGAAAATAATCCCGGCTTTTCTAATGTATGTTCGACCAAGTCTCTAATTGCTATTTTAAAAAATAAATCCAGAACTTCTGTTGATAACAATAGATAAGTCCCTAACTTTAAAAGATTATGACCACTGGTCTTAAACCTGCGCCTTGCGGAACACCGATGTGCAATTGCAAGTTCCTTGTTCATCTCATCTATCTATCATCATCTCAGTAGGTATGGAAGTCTTTTTGGGTGTTCATAGAGAACATAAATACGTAAACATAAAATGAGGGCAGGCCCACCGCTTACCCAGGACCGTTTTGGAAGCAAAACCTTCTATATCGGTGCTTCTCATTCGCCGCCTGGTTGACATTTTTTTAATGCTAAAAGCATCCGTGCGACCCGTTACTGTAAAAATAAGTGGGCCGAATGGCTGTCATCTAAAATTTGCCCTCGTTATCCTGGCTGTTCACTTTTGAACTTATTGAACATAGATTTGTCCTTTCCTTCCTGGGTTTCGATCCGTGGGATTGGTTTGCAGCAAAGCACATCTCTTTCCCTCTACCACTCCCTCCAGTATTGTTTTGAGTAGATTTTCATGGCGTAAAATATTCCCCATCCATTTTGCACTTTGCCTTTTCGAGATGGTATTCATCATGTACCCGAGATTCATCGGTACTGCTGAGAACCTCTTCATTCGTAATGTGGTCTCTCCAGAAAATTCCTAGGACACGTCTGTAGGTCTCTCATCTCATCTCAAAGGCTTCTAATCGTTTTTTTTCTCTGTTGCCAATGCACCATGTCTCAGATCCATACAGCAAAATACTCCACACATATTTTTTTATTAGATTAGTGTAAAACCAAATTAATCAATCAATTAGAAAGACATACAGAAAAATCAAATACATGAAAAAATATTTGGCTGCTACCGGGATTCGAGCCACGGATATCCTCCTATCCGGCGCAGGCGCGTTATCCAATTTCGCTATAGCGGCCTTGTACATTTCCGTGAATATATTACACAAAGTAATTTGTGCCTACCGTATCTGAAAAGGTGGATTGCTCTAAAAATGGTTAATATATGTTAATCAATTTATAAATGAGACTTACATATAAGGTCGATATATTCACGGAAATGAACAAGGCCGCTATAGCGTAATTGGATAACGCTCCTGCCCCGAAAAAGAGGAGATCCGTGGTTCGAATCCCGGTAGCAGCCAAATATTTTTTCGGGGATTTGATTTTTCTGCATGTCTTTCTAATTGATTAATTAATTTGGTTTTGAATGTCACAGAACATAGTTCTGAAAAAATTACAACTTCACAATAACTTGCAGGGTTCTTCCAATAATTGTGTGGTTAACTTGTAATTTATTGGTGGCAGCAATACGGTTTACAGAGGTTACAATGAACAATAGCGGTCTGTCTCGATACAGTGAATGGTACCCACCGCTTACCCAGGACCGTTCTAAGAGCAAAAGCTTCCATATCGGTCCTACTCAATCGTCTCCAGGTTGACATTTTTTTCAACTAACAAGCAGGATCGTGCTGCTCCGCACCGGTCGTATAAATTGTTGCGAAGTGGATATATTTCTGTCTCGATACAATGGAAAAAAGCCTGGAGAAGACGAGCGCGCCACCTTATAAAGCTCTCTCTCTCTCTTTCATGCTCTGTCTCTTTCATGCCTCTCGACATACGTCCTTCAGATCTATCACATTAAATATATATTTATGTGTTCAATAAAGAAGTTAATTCAAAAAATATATACGTAAACATTTATACAACGTCCGAAAATTTGATAGATGTGGAAGTCTATCATGGGTGGAATTGTGAACTTAAAATTAATTATGTAAATTAATCACTTAAGCCAGCCGTAAGATAGGTTCTAAGCTCTATGAACACCCAAAAAGGCTTCTACTTTATCATATAAAAATATAGCTTCATTTCTTTGAGACATCTGTAATATATTATCTTGATCTGTGAGATATCGCCGGAGTTCGAAATCAAATATTATTATTATTGTGATAGTGTTTGTTATGTTGCCAGTAGTAGCGGCTTGCCAGAATATCATCATCCAAGTCGATCCTTTATGACTGACGACCGTGATCTGTGTGTCCTCTCATCCTCTTGACTGTTCTCTCCATCTTTCCGGCATCATCTTAGCGCTGTCACCAGAGAAGTGTCTGTAGATTTTTACCCTTGGTCAGTTCAATTAGTGGAGATCTTCCTCTTCTTTTTCGACATTCACCATAATAAGCTTCTCTAAGCGATCTTCTTTTCTGGCAATAGGTCAGAAAAATGAAGATTCGTCTCAGATTTTGAATTCTGGTTATAAGAAAACACAATACGCAACGGGCCTCTCCAAATTCAAATCGCAAAGGCATAGAATTTTCGCCTCTTTTAAAGTCCACGATTCCACACCACAAAGGAATATTGTACGCACAAGCCTGATTTTGGTTGTTTTGGTACAACCGCGGTCTTTCCATATGTTTTCAAGTCTGGACATACAATTTTTCACTATAAATACTGTCGTTTGACTTCTAACTCGCGGCTATCGAGTCGATTTGAAATAATTTAAGTCCTTGGTAATTTCAAGACCACGAGGTTTATCCTTCCAGGAAGGATAAACCTGGTGGTTATGTTTGTTATGTTTGTTAATAAATATCAGCTTTATTAACAATATTTTTTAATGTTACTGGATTTCCCCATACAGATGATTAATTAATTAAGATACTTAATTAATTAATTAATCAGTTTTATCTTTTCTAGATCCTTCCGAGTCTTATCTTGAGACAATATCGTAGTTTGATTAAATTTCTTCAGTAACAACCCTTTTAGTTCCAATGATTTCTCAATTCTCTAATCATATAATGAACCAGAAAGATTTCAATGCCTTGAAACCACCTTCAACAATTCCTTACTTTACCGAATCATCCATTGACCTCAGAATTTTTGAAAGAATATAAACGTATGAAGATTGCGAAACGCAAGTGTTCATAATAAAAAAGGCCAACCCTTCCCATACTCGCAAACAGCCCCCTGAACAAAAGCTCAGTAAAACTGAGTAACTGACGTTTACCCTAATGGAATTTGTGAATGGATAAACACCACCTTCGCGCCTAAAGCCGGGGGTAAATTTAGGCCTTTTATATATATACAAGGACGAGATCTAAACAGCTACCCTCTTTCGCTGCTTTCATTTCAGCCATATTTTTCATTTGCATTTTTCAACCCGTCAAGTTTCGCGCTTTTTAGAGGCATTGTTTTGATATTATGATATTACTAGCTGCTGATACCTGGCGTTGCACGGGTTAAGGATTATGTTAAAAATAAGTTTATAGGGGGAAACAAAGTTTCAGCCGTTTTGCAAAGTCTGTAATAAAAACAATGTTTCCATTAAATTTAGGCTGGGATGGATGGGATTTCCAGGGAAAAAATATAACCTATGTATAGTCAAAAGGTATAGATTTGCGTGGAAACATATCAGAGGAGGAGGGAAATGTAACTTTTGTTTCCCGCTGTATCCTAAGGAATAATTATGTAAAATTTGTATCAGATCTGTCGAACGTTATAGATTTATTAATATAATAAAAGTATAATGATAAGAAATAATTTATTACTATAAAATGTGCATTGTAAATTGTAAATACAGTATCCAATATAAATGTATTTATGGTTCACTATTTTGCCGGTAATGCCTTTCATATAAAAGGTACATAGATATATGCTGCCACGGACTTTTTTAAAGAATTTTCTAAGAGAAATAATCCCAACATACATTTTTGTCGTGTATCTCTAACGGTTTATTCACCGCACATCGAGATAACTTTCAGATAGTAGGATTTTTTCCAACTTACTTGACACTAATCGTTATAATTTATCCAATTTACTCAATATATTTATGAATTATAGTCTATTTCTTATTCTGATAAACAAGCTATAATACTATTAATTTTCGTCGAAATCTGTTCAGTAGTTTTTGCGTGAAAGAGAAAGAAATATCTATACATCCTCACAAACATTTACATTTATAAAATTGGTAGGAAATAGACATACATTTATTTCGTTAACTTATTTGGTGGACTGTGATCGTAATGAAGTATTTTAATTATAAGTTTTATTTTTCAATGATTTTTCTTTTCTGTCGCACTAATTTTGCCTCTCCGATTTCATACAATTTCTTACGTAAATTCTTCGGTTTTTGATAGTTTTAACATAACTGTCTTTCAATGTTTTGTTATCTGATCGCGTAAATCAAAAGTTTATATAAATCTATTTATTTCACACTCATCTACTGTCTTCATCCAATGTGTCCAAATATTTAGATAAAGCCAATATTTACGCAATAATGATAGAAACAATGATTAAAATGATTTGTTCACAGACATTTATTTTATGTATATTTTGTCTCATTACTTACCATTATTCAAAAACCAATTAAACAGTATGCGTAGTATATATGTATGTAAGCAACTTTTTTCTGAAGACCAAACGAAATTAGTTGATGAATATATTGTCATAAGTGGTTTAAAACTAAGTATTTAATTTTATTTTAAATTTAATATATAATTATATACACGTGTATTTTAATAAATAAATATTACCATTTGATTTTTTTGATAATTTCTCTTAGAAAGTTTACCCATACATAAATATATATTTTGAATTAAGAAATTAAAGCGATATTTTTATCCTGAGAAAAAGGGGAATGGATGTTTTTCTGACATTGTATAGTATCACTTTACTTTTATAGGTTGACTTTTAAAATATAGTGCAAGGATAATTAATAAGGATAAATATAAGGATAATTATATTTCTTATTTGTTCTGATTATCATGGAATTATGTACAGAAAATTATGGTTCCATAAATAATAAAATGAGTGATATGTACCCATCACACACCCAGAGCGGAGCGCGTACAAGCAAAACATCCTATATCGGCCCCACACTGTCATCATCCAGATTGACAATGTTTAAATGCTAATCGATCTCCTCGCTACACCACAAACAAAGCACTCGCGCTTCACGACGAGAAGACCGCACAAATCATGCCTCTGTGTCTGTGGTGCATTTTAAGGAACGAAAAAAATTTATTGAAAAGAAAATAATCAAAAATATATCAGCATTTAAAAAAAAAGAAACAAAATTCCAAAATATGTATGTATTTGACTACAGCCTAGAAAACCCAATATGGAAGCATTAATTGAGGGTTTTGTTCTTATTTTCTTCCCTCCGTAATACAAATTGATTCCTGGTTCCGCCGTTCTGCTGTTCCCGCTCCAGCGGCGCGGAAGAAGGCTTCGTTTATTTTCCGATCGGGAGATTAATTGAGATAACCCTATTATAGTGGTCCAATTAGCGGGATAACCACCCTCCGGCTGACGCTAACACCTCTTGACTCGAAAAATAATCCCGGCTTTTCTAATGTATGTTCGACCAAGTCTTTTAATTGCAATTTTAAAAAATAAACCCAAAACTTCTGATGATAACAATAGATAAGTCAGTAACTTTAAAAGGTTATGATCACTGGTTTTAAACCTGTGCCTTGCGGAACACCGATGTGCAATTGCAAGTTCCTTGTTCATCTACGTAGGTATGGAAGTCTTTTTTGGTGTTCACAGAGCATATAAATACGTCAACATAAAATGAGGGCAGACCCACCGCTTACCCAGAACTGTTTTGGAAGCAAAACCTTCTATATCGGTGCTTCTCATTCGCCGCCTGGTTGACATTTTTTTAATACTAAAAGCAAATGGATCGAATGTCATCCAAAATTTGCCCCCATTATCCCGGCTATTCACTTTCGAACTTATTGAACATAGATTAGTCCTTTTCTTCCTGGGTTTCGATACGTGGGATTGGTTTGCAGCAAAGCTCATCTCCTTCTCCATTCTGCTCGGTCTCCGGCCATCCTCTTCAGCTCTGCGTAGGAGGCACAATTCATATCTTGGCGCACTTGCTCTATCTTGAGCAAGTGCGCCAAGATATGAAATGAACAAGGCCGCTATAGCGTAATTGGATAACCCGCCTACCCCGGATAAGAGGAGATCCGTGGTTCGAATCCCGGTAGCAACCAAATATTTTTTCGTGGATTTGATTTTTCTGCATGTCTTTCTAATTGATTAATTAATTTGGTTTTTAATTTCACAGAACTTTGTTCTGAAAAAATGCAACTTCACAATAAGAATGTGTTCTTAAATGTGATGTTCTTAATCTCTTATCCTTCTTGCGGGGTTCTTCCAATAAAAGAGTGTATGGTTAAATTGTAATTTATTGGTGGCAATAATACGGTTTACAGAGGTTACAATGAACAATAGCGGTCTGTCTCGATACAATGAAGAAAAGCCTGGAGAAGACGGGCGCGCGACCTTATAAAGCTATCTCTCATTCATGCTCTGTCTCTTTCATGCCTCGCGACATACGTCCTTCAGATCTATTACATTAAATATAGATTAATGTGTTCAATAATGAGGTCGATTCAAAAAATATATACGTAAACATTTATACAACATCCGAAAATTTGATAGATGTGGAAGTCTATCATGGGTGGAATTGTGAACGTTCAATTATGTAATTTGAACATCCAAAAAGATTCTACTTTCTCATATAAAAATATAGTTTCATCTCTATGAGACATCTGTAATATATTATCTTGATCTGTAAGATATCGCCGGAGTTCGAAATCCCTGGAACACTCTATACTGAAGGTACGTTACAATTTTATAGTTCATAAATTTAAAAGATAAAAAATAAACTTTGAAATTGAACGAAGTAAACTTATAACGATCAATATTTTTGCGTGGGTACCATAAAAAACGTTGAATATTTTAATGCTAACCGTACGCTCGTGAAAAGTCGCGGAACATAATTTAAGTAATATTTATTTATTTATATATCATAAAATAAAAATCTTGTCAAACGTTGAATGTAGGGTGCGTAAATTAATGGTTCGCGTCTTAGCTAAGTGCTTATAATGTGTAGTACCTACACCAGTAGTACAAAATATAGTATATTTTGACGGGCAATAAGAAGCGATGGTGGCTATGTCGGTTAGTCGCCGCGTTACCGTCCGCGTGTTCGGGGTTCGAGTCTTTCTCCAGCCAAGTAATTTTGTTTTTACTCCATTTCTTTTAACTCGTAGCGTCTGTTTGTCGGCTTGTCTGCTTGTCTGTCGAAAAAACTTTGGATCGATTTTTATCCCTTTTCCCGTGATCTAATCGAGCTGAAACTTTTAAGGCAGACTCGTCGTAACGATATAAATGATCTAACAAATTTTCGTTAAAAAATTTAAAAATTAGAGTGTAATTTTGGATTTTTCGACGATTTATATATTGCTTAATTTACAAACCCGACGCGTGGAGTAGGAGCGAAACTCGTTTCAATGAGAAAGGGAGTATAATAAAAACTTGTTTTTTATGGGTTAGTTTTTTAGTTGTGAATTCCAGGAAGTTACCGACATACGGGATAGACAGACAAGAAAATTATACTTAGATAAAGAATAATGACAATTTATTTTCCATTCAAAATAACTGAATAAATTTAAGTTTATAATTTTTTTGTATTTTGTTCGTCATAAAAAATTGCATTGCAAAAAATATATTTTCAATCTTTTACACTCATAACGTTGCTGGATACCTCTAAAATCCTTGTCCATTCTTTTCTTTTATTGTTTTTTTTATTTTTTACGCTTCAACAGGCAAAGAGGGCAGATTACTGAACCGAAACACATCACAAAAATACCCAAGCTTGAATTAATCATATTAGGTTAATTGTGACCTCACCGGGAATCGAACCCAGAACCCTCCCTTGGTGTGAGAAGCCAGCATCATACCCACTGGGCTATGACATAGGCTTGTCAGAGGGCCGCCATCATATAATATAGATTACGTCAAAATAAATGAAAAACCCAAAGTTGTCCATCTATATATTGCAGTAAAATTGACCCGTCTACGGGACGGATCGAACCCTGGCCGGCAAGATAAAAAGTATTGTCATTTGCCAAAGACTCAAACCAATGTTTGTCCCTGACAAGACTAACACGCATGTGATCAATTATTGGTGGAAGTGTAACAATACTATGGTTGAGATGTGTAGTGTTGTGAATGTAGTGGTGTAGTGTTGGTCCTGACGAAGAGACGGGTACGTCTCGAAACCGGTAGACCGTAAATCTGGTAGTGGTTTTTACAAAGTTAACTAACAATCTGTTATAATGTCTAACCACAAAGTTAATGCTTTAAATATTAATAATATCAAACCAATGTATTTCATGAATTCTTCCTCTAATCTGAGATGCCGGTCTTAGATTATTTAAATAATTCTAGCCAGGTCACTTTCACGTGTTTTAGTTTTATTTTATGCACAGCTGTCACTTGACTCAAATTTACCTGGAGCACCGCTCTATATAATTCACACTATAAAGTTTTACAGAATATTCGTACGTCTCTGATCACACTTTTTCACTACTGAAAGCCCGTAAGTACTATCGTAATCTATTAGAGATGTACTGTCTTAATATATTTTCGCTGATCGCTTAATTCGCTAGTCGCCGCTGGAGCTTCTATGGGATCGCCGAACTGTCTCAATTAACTGTCCGTGCAATTGTGTTGTCCCGTTTATATGTCGTTTTGGATTTACAGACGTTTGGCGAATCAAGTCGATATTTCCACCGTTTATTTTAAAGTCTTCTAGTTATTTCCAAATAACTGTAAAATGAAAGTAGACTAAATGAATGAAAGTAGACTGAATGCGGTTGAAATGCGGTCACTAAGACGCTTGTGTGGAAAATCTTTGGTCGATAGAGTGAGGAATGAACAAATTAGAAGAGAATGCAATGCTGGCTGTAGTGTGGTAGATAGAATAAAGAAAATAGTGCTGAGATGGTTTGGTCATGTGGAACGTATGAACGAGGAAAGGATGGTTAAGAAAATATATGAGGCGAATGTTGAAGGTAACAGGAATAGAGGGCGTCCGCGAAAGACCTGGCACGATCAGGTACTACAAGTATTTGAGGATGGCCCTTTTAAAAGCCGCAACAACCGTAGAACGTGTATGAGAAGATGTATGAATGTGGCCGAAGCAAAAGTGGTGTGCCAGGATAGAAGAGTGTGGCGTTCAATCCTCTCTGCCTACCCCTGCAGAGAAACGGCGTGATGGTTAGTTAGTTATTTAGTTTGTAAAACGTCCAGGGTTGTGGAGAAATCTTCGATTTTATGTAAATTTTTATGTTTTTACGGTCTCGTCACAATATATAATTGTAGTACTGTTTTCAAGATAAATCTAAATCGTAAATAATTTTGTACATTATATTGCAATCCGTTAATTGACGATTAGTCCTTTTTTTCTAGAAAAATCTTAAAAAATCATGCGGAAAATTAAAACGATAACTTTATCTATTAACTCATCATGAATTATATCTTTGATGTCGAGCCTTGAAAGTATCAATGGAATCTTCTAAAATATTGGTGCAAAGGGTAGAAATTTTATTTTAAAATATTAACCATAGTAAAATAAATATTTTAAAATCATAATTTAAATATACCTCGCGTTCTCCTGTCGACGAGGTATTTGAAAGCCCCGGTAAGAAAATGTTTCGGTAAAGTTTTAATTGCCTGCCAGCACGGACCCCAGTGTGTGGGGGATTTCCTTTCAACCCCGCCGGCTTAATCGGGTAGGTACTTAATGTATCACGCTTTGATGCCTCTGCTGTCGACATTGTCAATGTTTGTGGAATGATCAATTAGTCGGTTTTCATCGAAAATTCAGCTTAAATTATTCCGGCGGGTCGTGCTCTTTAATCATTTTACAACCGGATAACTTATTTTCCGATTAAAGTAACCTTTCGACGTCTTGCTTCGCTTTGAAGTTATCGTTTCAATTAACGAGGCCCGCTCGAGGGTGAAACAACCCTCTCTAGCAAGGGGTAAACAAGAATAGGTAAATATAAACAGCAGTAAACTAACCTTCATAATCTTATGGTTTACTTTACGATAGGCGGTACCGAAACTTACAGGTGTACTTACATAAATTTATCGTGACCCGTTGGCCATGGCAATGACTGTAAAACATAAATTTATACATTAGTAAATTCGCCGAACACTTGTTGACAAAAAAAACCTTCTGACAAAACACTCACTAATCCAGTCTCTACCAGATTTAAGGTCTACCGGTTTCGAGACATACCCGTCTCTTCGCCAAGACCAACACTACATTACTATGTTCACAACACTATACACCACATTTTTTACCAATATTTATCACGTGCGTGTTAATATTGTCAAGAACAAGCATGCACCGACTAGCCTACAGACCGATCAGGAATCTACGAGGGAGAGAGAGTGAGAGGGTGCGAGGTCTAAAGTGGGTGTTAGGAAATATTTTGTGAAAGTTAAATTTAACAAATCGAACACATTTATGCTAATTAAATACTCTGTTATAATGTCTAACGACAAATATTAATAGTAAATGCTTTAAATATTAGAAATATTATGTAAATGACTATTTATTAATTCAATAATGATGACTCATAACCTTACGATATTTTTTTGTCTTTACTACTCATCACCACTGAAGAAAATGGTACAATTTGAAAAATATCCGTAAATGAACCTTGTTGCAGTCTCTCGGAGCCAGCAACGCCCCGATAGTCCCCACCAAGGTGCTGGGCGACCCTGACGAGCTGGACAGGGCGCTGCTGGAGAGCGGCTACACCGAGGGTCTGGTTCCCCCGTCACCAGCTCCTCTGGTGGACAGATACGAGGACCGCTACGTGTACCATAGGGGAGGAGTGGACCTCGAGCTTTTGGTGAGTGCAAAATGTTCATTTCTTCAGTTCGCTGATGACAGCACGTCTAACTCATCATGTCTGAGAGCTAAAATAACAAAATTTGTGTAGGAAAATGATGTAAATATATGATTTAATACATTTGAGAAAAATCAATGAAAACTTGTTAAATGGTAGAAATCGTTGAAGGCGAATTGCCTAGTTATAATAAGACAATATATACAGAATGTCTCTTAGCAAACACTTCGAGAGTCTTATTTTTTTTAAATAATAAATCACTCAATGTTTTACAATATCTAAATATCAATGATTATTCTTTCCAACCCCGGGAAAAAGAAACTGATCAATCTCCGCGATTATCAAATCTCCTCCCGGTTCCTGGCTAGAAACCACCGATTCTTTTTATCGTACGAAACGAGGAAATGAAAACACGAAAGGCTTCCACAATTTCGGCGACAAAAAGGAAAATTATTCGAAAAAATAGCTCCCGAAAGATGGAACGAATGTATAAACTTCCAGACACGTTGAAAAAATATTACGAAAGAGAGTTATTTTTCTCAAAACTTTCCTTTTTATACCCTGCGATATTAATTTAAAAAAAAAAAAATGTTCATAATGTGAATAGAATTTTCTTGTACGAATTTTTCATAATTCATCGTTTCTTGGCAAAATATATGGACATCACAACTACACATGGCTTATATAATACAAAGTTTACATAATATTTAAATTACATACATATTAATTTCAAACTAAATCAAGCAGTCAGTAATGATATAAACCTAGAAGACAAAAAGTTGCGTAAGATTGCAATAGCTATAAAAGATATAGTTGGAACTTGCATTGCACAAATTTTTTGATGCAGATTGTATGAATGAAAATCCTTATTTAGTTTCATCCGTATATTACAAGTATTTGACGACAATCCACGGCTAATTTTATATATTTGCAACAAAAAATTACATTTTATTCGATTCTTATTTTAGGTTATTCAACAATTTTGTTATTATTGTTATATTTTATGTTTGATATTTCTTCCAATTCTTTATTTACGTTGTTAATCGCCATTTTCAGGTCACAAACCTTTATGTATACTAAAGCGTTGTCTGAAAATAATCTTATCTTATATTTTCGTTAGCATTGATACAAATTCATTTATTTATATGATAAATAATAATAGTCCCATGACGGACCCCTGTAGTCTCATGACGTCTCAGTTTGTGTTGGTATATTATCATTTACTTCTTACCCAGTGTGCTTTATCGAAGGCTTATGTTTAATTATACTACGTTAATTACTGACGATAATGAAACTTCTTCTTCTAACATAGTGGAAGAAAGAAAAAGTAAACTAGAAAAATATTAAGAACATAAGAAATGAAAAAAATAACAAAAATATTTTTTCTAACCTTAATCAATTTTGTTACGTAATTGTTCACGATCGTTCAATTTTCACTACTGACAGATGCATCTGTAATAACAAATCACTGAGAATTAAAATATTATCTCAGCATTAATATGAAAAGGTGCAGTGGGTCAACGGTCAACACATTAATCTGCTCTTATAATAAAAAAATATTTAGAACTCAATACCCAATTTAACGTTAACCTGAAGTGAATTTGAAAATCATTCTGAATTAAAAATTAATTTAATTTATAAACTTGCATTTTTAGGCTGAAAACCTCTTTGCATTTCGTTTTGGCAGCATCGCGTGTTATTCGCGAAGTTTTAACGCTCGAATATAAACTTGCAAAATTTGTTAAAGATAAGAAAACTTTGGTCCGTTTTCAATTAAAACCCAGTCCAAACTCCGGCTGAACAAATTTAAAAATAATAGAAACATTCGAGAAAAAATCCGCTAAATCTCTTTATAAATATATTTTTAATTTCGCAACAGATATTCCTCTGGGGGCTATGTTTCGTCTTCACACGAGATTGGCGTCGAAGGGACTTAATGTTTTTTTGAGAATGTCTTTAACTGGCCATCACAGATACGTAGTTGTGAAAGTTTGAGACGAGTCCTCGGCTTTGAAGTTGGGACGAGATATTAAATCCATCCGTCCACATCTGGCTGTCGGAGAAATTTCGCCGAGACAAGAAATTTACGGAAACATTATTTTGCTACCCTCCCGCTCTTAAAATCAATGTCACCCTTTATTCATCTCGTCTTGAAGATTTCGCTGGACCAAGATAAGCTAAGAAACTTATTTTGTATTATTAAAATAAAATAAAATCATTTTGTTTTCAACACTTTATTAATTATTATTAATTATTATTAGTTATTAATATTATTATTATTAACTTTATAATTAATCTACATGTTTTGAGAACAATGTTCTCTTCTTTAGAATTATTAGAGAGTACAGTGTAGAGTGTGTGTTTTATTTTAATAATAATGTCACCACAAAGTTCAAGCCTTCACACAGAAGAAAAAATATTCTTCGAACAGTTAATTTATTATTACTTATACACTGGATAACATGCTAGAAAAAAGGTAGTTGAAGGTTTAAACTCTATGTTATTTGAATCTTGGAAAGCTGTCTGTTTGCCTTGGTTTGTTTGGTAGTTTATTTCATAACTTTGGCCCAGCCACCGCGAAAGCACGTTAGCCGAAGTAAGTTTTGCAGACGCGATTTATTTAAACTAACCTACTTGTATTGGATGTTGATACCGAGTGAAGTGTTAGCTGTATATTATTTGCGGAAAATGCAATGCAGAGAGTCTGTAATATATTGAGGGGCCATGTTGTGAATAGCCTTGAAGTCATAACTTACATTCAATCGTCTTCGGACGTTAAGGCCAGATAAGTTTTGGAGATGGTGTGCAAAGTAATGAAAACAAAAGTCAAAGCTTAAAGTAAAATTAAATTAATAGATTACGCATGATAAAAAAATTAGGAAAAGTCCCGCGAAGTTAATAACTATATTTTACGGAGCAAACAGTTAATACACTGTGCTGTGTTGAAGTCAGAGACAGTGTCGCCCTGGATTTTCACTTGCCGCTATTGCCATTGGTAGCAATTTATATGTTATGCGATGTTATATGAAGTCCCTTATTAAGAATTCACATGTCAATTGAAATAATTTACAGAAATATAAATAATTAAAAAGACACTCTAAACAGACAATAAAAAAATTTTGAAAATAATGTCATACGACAGGTACACACTTTTACAAGTTGATTGAAAAATATAATTGCTCATATTTTGTAATGTTAGTTTGTAGTCCACCTAGGGTAGACTTCAATCTAAACATTACAAACTAACATTCCTTCTCTAGAGAAAGAACGCTGGTGCCGAAACCGGTTGATGATTCCAAAAATGTAGTGTTTTAAACGAAGTGAATTTGAAGTATTGAATGAAGTATTTGAAAAAAATTAATAATTAAAAAATAATAGTTCAATATTGCATGTAAATGTTTTTTTTATAAATTAACATAAACTTATTCATATAAACAGAAAAAGATTGGATTTTTACTGTGTATTAATTTTAAGAAATTAAGTCTAATGAAATAACAATAATAATATGTAAGTTTAGTGTTATGTTATATGTTTTAATTCGTCTTTAATTGTTGTTATATTTTACAAAGAAAGGGAGTATAATAAAAACTTGGTTTTTATGGGTTACTATTTTCTTTATTCCTCTGAAACATTTCTCCGTATTCAATCTTCATTGCCTGATTTTTCAGTATAATAAAGTGTGCACTCGAATCCTTCAGCCGGGAGATAGATCAGAATATTCCTCCTCCTGAAATACAGAATAAAATGGCACATTTAGGTGACCGGGAGAGGGATGTGTCAAAAAGTTTAAAGTAAAACACGGAAGGCGTTTCCGAGGGTTGAAGGCTTAGCCCGAGAGATGTGGGGCAAGAAAAATAACTCGAAATACGAAAAAGAAAAGTCACAAGTGAGGGGGAAAAACTTCCCCTGACGGGAACTTTGGGAACTTTCTAGGATTTAACCCTAGATTGCTGCAATATATTCTTTCAATATAACTAAAGTGTATTAATACTCTAAATATATATAAAGTTAAATGTTAAATGTAATACATGTGTGACATTGCCATGAAATTCTCTTTTATTTATTGATAACTCAATCACTATTGTCAGTATTAAATAATCAAATTAAAAAGTATAATGCATTTTGTATGATTCGCTAAGTACATCACCGATGTCTTTTAACAGACTCCGTAGATTATCTGCTTATCAGGGCCTTCTTATGCTAGCTCTGCCACACGTTTAAAAAGGAAAATAAATATAATATAAAATATAAATAAATATTATAAAAAAAGTATATAATAGAGGCCTTAAATTAGATAACTTAGAAATAAAAAATGCCTGAACATAAAGCCAATATAATTAACAACCAGATAAATTTTATGAACATACCGTTACTTGATATATTCCCTATTTCGGCGTCCACTTCTCAATTACCCCCACCATAACTGTAGCCACGCCCCCGTTAAAAAATTGATTTGTTTGCTAGAATAGATAATGGATAGTTAGTTTGCATCCATCCTGATGAAGATACAGTGGCTAGTAACTCCAAGTTTTTTAATTAAAATTAATAACAAATAAATGGTTGAATTAACAAGAAAAAACTAATGTAGTGAATTATCAACATGTTTTGAGACCAATGATACCCTTTATCAGAATACAACGTATACTTAAAATTAAAAATCGAAGTATAGACACTAATAAATACAAAAAATATGGGAGATGAGTTACAAATAAAGGACCGGTATGAAAACATATTCAAATGGTAACTATTTGAAAAAAGGATCTGGTTATTCATATTGTTTAATTTTCTATTAAAACTTTTTCTTATTTGTTACCCCTAATATTGACTGCATTACGGCGACAGATTGAGCGATCGTAAAATAAATGCATTCTCAAGAGCCGTTGCGACCAGGAAGTTTGCTATCGATCTGGAAGCATAAGCGGGGACACGCGCGCGGTTCTCGTTAGCATTATCTGTATTGCCGTAGCTATTACTATCAATTAAGGTACCCAAATGCCTGATTATATCAATTTTATCTGTATTTCCCTTTCCGTATTATGGTCTATACCCCGGAAGTTTGAGAACCGATTTCAATCCATTCCCATCCCATCTTCCCTCTTCCTCTCGCTCTGGAATTACATATTTAACTTTCAGACCGGTGCCACACTACGCGGGTCTTTCTCCGCACCTTTTCGGTAGCGGAACGCCGCTACATCTCTTTCCATACAATAGGTGTTTATCAAACACACTGCGCGGACGATCCGTTGACTAATTAGCTTTACGTAATAAATGTATCTAGTAACGGAACAATTCCAAAAAAAAATTGATTTTAAATTTATCATCATCACGCTTGGCACTACAACCCTTGGTGGGTCTTGGCCTCCTCAATAATCTTCCTCCTCTCATCTTGGTTTAGTGCAAGCTCTCTCCAATTACGAAGCTCCAAGGCAAAGATGTCTTTGAGGACGTTGTAATTTTAGCCTCCCTAAGCTCCTTCGCCCTATTGTCCTTGAGTTCAGCAGGCACTTTGGTGCTTGATGCTCGGACATTCTCTCCGCATGACCCAGCCACCGTAAGCGTTTTGTACATAATTATTACAATTGTAATAAACGTTTGTTTAAATTAATACAATTACAAAATGGCGCTAACAAGAATAAATAGTGAAGTCAAAAGCTCTAGGCAACGTTTCAAATAGTAAGTCGTATACAAGGATTTGAGATTTTGTCTCTTCCGATCACTCTCAAGTAGATCTCTGAGTTAACCTCTAGATCGAAATGTCAAAACATGTACAGAGATTTATCTCACCGTGTTTCATTCCACAAATAGGGGGTACTAAATGAAAACGAAACTACCCTGAGAAAATAAAATGTGTTTTGTCTCGTATAAAATATCCCTCGACTTGGAGAATTATGAGTTTTAAGAATGGGAAGAATCCGAACCCTTTTAACATTTTAAAGCCGTTTTTCGTTTTATATATTTTGGAACTCGTTTTCTTTTATACAGACAGACGTGAGAATCTTCTCCGGCTATTATTTTTACCTAAGAGTCTATTCTCATGCGTTTTCGCTCAGCTGGTATTTTTTAGTTTTCTTAGTCAAACCGACCCTCGTCAGCTGTAAACTCTATTCAACGCTTTAAATTTTATCGGAATTTCGATTTTATTGCTTTCATAAGTAGATAAAAATCGGAAAGAGTTTTAATCAAAAGGGAAGAAAGGAAGCAAAACGATGGATTGTTATTAAAAATATATATGTTTTGAAAACGTTGACTTAATGTTATGAGGAAATGAAATCTATCGATTGGGATAATTTTAAAAACAAACCATGGCCAAAATATAATAAAAAAGACCTTTCGAACGTTTATTTTCAGCACACTCGATAACGGCATTCATGCTCTAATGATTGCGATATTTACATGTAAAATTGGCCAACGCGTCGCAGAGCAACATAAAAAAATATAACGACGATTAAAAAATAAAAAGGACCATCGTTTCGGCGGCTTATGCCATATCAGTTGATAATGGCTTATAAAACATGGTTTTTCGATACTAAAATATTGCATCTCTTAAAATCTGTGTTGATTTTTTAGTCTTAAATAAATAATTGAGTTCTTGATAGTTAATAGCGTCAGTGCAAAAAAATTTCCTGTGTTTAAATTAAATAAATAAATATAACGATAAAACAGGAAAATTATTATTTTTATCAGAAACTTCGCCCCTTAAACATCACTCACGATTAATTCCTCTCTAAGGAACTCGATTAGTCGGGAGGCTTTTAATACTGATCGAACAGGAGCTGAATTACAGAAAGCTAAATAATTGGCTGGTCGAGGGTAGCGACCTTAAGGGGCTCCACCCCTATTTGTTATACCCTGACTTGTCGATGGAGCGGCGGTCGGTGGTCTGGTGGTCGACCGATGTCTTCCGCTTCAATCGTTATTTAATTCATTTGTGTTACTGAAACCATTTGTTTTCTGTTTACAGATGCGGTACAATCATCACTAAAGTTTAATATCCATAGTTTTATATGACATGGTTTAAAAGGCATTTAGATTAATTACAATCGACCAATCATAAGCCTTGCGATAAACTTTTATTTGGTCATAAACAGCTGTCATGATTGCGCTTCGAAAATTGCTGCATTAGTATTTTTAGTTATATGGTTAACTTCCCCTGATCTTCTAAATTCTCACTAATTCGATTAAAACAATGGTCGTACCTGTGATTCGTAGATAATTTGCATGTTGGAATTTATGTTATACATAAGATAGTAGTCCTAGCAATATATACATCGAAATACATACCTCTTTAGTAAAGGTTTTTTTATTTTTTTTATAAATATTTTTGAAATTTTAGTTATTTGAAGTTTTAATTAATTAATAATTATTTATAATGACTATATTTTTGCTTAATTGCAAGCGTTCACGAAAAATGAACTTTGATACAGACTATTGTTATTTAGAGGATTGTTTATATTTCGGTCGCGACTTGAGGCTGTGAGAACAGCGCCATCTGGCGTAGCGTATTGAACATTGTTACAAAGAGAATTTTTAGCAATATTATTTATAATTTAATCACTTTAATAGGCCACGAAGTGGTAGCCTGAAACACTGTAGCAAAACACATCACAAAAACACCCAGGCTTGAGAAAGTCATAGATGTATTATGACTTCAACAGGCCATTTGATTATGGATCCTCACTCTTCTCGTGGTTTTTCATCATTTTTCTCATCGCACAGTATCATGGAATTCTTTTAACTCGTTTACTTTCATCTTAAATGAGTCAGGAGGTATCTCGTGAGTGCGAAATCTTTTCTTTTTCAGTTAGCAAGTTCAGCATACCCTCAGGTTCTCCCAAAATCAATAATCCTATCCTTACTGTATGTTGTGTACATTAAAAAAAAAGTTTTATTATCAAACATTTGTTTTTTGGAGTACCATAGAATACAAAGAATAGCTCCAGCATCATATAAAAACATCAGATTTAGTTTTATCTTTTAACGTTTTAAATAATTCATTTAGATTCATGAGTAAATCATACGGTATTTAATAAAAATATACTCGTTTCCTTATCTCATGATAATGTTAATAAATTACATATTGTTCCCGATTCAACTCACCGGGATATGACAGGGAGATCGGGATGGATGGAATGGAGGGGAAATGGGGACGATTAATTGCGTGGACTGTATATATTGCAAAAAGGAATAGGAATGTCGACTTGCCAATGCCGCAATCTTCTTCTTCCTCCTGATGAGACGAGATCAAGATCACCGAATTGGCGAAACACCTTTTCACACACTTTTAAAATCGGATGATGCACGGAGGCCGACGATTTTCCATCGATATGGAGATGAAAATTATTTCCGAAAGTGGCGGTCGATAATTTTGTAATATTATTAGGCGAAAAGAGATGGGTAGACGAGAAAAAAAAAAGGGGGGGGGGGTAAAACTTTTGTCTCTGAACTTGTGTAAAGAATATGAACTAGTGAGTCATTTATTTATTTTATACGCAGACCTCAATAACCGACTTATCTACATATCTGCACATAAGCACATTTTTCCCAGTTTACTGCAAAATCTTCGAGACACGAGAATAACGTTTTGCCCATGTACATGCAATCTAATTTTACTTCAAACATAAGATACGTTTTTTTTACATTTTTCCTCTTTTAGCGATATCAAGTTTTAAATATCACTAGTGGCTTACAAGGTAATCAATTGTCATCGTCATATGCATTCAAATTAAATTCATAAGCCCAGTCGGGTATACAACTGTCCAAAATGCCTAACGTTGAAGTAAAAAATGGTTTTCTTTCTGGTGAATAAACATAAGGTTATTAAAAATAAAAATAAATATGATTCATTGTATTTTTTTGTTAAATATGCAATTTTACAACGTGTAGATAGATGCTGACCATTATGAGATGAAAATTCTCCACCACTGAGTAATTTATTCAAATCATCAAAACTTTTAGTGTCTTAACATAATTTCTGACAAACCCTCCTAACTCGGTTACTCTCATTATAAAAGCCTATTTAAGTAACTTCATAAAATATTAAATCTCCAGCACCGAAAAGACTTCTTTCAATCTCCAAGTATTGTTCGCAAGTTTCAGAAAAGTAACTTAAAACTTTACCGCGTTAAATCTTTGTTTGGTCAGAAGAAGTCCTTTGGTTTAATAAATTGAATAAAATCCTATAAACTTCCTACCTGACTCGCCCGGAGAAATATTGCCGGAATGGTTCCATAAATTTCGGTAACAAAGCCACCAAACGTAACGCGAAAATTAAACACCACCGCCTTCGGGAGCCACCCTTCTCTTCGGCCCAGGCGAAGGCTGCTCCGGTTGGGGTAGGCAAGTGTCGCGGACCGAGGCTCGGCAGGAATTGTAAACTCGGGGGTTGTTTCATCCCCCATGCCCATCTCGAGTCGATCTTAAGTACTTAGTGATTTTGATTTGGGTTCGGTTCTCGATGAGATTCTGTGGAATTTGAGCAATAAGCAATAGTGAGGGTGCGTCAGGTTACTCGAATGGGTACATAGTTTTCAGTTATCTACATGAACGGTCATTCGCTCTTCAGTTATATACATGAACATTAATATCTCGGAGGTAATAGGCTATTTAAAAATTAAAAATCTAAAACGCTTAAAATATTGCAATGGCAATCGTGAGACCCCATTCGTAGAAGGCATATTGTTGGCCTCATACACCAAATTCATTAAGGCGCGTTGTTTAATCAAATACTTGTATCTGGTGTCGTTGGTTGTTTGTTTTTTAATAATTGCATGACAGATTACTTCACTTACTACCAGGACCAACCTGCCGATGGTTATGCCTGTTGGAAGAGCTACCGCTTTGCTGAACAATATCGCTTTTGGGTATTGATATATACCATGTGTCTGAAGGGGTTTTCCGAAGCAGGATTCTCCTAAACCTTTGACCAGATTTTATATGTTATTTTTAATTAATTAAATATTCTTAATTTCATATATATCTCTATAATATACATCTAAGCGCCATTAAATATATCGACGTAATGGCTCAGATAGATTTAAAGTTGCACACTATACGTTATGGTATGCCTGCTCACTACATCCAATCTGCATTTGGAAGCTGCATGACCTCAATTACGAAAATATTTCTTAGGTACGAATAGGCAATAATTCTCTAGTATATTCGGAGAGTCAATCGTGTTCCTTGCGATTTTAGCCCCCAATATAATTAAACCTTCCTGTCATGGCAACTGGAGACAATGGTAATGGGATTCTCTCAGCACGTCTAATTGTGTATTTAAATTTATTGAGGCTCTCTTCACGTATGTTTTAGAATCGTTAGCGTCACTTGTGCAATGATATTGTTGTATTCTTTGTTATCACACGACAATTTTTTTAACCAGCATTTTGTCGTTTTTGAAGCCTTTTTTACCTTTTACAATGCAGTTATGTCTGTCAGAATCTTTGCAAACATCTTTATACCTCCGATTCTTGAGGCATGTTGAATCCAGCCTTTTCGACTTCCTTCAAAGTACACAAGGATAATTTTCTGCATCCGTTGTCAAAAGTCTTTTTATAATACTTGGAGGACAGAAATATTTATGCGCCTATATTGAACAATCTCCTTCTTCTTCTGTGGTCCCTCGTTCGAGTTATTAGGGTTGTTGTTTCAACGCTGGGAATCTTTGCCTCTTCCTGGACATCCAAGGTTGTTCTGCGCTCTTCCCATTTCATACCTAGGATCTTCCTCAAACACCTGTGTATTTACACCTATATTTAACTATATTGTAAGGCTATTATCACTGTTGACTTGGTAAATATTGTTCTCATTAAGAATCTTCCATTGTTCTCTATTACTCTTCGTTTCTCTTGAATCTTTGAGACGGATACATCTTTGAAGGCACTAGACTTTAGTTCATTCGTTCCTTATGCCCAAACTATGATCCAAAGGATCTTCAACCTGCAAATTGTTGACAGATTTTTGGTAATCAATTTATCTTCGGAGGGTAAAGGCCAAACCTCGAAGGAATGCAAAGTGCTCCTTACAGTCGTTCTCAATATTAATATTCTATTCCGTATTGTACAGTTCTATGGACATTGGATTTTAATTTCTTTCAGTAACCAAACAGTTAGATATAGAACGATAATCTACTATTTCCAAATAATAAAAGGAAATATCTTAACTCGTTCAGGAACGCCCTCGATTTTGCTAGCAGATATTATTAAACCCGGCACTCCTTGAGAGGTGGGCTCTTTACGACGGGTCGGAACTTTATGGGTCATAACTCATAACGGATTTATTTCTTTATTTAAGTATTAGCAACACACAGGACAAAATAAATGAACAACTTGGCTTATCTCGAAAGAAAACTGTACGATGAACATTTTGTAAGGACATAAAAAACGTAAATCTCGTACCGAGAGCTTAAGCCCGGGACGGCCTTGAAACTTTCCGCGGAACGACCTAATGTCGTATCAGAATTTTTCACGACCTAACGGTCATTTTAGGGGTGGCAGGGGAGGGGGAAGGAGACACATTTCGGTACATATTTGACAAATCACGCGAATAAAACATTTTGGAGGGTTTCATTGCTTCTTAATACGTAGAAGGGAACTTTTTTAAAATACAATATTAGCCAACATTATAAGAGACTCGGATTACATACACATCAAGTGTGATGTTTAGGGCTAAACATCAGCCCCAATGATGATCCCTGCAATGGGGTCCGAAACGCCGGCCAGAAGAGTCGTTAAAATACGGCATTTTATCCCTGAAAACACAAACCATAAGATTCTGAACGGCAGTGAAAACTTAAGAACATTTTTCAGAATATGCTTTTTAAATATGACTGTTTTTTTATAAGAAATATGAAGACAAAAATTATTATCTCATATTTAAGTACCATTTGAATCATGAGAACATATTTAAACACTCCGTTTCACCAGAAATTTCAAAAATCATAAAACTTACATGCACCTGTACCAAACTCTTATCCAACCGCACCTCGAATATGCATTCAACATTTGGAACCCCTATTAAATAAACTAAAAAAAAAATACAAAGGAAAGACATCGGAACGCTTAGCTTTAGGTTAAATATCCCACGGCAACACTGTGCAGATTCATTGAATTACTTCAACATCTTAAGTATAAAAAAGAGATGCACAGCTCTTGACATTGTTTATTTGTACAAGATCTGTCGAAACCAATTTAATTGTCCACTCCTTTTGTCACTTATCAACATCCACATTCCAGCAAGAGCAACTAGAACACAGTGCATCTTCCACATTCCTGTAGCTCGTACCAATTACGGATTACGCTCCCCCATAGTGAGAATGTGCCGAATCTACAACGACTTGTTCACCGACATCGATATCTATCATGTGTCTCTATACCACCTAAGATCACAAATGTACATAATTATGCGATGCAACATTGCATTAATACTTGATTAATTACAATGTAAGATATAAATAAAGTTAGTTAATACGTATACTTTTTTTATTTACTTTATTATGTTCTACTCACTACTGTTACAATTGATGTCTTTTATTTTACATGCTTATATTATTATTATGTACTAATTAAAAATTATTTCTACGTGAGATATGTTAGGAGATAAGTTTACATGTTAATTATTTACACTCTCATATATTTATATATATCATTTTCTTATATGTGTTAATATTTCCAAATAAACAAATAAAACAAAAAAACTTTAACATTATCTCCGAATTCAAATTTTGCAAAATTTATTAATTCCAAATATTCATTATGGATCAAACGTTTTATTTTTTGTTAATTAAATACATTGTTTATTGATTATTAGTGATCGCCGGTTTTTCTTCTTTCCGGGGCTCTTTGTATTAGCCTTTTTTCCAGTTTCGACACTTTTCGTAAATTAAGAGACATTAATTAATTTCTGCTCCATATGATAGAACGGATAACACACTGAAAATCCCATTTCAACCGGTGCGCGTGCGCACCGCACTCTATTTTTTACATGTTAATTCAATATTTTGACACTGAAGTGTTGGTAATGGCTTACCCTCTCTGCAATTCGAGAAACAGTACCCAAGATACATCACATTCCTACCTTTTTGTGTAGCCTATAAATGTAAAGTTATCGAAACCTGATGTATGCAATAAGATTAAGAAAAAAAATTATTGTCAACAATGCCTAACAATAAAGTTCATTCCTTCAGACAAAAAATTATTGTTCACAATCTAAGTCTACAAGCACCCGATAAATATTAGCAGATGTGATGGTCTCAAATTAAAAACATGGTATCCGGCGCTTCAAAGTCAATCTCATCGCAGTTCCCGCAGAGATATTTGTCAGACAGCAGATGAAACATACACACAACACAAGATAGCACATGACTCCGACACGGTATTGCCACGTAACACTTTAACACATTAACACCAAGCTTTCGACATGATATTGCTGGCCAATACTTAACATAATACTGACAACGTTCTCACCCTGCTTTCGACACGGTATTGCAAGTCAATACTTAACCACAACATCAACCCTCACAATAAAACATCAGCCCTGATGATGGACCCTGCAATGGGAAACGAAACGTCCGCCAGAAAGGTCTTAATAACACGGCGTAATATCTCAGAAGACACAAACCAGAAGAAAGTCATAGTAAATAACTTTTCCTGTTGTGGATATACTATAGAATCAGTTGGTTGTCCGACTTGATTCTGACATTAAATAAAAACTATTTTGAGACACATGTCAAAAATCGCACGCGGTGCGCACGCGCAGTTTTTGAGTAAGCCAACTATAAGCCATGTTGATAAAACCGGCCCTTAGATATTTCACAGCTTAAAAGCACTAGCTCTTAAAATAGTTCTGGGAGTGCTGGAGCCGTTAAATAGTGCTTGACACGTGTGCTGAAATGAGTTTTGAGATCTTCCCGCTCAGGAGTGTGTGGCTGAGTTTGAAGTGCTGATTCCTATCGAGAAAACTTTTGGAATGTTATGAGGAGCGAGAAATATGGAGAAATACCAGATGTAGATACCACAGGGAAAGGTTCACGGGTGAGACAATGGGTTGAAGAACTTGCACGATGGGTTGGATTACAACAGATTCTTCCATCGATATTACAGGCTAAGGACGAACCTTTATATCGTATATACGACTTGAAGTGGCACTATCGATTGCGAAATAAATATTTAAGTACACGTCTCTTCTGAAACAATTTTATGTGGCGAAGTGTTTTACCTTGTCTGCCCTGCATTCTTTATTCCGATTCTTGGATGGGTGAAGTGGTGCTGCTCTAATATATTATTGATGAGAATTCGTATTGCTCGAGGTATTTTGCAAAATGACGTTCCACATTGTGTTGATTGTGAAAAATAAAGAATAGGCCGTAGAGGGAATGAAATTAATTAGAATTTCAGCGTATCAAGGAACATAGGTCATTTGTGCCATGTATACCTGACCTCTCTGGCCTCAGATATACACGGCTGAATATTCCAGAAAATTCTGGAATATTCAGCCACAGAAGATTCTGAATGACCGTTTAAACCTGAGAACGTAGATCATTTGGTTTATCAGAAACGGTGTGTTCATTCATAATGCGATGTGTGTTAGCAATAGCAAATAACACAACTAGCACAAAATATGACAGGATTTAAACTTCGTTTCACCAAAAATTTCAAAAATTCTAAAACTCACATGTACCTTTACCAAACTCTTTTCCGACCGCACCTCGAATATGCATCTAGCATTTGGAATCCCTACTATATTATACATATCGAAAAACTTAATACTATAATATATCGTCGCTGTATATATAATAAAGCCTATGTACCGTTTTAGTACATTCTGAAATAAACGAATGAAACTGTTTGAAAAAATAATTGCACATACTAGATTTATAGAAAATATTTTAAATTATTACTAAGCAGACTTGCCCGATGAACGGCAATGTTTTTTTTAGTATATCTCTTTTATTTATATGAAAAATTGACAAATTGATTCATTCTATGTGCTGTTTAATACATTCTGATTGATCTGAGTATGTTTAAAACGGCACATAGGCTTAATTATATATATACAGCGACGATATATAAGAAAAAATAATATAAATTAAATACATAAGAACGCTTAGCTTTATTAAACATCCCGCGGCAGCCCTATGCAGATGCATTGAATTATTTCAACATAAGTTTAAAAAACAGACGCACAGATTTTGACATTTTGAATTTGTATAAGATCTGTCGAAATCAATTTAGTTGTCCACTCCTATTATCCACGTCCCAGCAAGAGCTACTAGAACACAGTGCATCTTCCACTTCTGTTGCTCGTACCAATTCCGGATTACGCTCATCCATAGTGGGAATGTGCTGAGCCTACAATGATTTGTTCGCCGGCATTGACATCTACTATATGTCGTTATACCAAGATCACATAATTCTGCGACGCAACATTAAATTAATACTTGATTAATAATTAAATATTGATTCAATATAATATATTATATTCTATTCACTACTGTTACTGTTAATGTCTTTTTTTATTTTAAATATTTATAAATATTTTTATTTTAAATATTTATAAATATTTTAACATGCTTATATTACTACTACGTACTACTTCAAAATTATTTTTATGTGAAATATGTTAGGATATAAGTTAATATTTATTATTAGCGAAATTTAAAATAAATTAAATTTTAATAATTATTATTAATGAAATTTAAAATGAATTAAATTTAATGAATATTATTATTACAGAAATTTAAAATAAATTAAATTTTAATAACAATTTTAAATAAGTTTTAATAAGTTAATAACTGCATTATTATCTATTTCCACTCTCATACATTTATACATATCATTCTCTTATATCTGTTAATATTTCCAAATACATAAATAAAAAAACGTAGTTTTTATTTAAAGTTCACTTTTACGCAGTCAGGTTGTGCACTTTTTTGGTTAGGATTATAAGACGGTAATTTTTTTTATTTTTTTTTTATTCCTAATTAGGCTATTTCTCATTGTATTGAGTAACGTTTTAGGCAACGGTCATTAAAATTATCTCTTAAAGAAGTAAAATTATAGGTTTGTCATTCGATTTTAAGAATTATTTTGAATTGTATCATTACCTATAATAATTATTTTTCACATTTATAAGACCTCTTATGCGATTATTAAAGACATCATTTATGACAGTTTTATTATAAGTATTGAAAATTTAAGTGAGAACGGTTGCTAACCAACTTTAAATCATTATAGATCCTGAATGATGATTCTAATTGAAAAATGATAAGAAAAACCTAAAAATGATTTTCAAATATCTATTCAATGATACCAACTTAATATAGTTTCTCAACTTTCATTTTTAAATTTTTCTCAATATCGCGTCTGGTTGTCGCCATATTAAATTTTGATTACTGTCATGTCTAAAGTAACACTTGCACTTTAAGACAAATGTATTGATGTAAGAATTATCAAAATCGGCCCACGCGTTTGGACTCTAGAGCGCCACAAAAGAATTAAAAAACATACATAGGCTGATAAACATTACCCTCCTGTGCATCGCGCAGTCAGGTAAAAATATTAAGAATATTGACGCGACATGCATTCCGTGTTCGCATCTCAATTTTTTATTAATTATAAAAATTATTAAATATAAATAAGCTTGATCTAAATGTGTGTAAACGTGTATAGAATTTTTGATATCGTAATATTCAAATCAGGACTCGCTACATCATTTGGATAATTTTACAAGAATCTTTAGTGATCAACTCAAAAATAATTACACATAAATTTATCAGTTAACTCCCCAATTATATTTGGACGTCCACAGAGCGGTTATTGAAAAAATGTATAAATTATAATTAACCTTTGACCACCTGCCCTCCAGAAGGCCCGCTCCACTTGTCTTAAATTTGACGAAGAAAACAAAGCTTGACGAGTATTTCAATTTCCCGGAACGAAATGAAATTTTGTGCCAGAAGCACTTGGCCGACCCTGGTCACCCCTCGCCAGGGACCCCGATCGAGGGTAGTCGGGTACACTAGCCCCCTAGAGTAGTGTACCGATCAGATAACTGCTTATCAGATTTCCTGGGCTTAATGCGGCGAAGCGGACCGGATGTGGTTTAAATTACGCGTGTTTCGGTCTGGTTTGTTCATTAAAAATACATAAGGTACATTATGCGTAAAGCATATTTTTTAAAAATAAATAATTATCAACGGTTTTATTTTTTAAATTATTATGTTTTATTGTAACCTAATGACGTTCTATTAATTTTGTATTCTGATAATCATATTTTATGTTTGTGAAGTAACGTATTTTTTTAGAATAAAGTGCTTTCATAATTAAAATAAATTAAAATAGGCTAACACACTAACTCAGGAAAAAAACATAAACAAAAATATGGTCACCGTCGTCTGCCAGTTGCGTAGAGTACCCATCACAAAATCAAATCGTTCATTTTCACTACTACAATCATATATTCCAATTAATTTACATACATACATAAAATAAATACGTACATACAGCTATTGTAGTATCTAATATGGTGTGAATGATCTATCGATTACACATGTACTACTTCCTTTGTATGGGGATGAGATTGCGTGTGTAGGTTTACTATAACCCTGCATGTAAATGGGACCTTCAATAATATCCTTCTTATCGCTCTTTTGTAAGCAGATCTACAAAGCACACAAAAGTTTTTAACTTTGCAATAAAAAAATTCCGTCATCGCTCGAAAAGAATAGATCGGATCCATGGATCTCTTCCCATCTACAAAAGCCTCCTGTGCTTCCCAATTCTTCTTCTTCAATTAGAATTCTTACAAATGTTGTGCCAACCGAACTCAATGACTAAAAATCAAAAGTTTCCGCACTCCATACGCGACCCTTTGCTTTTGTAGAAAGTCATGATGATAGCCCCTCTCTTGAGCCAACCGAACTCAATGACTAAAAATCAAAAGTTTCCGCACTCCATACGCGACCCTTTGCTTTTGTAGAAAGGCATGATGATAGCCCCTCTCCTGAAAACATTGATATACATGTATATAAAGTCAAGAGATAATTAAAAATCTAGACTACCAGACATGAATACTTTGTTTTCTGTTCAATCTCGGTACTTTTTTTAAATATGAGCAAAGTTTGTGACAGAAAGCGACCGAGCGTAAAAATGGTCCTACAGCGAAAAGCAATTGAATCTTGCAGCTCGCTACAAGCGCGCCGGTCGTTACAGTTTCCGTCCGTTGCCGGAAGTAACGGCGTCGTTAACGGACTACGATTTCTTTAACGGGCCCCGGCAACGTCCGTAGATTTTCATATTTGCGTTCGCAGAAAACATCTCGTAATTTGTGATCTTTAATGTACTTTTAATGAACATTTAATTCACCCATCAAGCAAATATATTACAATTTACTATTTATTCCGATATTTTTTAATTTCCTGTTAATAATCTTGTAATGTACGTGGCGGACTTCACTCTATAACTTACTTCTTTCTTTTTTTTTTCGAAAAATATTTTTTCTTCTTCTGTATGATGGCTTAAACTTTGTGGTGACATTATTATTAAAATAAAACACAAATTACTTTGTTTTCACCACTACATTAGATTAAAAAATCTACATGTTTCGAGAACAATGTTCTCTTCCTCAGGATTATTGTGTACTAACGATCTTAAAAGTTGAAACAAGCAAATGTGTTACGGTGAAGGGGTGGTTGAGGGGGTTGGGGCGGGGGGGGGGGTTCGAGGTATTAATTATTATGGGTCCTTTGGAATGGAAAAATATTCAAAATAGGATTATGCAAAAATTTCGTCTGTGTATCTATTATATTAGACTTAATATTAACATTTTTCCTAATTTCTAGTATTTCTAAATTATTTATTTGAGGTATCTTATAGTTGAAATGTAAAAATTTTTAGCCTGTGTTAATATCAAATGTATGGTTAATATCAAATGTATCACTTCTTTCACTCGCAACCTCATCTCCATCATGAAAAATAAAATGGAGACGCCATATTGTTTGTTGCATAATGTTCGATTGTTTAGAAGATTTTGTAATGTGTGTGTGAGATTTCTTCCTATACACACCTACAGCCACCAACATAGATTACGCACGCGCCGAAGAGGAAGGAAAAACGCTGACCCCAGACATCGCAACTAGGGAATGCAATCCCGAGTCGGGATCGCCCTTTCGGGATCCCTCGAAATTAGGATTTCCAATCCCGAGAGATCCCTTTGGATCGGGATCCCGAATACTTTTGTGTTTTTTGTTTGTTTATAGTGCTAAATAGCAATTAGCGACAATGCCTTGCATTTTAATATCAGAAATTTTAAGAAAATGTACATACTTATAACAGAATTACTGAATTATAAAGATTTCATTATAGTCAAGAACACATTCTTATTGTGTAGTTGTAATTTTTTCGGAACAAAGTTCTGTGAAATTTAAAACCAAATTAATTAATCAATTAGAAAGACATACAAAAAATCAAGGTGCGTTATTCAATTCACACGTTCCAGGCGCGTTATCCTACCCCGGATAGGAGATCCGTGGTTCAAATCCCGGTAGTAGCCAAATATTTTTTCGTGGATTCGATTTTTCTGTATGTCTTTCTAATTGATTTCTTAATTTAGTCATAAAGATTTCCATTCATGTTTCGCATATAAATAGCTTCGTCTCTGTGAGGCCATTATTATTTATCTTAATTTATAATTATTCCTCTGGGGACAAAAGCCAGTAATTGTGTTCTTAAAACATACATATATATATATAACTTTAAAAGTAATCCTCAAAACCTCAATTTTAACAAGGACAGATGAAATATTCAACAAATTCGATGTATTCGATATAAAAAAAAAAAATATGCGAATACTACTCTTAAATACACATACAAACCCAAAAATACACAGTTTAAACCAACTCGAATAATAATTACCACACGGTCAAACAAACTCAATTTACTAATCCCAATTTACATACCACGTATGGAAAAAGGAGCTATAAATATTTTGGACCCGAATTACTAAATTGCATGCTTGATGAATTAAAACAATCCGTGCTAACCACAATTTACAACCCTTATATAAAATACAAAATAAAACAGTGGATCCGAAACAAGGCGCGAGATAAAATAGGCATACTTACACAAACACACTAACACATTATAACCTCATATATATGATCTATTATATTTTCTATATTTCTATTATGTTACTTTTATCACTTTATTATCTTATGTTAATATACAATACTTATGCGATACTTATTTACTTTATTTCTTATTTACTTTATATACTTTTTACTCTAAATTACTTTACTTTATTTTTCTTTTATTCTTCTAATTACGTAACCATGAAATTAAATATTTAAATGGAGTCTCAATGAATGGAATGGCTACTTACCTCAGAACAGGTATTTTTATGTACCTAGCGAGGTAGGTAATGATAAAGGCCTGCATACAAGAAATTGTATATTGTATTTGTTGCTATCTTATTCATAAACTCTGTAAATATTCTTAACCTTTATTATGTTTTGATGCAAGCTGTTATAAAAGTCACTGAGCTGATAAACGCCGATTGAAAACTGAAACTGAAATAATAAAAATAATTATAAATAAATAATTAAATAATAATTATAAATAATTTTAAATATTTATAATAATTATAATGATACAAATAATTATTCTACAATATATCTATATACTTTATTTTATAAATACACACTATCGTAAACGATGCCTATCTCAACACAGATATTTCTAGTGAGATAGGCACAGTCCAACCAAAATTTTACATTTAATTAAAAATGAAATAAAGGAACAAGAAAATACAAAATACATATAAAAATATAGCTTTCATCACTTTGTTTACCATGGCCCGGAAAAGCTCTCTAGTAGACTGCCCCGAAGTGCTTCAGCCATGATGTTCTCAGTATCCCAGGGATCCGATTTCAGAATTTGATATTTCTCTTGATATCTCGTTATACATGACCAAGAGGTTTTCTAATTTTTCTTATTTTAAATACAAACTAATTTTTCAAAACTCATCCCACCCATAGATTCATATCTCAAATGTTTCATGTCTCTTTTTCTTTTCGCTAATGAAATTTATTTTGTTATTTTGAGAAATGGTAAGTATAACAATGTTCTGGGGTTTTCACGGCCGTACAGAATCTTCTGTGTATAGTTTTCTGGGATATTCTGCCGTGTATACGTGACCTCTCTGCCAGGAGAGGTCACATATACATGGCAGAATATCCCAGAAAAGTACACACAGAAGTGAGTATAACGGTTCTCCCCTGCAATGAGTTTACATAAGCAATTACTGCGATCAAAACTTCAATCCATTTATTGCTTTTGGTCATCTCCCATTCGATATTTTTTTTATCGATGTGTTTCCCTTTCTATTGTTTCACTCGTTCACACGTTAACACATTCATTGTACGTCATTGCAATTCACGTTTCTTTTAATATTTCTGAAAAATCGGTAAAAAAAGCATTTAAAAAAAGGGGACACGCTTTTATATGTTGGTTTTGGATTTTGAGAATAATTTTCACAATAAACAAACTTGAAACTGTCGGGTAAATAACTAATTGCCGAAATTTTATGTCAATTAAAATGTCGAAAAAATAAACAACCATTTGACTAAATATTTTTTCAACGATTAATACTTACTACTTGGCTAGAAACGTCAAACTTATTTTCATTTCTTTCTTTTCTTTATATTAAATATTTTCATTAAGTGCATACCTATATCTCTTAAAATATCAAACAAATCATGTTAGAAGAAATGGATATTACATTGTCATAGGACATACATAAATGTGGAGACAAACAGATGTTGCAGCTAAATAAAAGCATGTAATTTTAATAATAAATATATACCATTGTAGGTGAGTAAGTTATGAGACCCTGAATATAGCTCCCGAGCTATGGGGACCATATTTATTGCATTGAGTGCATCTTGTACTCCGGAAATCCAAACCGCACAGCATGTAAATAAGTTTCCATGTATTTCGTTACGGTATTTAAATGTGTCCCATGAGAATGTATTTATTTTAACAGAATTTTTAGTTGGCGTTGGCATGGTGTTTAATACAACTCGGGATTCAAAAAAAAGTAACCCATAAAAAACAAGTTTTTACAATACTCCCTTTCTCATTTTCTGGTTTTGTGTCTACCATTTGCGTATGTACCATTTTGTATGAAAAAACCATTAAAAATTAGAAAAATTCCAAAATTATACTATGATTATTAATTTTTTTTAACCAAAGTTTGATAGATCTTCTTGATCGTCACCACGATTCTGCTTGCAAAGTTTCAGCTCGATTGGATCACGGGAAAAGGGTTGAAAATCGATCCAAAGTATTTTCGTCAGGCAAGCAAGCAAGCAGACGCCACGAGTTAAAAGAAAGGGAGTAAAAAGGGGAGGTTCTTCTACCAAGGTTTCCTTATATGTGGCTATATACATATCTAAAAGCTATAAACGTTGATTCGTTGTCCAAACATGAATACAATCATTCTCTATTTTATTAAATCTCTTTGTATCAAGAAGACAAACCCCATTTTGATTCCAGACGGAACAATCCCGCTGGTCCTTTGTTCTCGAGGATCTCATTCATTCAGCAGCGTGTTCTTTGTTAAGCAATCCCATGCATCTTTGTTCTATCGGATTAATATAAATATACACATTTTCCTTTGCTTTACCTCATTTATTTGCCTGAGGAGCATTAGAATTTGTTGCAATTAATCTAATGTGATGAGCTCTCTGATAAAAAAGTCACATCCATGAATTAATGCGTTTCTCGAGCTAAAAGTTATTTTTTATACATCTATACCTATAAAACTCAATGTCTGTCTGTCTGTTCTCTATACAAATCCACACGGTTTGTCCGATTCGATTTAAATTTTGCATACTTATGCTTTAAGACCCGGCGGGTAACATAGGCAACTTTTCTCCCCTGTTCTCATACCCCTTCCCCTCCCCCTGACATATTTTCGATGCAATCTGTACCGTTTAACCGATCGGACTCAAAATTTAGAATTTTAGAAACTTATTATTTAGGACTCGGCGATTAGATGTAACAAAAAGTGTTTGAGGCACAGAATAATGCTGGTAAATTTAAATCCTGTAAGTCCAGTAGACCAAAATTTACTCGTCTCGTGAGAGTGTAAAAACAATATTGTTTTGACAGAAGCAAATCAAGAAACAAACTTAAGAGATTAAACGGCAATTCAGAGTGAGCAATGAAAATAAATTAAGAGAGTACCTACCGGGCATTCAATAGTGGCGACTGGCTCTAATTTGGCAGAAAAATCCTAGCGTAATTACTAGTGCCGCTGTTGCTAGATACTGCTATTTCTACATAAAACAATATGTAGAACAAGCTGCATCTAGCTGTTGTGAATATACACGTGCTTGAATACTGCGGATGATATTTCTTGTAGAGCGGGATTTTTTTACTCTCTTCTCCAGTCCTTTTCTTCAAGGTCAATTAACCTCTTCCTTGGTCTGCTTTAAGGACGTTACCACTTTGATCTTGACCTTTCGTGTCCTAAAATCTGGCTTTCTTGGAAGTAGTTAAGCTGTCATGGATACATCTACTACTCATTGTCATCTTTTTTTTCGAAATTTTTCCTTATTTTTTCTATGAAAAACAGAAATTATTTTTTAAAAAAGAAAATTATTTTCAAAAATGTATTTTTAAAAAACGAAATACCCTCAACTACCTTTAAGTTTGGTGAACACTTAATGCTTGTATTTTTTACAAAGAAAGTTTATTATTTCGTTAAGCGGCAAAGTTTCTTACATCCTTTTTGGTATTTTCATTATTTTTTGGGATACCCTGTTAGATTTATCTACTAAAAGTTGGCAAAAGTAAATAAATCAGGTGGAGAAAATAAAAAGGAGTAATACACCATAAAACTAGGAAAAAACTACCTAAGAGAATGGAGTGATAAAGTATAATTGGATCAAACATCGCAAAGATAACCCCGACTCGGTGTACATGAAAACTGCTATATAATAAATTAATTTTCAGACAACTTCAATTTTCATAGTATTATTTTCATACACAACAATAGATAATATTGGCATTGTCTGCTTTCAAAACTTTAACGTTAATATTGAATAAATATAATATCATCCAATAACATTTATGCTTGTTTCAATTATTAAGTATTTCCGCACTAGCGCGCTTAATATCTACGCCATTGTTTTCTAAATGCACAGTAAAAGAGCTCCTGGTATTATTTTCGTACTTTTTTGTTAAAGACTAAAAAAATCATTGGTTTGTTAGTTTAGTTCTGAACAATAGACGTTTCAATGGGAAACCAATAAGTAAATAAAGTAGAACCATTAGAAAAATAATACCGGAACATGTTTCACTAAAAATTCACGCTAGGCGGGTTTCTGTAGAAATAACCATTTTTAATCCTGCCAAATAATGAATCGATTTCATAATATGTGATATCTGTTAAAATAAATTTGAGGGATCCGGAAAATGCTCTTTTTTTATCTATAAACCTGAAATTTTCTGTCATAATGCCATTTATTAAAGAGTTAAGGTTATTTTTAAGGTCGTTGAACATATTGAAGTGTTCAATAAGACGAATATTTTATACGAACCGTATGTTTTACAGAGAAGCCAATCTCGACGTTTCGCTGAAGTCTTATTCAGCCTCACCAAGAGAGCGTCAGGGGCCCGACGGAGGTATACCAAATCCGTTGCGCGAATAGTGCCTAGAAATAGGCAAATATCGAACAAATTAAGTACTTTTCGCAGAGATTTACCAATTTTGAAATTCCTTCATCATTAAACGCTGCCACCTAGTAACATAGTCAGCAGTGTTTTGAAGATCTTCATCACTAACGAAATTTTATAACCAAGCCACTTTTCCACGTAGGTTAACAGTAAGAAATCACTTAAAGTCAAGTCCGAGTTGTACAGGGAATGGTAAACAATGTCCCATCAAAATTTCTCGAAATGTCTTTCAGGCAAAAACACTACACCGGATTTCATAGGACCGCGACGTTGTGTTTTTGATACCTTCATACCTTTTTAAAGTCTCACAGAAAACTTGAAAAGTGATAGTCGTCGTACCACGTTCCATAAATTCAACAAGAAAGATGTCTCCAGCATTTGACGGGTTTTTTATTGCAAAACTCGGGTTTTGAGGTTATACAAATGAACACTCAGTAGGATACTCCTGTAGGATACTGAATCGCAAAAATTCCGATGCGCAATAGCGGTGCTACCCCTTTACTTTACAAATGGCCCTCGTATAACAAATATTGTACGACACTATTAAAATAGTAATGTGCAACGAATACTAGATTTAATGGCCGCCACCCCAACCCCGCTTGCCGGAGGTAACAGGGTTAGCTCCGAACAGGTTGCGCCCTCCACACAGCTCTTCCGTGGTAGCCATCTTGATTTTATTCCGGATTTATTGGCTTCAAACTGCGGACCTGCCAACTCCAGCCGACAGCTCGTAGAATTGTCTTACAGACGATCAGTTATAAGCGTAAAATTATATAGGAGAATGGAATGACTGAGTTAATGCTATTTTACCTGAAGGTATTTCAATGGAATTTAGTACTCGCGAGTTCCATCTTTAAATTGGGGCTTATTTTAAAAAACAACACAAAAATTTAATGATTTTTTTTTTCAGTTTCGACAGTTCTTTTTGAACAGAAACTCCCCAGCATTTTATCAATCTACTAGGCTTTTTAAGAACCGAAGTTGTAGATCAATATGCCAAATGCTAGCCGGCTTCATTTCATTCAATTCTTGGGGAAAAAACGTCGGATAGTTATGCACCAATTTAATTAATTATTGTGTAACTGTATTAATTATTTAAGTATATTGCGTTATGCCCTGCTTCATACTACATTATGGTGTTTATTTTTTGACCAAATAATTTTTCTAAGTGGAAAATAAGAATTTTATATCTCCAGCTTGTCTTGACCCGGTTTATTCACAGATCGAACGATATTACATTCCTCAATATTGCATCCAGATCAAAAAAAAAAAAATACGTCGATATTTACTCGTACGTTTAATATCAAATTTTCTCGGCTACATTATCGTGTCGTTTGTACTGGAGAAAGGGGTACCCTGGAGGGAAGTTGAATATTGAATAGCCGTCCCGTTATTGACAGGCGAATGAAGATGTATTGTGATGTCCATATTTATATCCCATACATTCCCTCAAACGGCTTACGCCTAAGTTCTCCGATCCTGTTCTTCGCTGTGCGCTTCGAAGCCGCTCAAATTCCTTCCCGTTCTTCGCACATCGTTTAATATTCGATGTTTCGCATTTTGAAATTTTCCGTAAATAGGAAAGAGTGGATTTTCTTCTTTGAAATTTTGCATATAAAAGGAATAGAATTTTCAGATATGTTACCGGTATATGATATGGAGATTCTAAATGGATCAGGTTTGAATAATAAATGATACAAACATCCCTACCGAAGAAAAGGTTACACGAATTTCACTATCCTAATATTATTGATTTATAGTGTGTATAGGTTATGCATGATGATCATTAAAATGAATATAATTATTTTTGAAGAAATATATTTTATATACCGGAGTTTAATTAGAGGGCGGGCCAGAAAAACGTACGATTTTAAAAACATCATTGCTTACGAACGGCACGTTGTAGCGATATGCGGATAGTGGTGATTAGGGGCTCAGGTCTTGGAAATTTAGTCGTGATGGAGCATTTCACAGGTGAGCAGCGTGCATTCTGTGTGAAACGTAGTTATTACTCAAGCATTTATTTCACTCTGAGTTCAGATAACATGACCTAAATCAATATCCCAGTGTGTGAAAATGAAAGTGAAAGCTTGAGACTACAGATTCCACACTCAATTAGAAGTCTACGAGATACTCAAGGTCATCAGAACAGAGTAAACAGTTAGTGAAGTTAAGACTTCCGTACAATACGATCCCCAATACGGTCACGAATGACTGACTTTGCGGTCATGGATGGCTGACCCTGCGTTGCGTGACGCCGTTGTTGTCAGTATTCAGTAAGTTCACCATCTTATTACAATATTTTCAACGCTAAAAAATAGATTCTTCTGAAATACCGGCCATGGCAGTTCAGCGGCTAATATTGATCACGAATCAGCCACTTCCTATAAATGCAATCGATTGTTTTATAGAAGTATATAAGTACATTAATGCGTTAAATATGTATGCATAGCACTCTCAAGCCGCGCCCAGGCCGGCTAAGTGTGATTCAGGGGGTAGCTTTGCCCGCACTGGCTCCTCCCTCGCGGCACAATGCAGCGTCACCCCCAATAAGACGGCCGGTAAACAGACAGTGCTGTTGACTCTCGCCAGACTATTGCATTTCTTGCCCCGAGCGCAATTTCTCTTCAATCTCCTCCCTTTTTTATTTTATTCAATTCTAGACAACAAAGCCATTCTTTTTCATAACAATGATGAACCACATGAATTTTACAACAGAATTCACTACGAAAATCCTTTTCATGTACAATGTACAGTGAAAGCTTTAGACCATAAACAACCTCGAAATAAACAAAGATATATCATAATATCCCACGGAGAAGCTATATAAGGGAAGTTTTAACAAGCTTCGCTAAAAACTAAGAGAGTGCAACGATGTCTTTATTATTATATCTATCTTAGAAATTCAAGAATGGAGAAAAGCGACGCGTTAAAGAGATCAATGAAGAATAAATGAGGAGATCAAGACCAACCAGGGGTTGAAAAGTCAGTTGTGAAGATGAGGATGGAGTGAGTAGTAGCGATTTGACATTAAATTAAATTATTTATGCCACAATTCTTAATTGAAGTGTTAGCAACTAGACGCCTCATATTTCTAAACTGAATGTCTAGGAATTTGAAGCAGCGTTAGTCTTGAGTCTTGAGTATCCTTCCCATAGCACGAATACGCGATTAATCTACGTAAGTTTATCGTAACACGATTTTGGCACACCCGCATGATAAATATGTTTGTCTTGATTATTCCCCACGAAAAAGCACAGAGAGTGATGGCTATAATAACAGCGCATGTTAACATCGTTACGTAAAACAACAAAAGCAATAAAGGCGTCTTTATTGAAATCTTGCCAAAAATTCATAGACTTGTTTCTTCATCTCAGCGAATTCTTTTCACATCTCATCCTAAATATACTTTATCCACAAATTTCTCACCACTCAGTAATGGCTTATCTTCCACAGGATTATATAAAATCCATACAGGGCGTCCAGAATCCTTATTTCTTTGTTCAAACTTCGTCCAGAATCTGGGATCCTGATTGAAATTCCTTGAGTTTCTTCTGAGATTTATTAGTATTTGATGAACAATATTGCGACAATATATGATAAATGGTTTTAAATAGCTTTCAAAGTGCGTGGTCTCATGCAACTCTTTCTCAATGGCCCGCGTCTGATTTTAATCCCATTTTCTCTCTCTATCTCCGTCTCTTTCATACGTTCAAATGGATGTTCATCATAACGTTAATGATTCTGTAGCGTAGCAGATGCTTAACGCCACCTAGAAAATGGCAATCGAAGCAATTTATTTATCACTTATATAGTTTCGAGAGGAGTCCCGAAATCCCGCTCATCATCAGGTATAATTGATACTTTAATACTGACTTTTGTCAACTTATTCGAGCAGGGCAGCGGGTTACGCAGTGGGAGAATTTTTTTGATCATCAAAGAAAACAAATTTAGGATCGGAGACGTCTGGTAAAATTTTCTTGTTATAATGTTGTTTAAAGATGTTTTCACAGAATTTTAGTTCTTAAAAATTTCAACTTGTGCAAAATAAAATTATATGAAGCACATTTTGCTGCTTTATGACGGGGCAATCTGTACTTGTATCTGAAAAGCAGAAAACTAATATCGTGTTTGTACGAACTGAAATTACGGATGAAAGGGTTTCCTTGTAGCGGGAAGGTGCATGATTCATGGAAGTTTGCTAAGAGCTTATGAAAGCATTGTTTAATTATGTCCCCCTTCTGATGATGGTGCATTTTTACAACGCCGGCAACAAATCAGCTCCTATAACTACCGACCGCCAACAGGAACATATGGTATGTGTTCCCACATTTTATATAAAAGAAAGAAATTAAAATACGGTATGATGAGATGAAAACGGGATATAGGTATACAATAATATAGAAAGTAATCTCTTCAAAAAAGTACAATAAGATAAATACGCAGGTGGGATACTGCGAATAGGTTATATAGCGAATGTCGCCTCAATTATATATGAGTGTATAAAATGAGCCTAGCGTCCTGTCAACGGTAGAAATTAATAGTTGAAATGTTGAGTTATTTTCAAAAACCACCAAAGAGAAGTATCCCTCTTCAGATGCAGGTGAAAGGCCAAACAAATCTCTTGCACATCAAAAACGGTGACATGCATATTATGTACTTTTACTTCCAAAGTGGTGACCACAATGTGACCAATGAGTCGTTCACTCCTAAGAAACGATTTTTCGGCACTTCACTAAATCACGTTTCAATACTAGAACCACACATTTTTCGGTCTCCTAAATTTCACGAATGTATAAAAAATTCAGTGTCACTGTTTGAGACAAATAAAAGTGTTTTTGAACATTTGAATAGTAGAAAAATATGGAGGTTTTTCTAGGGACATTATTATTATTTATAAACCGCCTGGTCATGGAATCTATTCCAAAAATAAACCTTCTATCGAGGTTTTAATATTTTGGGATATACAAGGAACATTACTTAGCCAAACTGGGATGCGTGAGGCATATGTACACGTAATCAGAGTGGTGAACGGAGACTTTAGATATTATAAATCTGTCGTATTGTATTTTATGTTTGGAATTAGGTATTTATTGAAATAAAACTAACTAACTTTATAAACCTGAATTATTGAATAAATGTCAAAATAATTAATTATAAGTTTACTTATGAACAAAAGAGGCTGAAAATGAGCTAATTTGTAAATATTAAATATTCAACACTAAATTACTACTAGATTGAAGGTATAAAAAGTATGAAAAAAAAATTGATGAATACTGGACAGAAAGGAAAATGGATGAAGACGTTTAAATAAGAAACAAAAATCTGTTAATGAAAAAATTTATGAAAAACCCTAAAAAAATTATGAGTGATGATAATGGCTATGAAACGTCTGGGTTATACACCTGAAATCTCTCAAGAAAGACTATAACAAAAAATATTAAAGGAAGATCATAGGTATAAAATAGGAAGAGCGCAGAACTGAACATGAGTATCCTGGAAGAGGCGGATATCCTAGCGATGAAACCACAACTCTGAAGCATCAAGCACGGTGAGCAGGGCATTATGTGTGTATGGCTGATAGAAGGCTTCCCAAACAAAAAATGTTAGCGTAGCTATTGCATGGTAAAAGAAGACAAGGTGGGCCGAAAAAAGATAGACTGAAGGCGAATCTGAGTAGATTTGTGATAGATCCTAAAATCTAGGATATCGCAGCCCATAACCGAGAAAATGGCATCAAAAAGTACATTGCGCCGGGAAACAAGTGGACGGACTAAGGCTGATGCAATTTCTGATAAGAGAAGAAAAAGTAAAGAACAGAAGGAAGATCCTTCCCTCATAATGCCCCTGTTCACCGGATATAGATGGAATGGTGTACGGTTCGAGAAAAGAGCTCCTCAGCCACGCTTAGACACACAATTATAAAACATGGCAGACGTCATCTTTGTAACGAGGGACTAAAGAAGTATGGTGGGGCATTGGAACTAACTCAAGGGAACTACCATTACATTTTTATGGAAATGAATTCTAGGAAACATTCGATTAGCAATTGGTGAAATCAACTGGTACGTAACAGATAAACCCAGCATCCAAATGAATGAGATGAACGATCTTCATCCTCTGGAGAAGCGTTAGACTAGCGGAAGATATAGGACTACCTACCTAACTCGCACGGCCTAACTTACAACTTTCTGAATCAGAGAGTGAAGAAATAGATGTAGTTCGCTGGATGGTGTTTAGATTACAAATTTACAAATTTCAAGTAAAGCATACAATGTTTCGCAAAAAACAGTTTTTCCTTTTTTTCAAATAGGAAATTCCGGATGTTATTCTCGCGGGAATCTCACTATCTGCTGAGATGGTAAGGGCATGAGGATTGAATGTCCCATGAAAGGATGATATGACGGATGTGAATAGGTGAGCGTGGATGGGACGAGGGACCATCTCTCTTGCTAACGGCGGGCGGAAACGAATAACGGATGGCCTCCTATTTGCCCCAGACATCTTATTTCAAAAAGACTTCATATTCAAAGCCCCGAGGGAATATTAAGTATATAAATAAAATAAGTGAGGGTATAACAGTGACACAAATGATCAAAAAAGAGCGAAAAGCTATTCAATATATTTTGAGGACGTATAATTTTTTCAAGAACACAGTATAGAAGAGTGTGGTATCTAAACTTTTTGTCTATTCCTACGGAAAAACGGTTTGATCATTGATAAGTTAGGAATGAGTAAAGAAATACCGAAAAACCTTCAGCAAGATTCAGAAGAAGTATTTTTGCATATGTTGTCAGAATGAGACGGACAATCTCCTGGATAAGAAGATCAACTAAAAGAGTTAACAAGATACTCTTCAAACAATGCAATCAACCTAACTCAATAAGGATGAATTGTGCACCATTTTCTGGTAAGATTAATTTGGAGTATTTTGGAGTGAGTAAACGACTTCTCTGGACGGTGTTTTGGATACAATTGTAGAATCCATCATCGTAGCTGATGTATTCATGTGAGTTTATCTGTTGTGGTTGAGTATGGCTTACGATATCGCAATAGCTTATAATAGTCGAAAGCAGTGTGTATCGTGTTAATGTCATTCTCAGTACTGTGATAGCGATCTGACGACAGATTGAACAGTACATAAGACAAAGCGAATCGTGATACCCTGCTTTAAATACGACAAGACAATACTTGACCAAGATCAAAACTCACAGCAACACATTAGTGTCGATAATTAACACTACAATGGGATCTAAAACTAGGGCCAAAAAAGTGACAAGAGTATCCCAGAAAATTCTTACCAAAAGGCCTTGAAAGGCAGAAACCAGATGAAGATTAAGAACATATTATGGACTTTTAGCCATACAAGGAAATTTTTTTCAAAAAAGAAGTCACGAATGGAGGGAAAATGAAAAAAATATCACGTTCAGACCAGCGCTAAGATTTGCACGGTTACTACAAGAGATTTTTTAATTTTTTAACATACGTATAAGTACTTTGTGAATATTTGAATATGATATAATATCATTAATTAATAACGAAAAATAATAAATGATAACATATTTTGAGAATAATATTCAGACTAATGCAAATCACTAAATAAAAAAAGATTAAGAATTATTGTCAAAAGAATCGGTGATGAGTTCTATGGAGATCAAAGTCTTCATAGTAGTATTCTAGTAAGGGTCCAAATATTATTATATTTCAGGAGTTTGAAGATAAATGACCACCCAGAACAATTGAATGTGTGTAGGTCTATTTTATAATGGCGTGCCGCATGTACATACATTTGTTTTTTGTTAATACCTCCTGGATACTGGAGATGTACCATGTTGAAAACTGTGATAAATGAGTTTATTCCGTGCAGAAATTTCAAGAACAATGTAAATGTTTATTTGACATTCAGGCAATATTTTTTAAAGATTTTTTATTATTAAGATTACTTTATCTACTTTTCCCTAAAAATCATCAATATCGTAAATTTTAATTAAATAACTTTGTGTAAACCACTTAAATAATGACTCTACGTCTACCGGTTTCGATACCACCGTATCTTTATTAGGACTGACGTACAACTGACTATCTATTTCCTATTCTAGTAAACAAATCAATTCTGAATGGGGGCGTGGTTACAGCTATGGTGAAGGTAATTGAGGGGTGGACGCCGAAATGGAAAATATATCTAGGAGCGGTCTATTCATGAAATTTATCTGATCAATTTATCAAATTTATCAGTTCAATTTCATGAATTTTCCATGTCGGCATCCACCCTTCAATTACCTCCACCATAGCTGTAGCCACGCCTCCATTCAGAATTGATTTGTTTACTAGAATAGGTAATGGATAGTCAGTTGAACGTCAGTCCTGATGTAGATTCGGTGGTATCGAAACCGGTAGACGTAGAGTCATTATTTAAGTGGTTTATACAAAGTTATTTAATACAATTTATAATTATGACCAACCACAAAGTTAACGCTATAAACATAAAAAATATCATCAATATCATTTAGCATTCAGAGGAACCGAGTGAAACGAGTACCACATCTTATTTGTACTAAGAAGATGCAGATAACTAGTAAGCTGGTAACGATAATAATTACGAAATTGAATACGATGTTGAATACTACGCTCCCACTATGTATGAAGCAGGATTTCACATACTGCGTCAGAAGTACCCGCAAACCCTGTACCGATATGAATATGTAAGGCCTACATAAATCTAAACAAAGAATCACATTATTGATATGCTCCATGATAGAACTCCGGAGATCGCAAACCCCAGACCTCAAACTGGGTCAGGAACCAGATATTCGAAAAAACCCACTACTATTTTCCAAGGCTTCCCGGCTTATTAAGAGACTTACTTTAATGTACAACTCAGCGCCAAGCGTTTATGTCCTGGATCAACAGACTAGACTCAGAGATAAGAGCAGGGAGCGTTTCCAGTAGCAAAGGGAAAAACTACATTTCAAAATGAAGACTACAACACACACACGTTCACCAGTTTGAAGACTAAAAAGTGTGCACTACATTTGTAGTATAAACTAAATGAAGTGAACTAATTGTAGTACTGGAAAATTTTCAAATCTATGGGGGGGGGGGGGGGAGAGGGTTGTTTTAGTTTCCGCCAGACATTTCATCAATCTGTCCCAAAATTCTGTTTCCAAAAATTTCGCGTATAAAAAAACATCACACTTCAGTTTAAAGTACGTACATTAAATGGCTTTGAACTGTATGTACTTTGTAATGTTCATTTTAAAATGAAATGTACTATTTGAAGTATGTACTTTAAAATAACTTTGAGGTGTTTACTTTGTAGTGTGCACTATACTTCAAAAAGTGTGAAGTGTACACTTCAATGTAATGTAGTACTACATAGCAGTAGGTAGTACAGAGCGGACCCATCAATAGTTTCCAGGTCTTTCTTCACATGTCCCTACATCTTAATTGGGGGCAAACTAAATCAAAAATCAATAATCATCTCACTATCATGACGTTTCCTTGCAGGGGTAGGCTGAGTGGATAGAACGCTCCACTTTTTTGCAAACACCACTATTGCCTCGCTGACTTTCAAACTTCTTGATACTTTAAACATAGTCGATCTCCATTATTTACTTTATCTAATCATGCGAAATCTTTCACTAACATATTATTTTTCTGATGTCACCAACGCTTGCATTCTATAATTACCTTCCTTTCCTCACTCATCTCAGTCATCCATTCATTATTCTGTCAACTACGCTACAAACTGAATAAATAATTGGCTCTTACTTTTTTATTAATTAACTATGACATAATAACAGAATGTTAGTAAACTTAGTAAAAACCTCTACCAGATTTATGGTCTATCGGTTTCGAAACGTACCCGTCTCTTCGTCAGGACCAACACACCAACACTACACTACTACATTTACAACACTATACACCCCAACCATAGTATTGTAAAACTATCATCACTATTGTGGTGATAGTTTGACAATACTATGGTTGGGTATATTCCACTATTGTGGTGATATTTTGACAATACTATGGTTGGGGTGTAAAGTGTAGTGAATGTAGTAGTGTAGTGTTGGTCCTGACGAAGAGACGGGTACGTCTCGAAACCGGTCGACCGTAAATCTGGTAGTGGTTTTTATTAAGTTTACTAACATTCTGTTCTTAATTTTTTCATTTGATCTTTCTTTTAATTCTGAATTAATTCTAAACCATGTTAAAATATGACTCATGAAATACACCTATAATCATGTATCAAAAAATAAGTTTGAAAATTGGCTGAAAAGATTACTTTCTTAAGCCAAAATAGCCAGTAATCATTATGCTTGTAACCGTTTTTATAATCTGTTACTCCTAAGCGAGCACAGAATCGACTAAGTGAAATTTCATAATATGGATTTTATTGGAATGCGGATTTATTTATGTATAACTCAATGGAAAATGTTTTATGAAAGAAACTCCTTTTACAAGAATTCTTAAGAAATTTAAAATTCATCTTAAAATAAGTCTCGATAAAGAATTTAAGATCACCCTGAAGCATTCTCCTAAATGATTGAATTTAAAAAAAATTCTTGAAATATTACGAAAATTTTATGTATGAAAAAGGAAATAATATTTTTTTTCGCCGACTCAGCCTGAAGCAAGTGAAAATTTAGAATGATTGCTAAAATAATATTATTTTACGCCTTGATCAAGTGATATTATCAAAATAAAAATCAATTATGATTATTGTAGCGCGCTGTCAATAACAAAAACTAAGTATTTTTACCGAAAAATATATTTGTTGTACAAAAATTTAATAAATTGACGAAAAATAGAGTCCCACTTGAACGAAACTACTGATATTTATTTATTTATTAAGGAATTTTAACAGTATTTTAAACATGTAATGTAAAAGCATAGTGTTCATTTCATAGACCAATTAAAAAGATTCACATATGTTAAGAACAAAGTTAGATAAGATATTTTTATGTTAATTATTTTGAATTAATTAATGAATTGTAGTGAGCAACAAACAATGTTAAGAATGAAAAATGGTGAGGAATTGAATGTGGAAAAAGCAAAAGCATATCAAGAAATGAGTTACATAATGGAAGAAAAAGGATGAGGAGGTAGGAATCAGGATAGGGGTGGAGGATGAGAAGATTACGTATAGTAATTGAATGGTCAAAGTCTATTTAGTACATGTAATCTAAAGCATTCCTATGCTATGCTAATGGCCCCTACATAAGAGGATCTAAAAGAGTGGATTAATTCCTTCAATGAAGAGTACACTCATGTGGGGATGAAGATTAGTACTGCCAAAACAGAGGTTATGGTAGTAAGAAGAGACCAAGAGCAGTGCTCGATCAGCATATAAGCAAGCCGGAAATTTCAAATAACTTGGGGTGGAATTTTCTAGTGACGGGAGACAGGAAAGTGAAATAGATAGAAGAATCGGAGTTGTACTCGCTCTACGTTCTCTGTATAGTGCGTGATAAGAAAATCCGAGCTTAGTGTCAAGGCAAAACTGACTTTTTTCAAATCCATCAAATTTGGATCCTGACAGAGAGAGTGAGAGCAAGGATCCAGGCTGCCGATATGATAATGATATGATTCTAAGGGGGATAGCGAGAGTAATATTGAGGGACAGAGTGAGACGTGCCGACAAAAGGCACACATTCGGCGTAGAGGCCCTACTCCTGCATACAGAAAAATCACAAATAAGGTGGCTTGGACATGTGCTAAGAATGCCAGAGGAACGAATACAAAGAAGAATCCTCCTGTCGGTGGGTTGCCCCAGATTAAGCTGGGAGAAGCAACAGAAAAATGTGTATGGAAACAAAATGGGTTCAGACTAGTTCATTCATGCAGAAGCAGCGCAAAACAGGGGAACATAGAAACACCTTGTCGAGTCTTTGGGCTCCCCTACTAGGACAAGGGGATGAAGATGATGATGATGAATCATATTCTTCCACTTAAAATGATTTTTTTTTAAATACTCCCTGATTGGTAATGGAATATTTTAAAAACATACATTAAAAAATAATAATTTAATGTAAATAATCCTTTAACACCCTCGTGCGCGAGAAACTTACAAACGCGTGTCTCGAGCCTACTTTCGCAGGTGTTTCTCAGATAGCTCCCCTAAATTCACGTAAATAGAACCCTTACTCGAAGTATGATAATATTTCAAATAAACGACCTAAATTCAATTACGTTCTGGATAATTTTTGACGCATTCCTTAATAAAAATTACGCAATTCCTGTCCAAACAATACCCCTTTTAGGTTATGGCCCATAAATGTAAAGTAAATATTGATACATACTCGCACACCACCCCACCACCCACCACACCACACTACCCCACTCTGGGGGTGAATCATTTTACTGCCTTTTTATGGTATTTTGTTTATTTCGGAGAATTATTATCTCAAAATGGCCACATATCTGTCACGAGGAGCGAAGGCCTAGTTCACGATTAAAGCTCATCTTTGTACAGTAATGAGATACAAATAGAATTTAACGATCGTTTTTCTCGAACAATTGTTTTTACTTTTTACTCCTTTTATATTAACTCGTGGCGTCTGTCTGTCTGATTAACGCAAAAACTTTGAATCGATTTTTAACCCTTTTCCCGTGATCCAATCGAGCTGAAACTTTGCAGGCAGACTAGTGGCGACTATCAAAAACATTTGTCAAATTTTTGTAAAATAAATTAATAATTATAGTATCATTTTGGATTTTTAGAAATTTTTAATCGTTTTTTCATACAACTTACTCAGTTGTATGAAGAGACTGCGACGCATCTGGTAGACACTTAACCTGATTAAAGTATAATTTTGGATTTTTGGAAATTTTTTATTACTCCCTTTCGTAGCGTCGTCCGACCGAAGCCCAAGGTTAAGCGCCAAACCAGTTTCCAATAGTAAATGAGAAAAGGAGTATAATAAAAACTTGTTTTTTATGGGTTAGTTTTTTACTGTCTGACCTTGTATAAGGTGTCTAGAGAAATATTCGAAATATATTTTTGACATAAACACGAATTTAAAATTTGTCTTCCACTAGAAAAGGCCAGATTTCAAAAGGCTATACCTCAGAAACTATACGACGCAGGCAGATTTTAATACTGTGAATAAATTAAAGATAAACGAAATTTCATTGAAATGTATATTAATTATTAATATTTTTAATATTTCAGGCTTTAACTTTGTGGTGAAACATTAAAATAGAGTATTAGTTAAATTAGTATAAACCACTACCAGATTTTAGGTCTACCGGTTTTGAGACGTAGCCGTCTTATCATCCGGACCAACACTACACTACTTTGTTCATAACACTATATACTACAACCATAGTACTGTAGATTCCTGATCGTTTTGAAGGCAAGTTAGTGCATGCTAGTCTTTGACAAGATTAACACGCATGTGATAACTATTATGAAAGGTTAACATTACTATAGTTGTTGTGCATAGTGTTGTGAACATAGTAGTGTAGTGTTGGTCCTGACGAAGAGGCAGGTACGTCTCAATAGCGGTAGACCTAAAATCTGGTAGTAGTTTATACTAATTTAAATACATATTTTTTATTTTTATTATTTTATTTAACTTCATTTTATTTTATTTAGTTTGGCACAAAAAAGCGCCCATAAATTTTATGCACGATAGTACAACAATAAATATTGCCGTAAAATATTTCACTAAATCATCAATTATATTTTAGCCAACGTGAAGTTGGTGCACGCATCGTCTGCGCGCTTAGTATTTAAATAGTTTCAGATGAAGCCGCTCATATCCATACTGCAATAATACTAGAATGTCTAAAGGTATAAAAATACAAAAGAATATTTGATTTATATAAATAAATTAAATATTTATTTGGATTGCAACATTTCATAAGTTTTAGATATTTACCAAATGTTATGTTAGCGAGTACTTAACCATTGTGGGTTGTAAGAGAACACTAAAATATAATGTGTGCAGATTTCTGGAATATTCTTCTGTGTATATCTGACCTCTCTGGCTGACGTTTCGAATCCCATTTCTGGGTCCATCATCGGTACGGTACGGTATTGCAAACCAATACTTAAACTTAACAGCAAGACATACCTACTCAACGCATCAGCCCTGATGCGATGAGTAGGTATGTCTATGCACGGCAGAATATCTAACTGTGTAAACCTGAGATTTTTTTACACTTAAATAAATTAATAAAGAAAAATCAGAAAAAAGAAGGTTTCTATGATAATTTAAAATCACATCATTCCAATTGGAGAACCCTTTATATTTTTGGCGGTCCCTCTTTGTGAAAATTATATATTTTGTAGATTTTATGGACATTATGTTTTATAAATTGTGCATACGAGCGCGGCTGAGGAGCTCTTTTCTCAAACAGCACACCTTTCCACAAATTGCGCACGTAGATCCGGCGGGATAAAAATAGAAAGACGAAGACGGCTGACGGTTGAATGAGTGAATATTTTGTCTTTTTTATTTTTCGGTTTTCAATTCATAAAGGAGAAAACTCTCGAGAATTCAATAATGACGTCACGATAAAGGTTTCTTTTTAAAAGAGTTTCTTCTCGATCGTTTTATAATTTCTTGATAATTCGGACACGGTCGAGAGGGCAACTTCGCTGAAGCGGAATTCCAACAAAGTAGAGCCGATCGGTACATTTGTAGCCGGGCAACAATAAGCTATAATGCTGGTCACATAATCCTCGCTGCTTGCTGCAGCTGGGGAGGCTGTCATCAGCAGCGGTCCAGGACAATGAAGATTCCTGGCTTAGTCGTTGTATAATACGACGATACAATCGAGGACAATCGGAACATGTGACCATTAGGTCACGTGGTGAGCTAATTGAATGATCAGTACAATACTTACTAGTATAATAGCTGTTCGTCTGTCCGTCCATCCGTCCAACTATCTCTCCGTAATTTTATTCGAATTAACGGTTAAAAAAAACGAAATCAAACGAACCCCGGGCTATCAAATTCGAATACGGAGACCTACGGAAGTAACAGAATGTTAGTAAACTTAATAAAAACCACTACCAGATTTACGGTCTACCGGTTTCGAGATGTACCTGTCTCATCGTCAGGACCAACACTACATCACTATATTCACAACACTATATACCCAAACAATCACCAATATTGAACACATGCGTGTTAATCTTGTCAGAGACAAGCATGTACTGATTATAGCTTACTAAACAATTCAGGAATCTAACGAGAGAGAGTGAGAGGGGGCGGGGTCTAAAGTGGGTGTTACCACATTTTTTGTGAACGTTAAATTAAACAAAGGGCTATATGGAAAATTAATTTGTTATTAATGAGAGATAATCTATTATTCACCGCCTCCCTAATGTAAAAAATTTCTAAATTATTCAATTTTAAACCTTTATTATCGGTATTTAATATTTTCACGCCTATTTTTGGGTCGAATTTCAAAACCTACGAAAGTTACCACCATCGTATGTGCGGGACCCTTCTAAAATTGACTACTTGCAAACTTGCAAAGACGCGAGTCAAATATTATACAGGGCACAATATAATTATTTTCTAAATCATATTTTCTTTAGGTACTCTAAGTGCTTAAAAACATTTTCTCCGCGGTTGATGGCATCTCTTGCATGGTGTAGAGAATATCCGGCTCCCACCTGAGGGACTCGGGTTCGATTCTCGGTACCGGAATTTTATTTTGATGTATATTTTATTTATCAATCAATGTATATTATAGATCTCTCACAGAGACGAAACTGTAATTTTTTTATGGGAAAGCAGGTAAAGAAGTTTTTGGGTATACATAGGACTTATGACCTATCTTATGGTTGGCTTATGTGATCACTTTACACAATGTAACATTCGCCATTTTCACCCATGATAGAATATACCATGCCTACTATTTTATTTATACCATTAATTTTTTAATTATGTTGTCGCGTTAGTTTAACGCACGCATGGTTGCAAACAACCCTTCAAATGCTATCCGTTTTTAACATCCATTATCCAAAATTACAAAATACCTGGCATGTTAATTTATAATACAAAACATGGTAAGCACCATTTAAAATTATTGAAAAATAATATATAAGTACATATTACAATAGTCTTCAAATAAAAATAAATATATGACGGTACTGCCAGAGTAAAATTGATATTAACCATAAATATCCAAATCAAATTAAAAGGCGTGCTAATTTCAGAATGATGGCATGAACACGTTATTATGGAAGATAACATGTTCTTCCCATTAGTAACTGATTTATTTTTTATGAAAAAGTGTAGTTAACACGTTCATCCCTGTGATTTGAACGTGTTCTAATTATTTTTAAGTTCTGAACTTATTTCCTATGGAAAGAGCGTACAATATTTAGTTAAGACGGTTTATGAACTCATTTTTGACAAAAATGTTAGTTTAACAACTTCTTGCCATGGGGATTTCTGTAAAAACATTAAGGGGGAGGTAAGGTTAATTCGTACAAAAAAAGGCATGTTTGTGAATTTTTTGTGACAACACAGTTAAAATCTCTTTATCAAAACCAATAGTACATTAAAGTATAATATTTGAAGAATATTGTGTAAAATTTTCAAGACGAAATATTAAGAAATACGGCAATGGCAGCAATTATTCGGACGGGTCTCGGAAAAAAGTAGAATTGCGGTGTCCATCATAACTTGGTGCTTAATCATCTGAAATGAAAAAATCAAAGTTCATTCGTTAGATAATAGATTTTTCCAGGTAACGCTGTGAGGGTTTTTTGAAATTTTAATTTTTCAATTTTTTGGAACACTTTGAAGAGAAAAACGCGATTTTTTGCGAAAAATATCGACTAATTTGTTATTAAAAAATAAAAATTAATAACAAATTTGAAAAAAACTCGACAGTGTTTCCTCGTAAATTATGTACAAAAATAGTATTCAAAATTTCAAAAGGATCGGTGTAGTAGTTTTGAAGTTATGATGGACACCGACTTTGAAAACGTGAGATGTGGGGAAAACGATTTAAACTTTTGCACACTGTAAAATTCAAAATAAAACTCAACACTTATTTTATACGCACACATAATCGTCGATGCCATGTTCACACGGCAAAGAGCTTTCATCATCAGCATCTGTTTGTCCTTGTCTACACAAAACTCTTCCAATGCAAACAGCACGTCCGGTAGTCCTCAGGTGAGCGCGTCTCTTAGCTGCCCGAGCAGGTATAGAAAATCAGTCTGAGTGTCGCTCAAATGTTCATAATTTCGTCAATTTTGCTCCGATTGACTTGAAATTTTGACACAATATTCTTACAATGTTATACATTCATTTAAAAATTAAAAATAAAATGCAAAAAAAAAGAAAGTTAAAAACCTTACCCGCCCCCCCTTAATAACAGATTTTTAAATTCATAAATTCAGAGGAGGTATTTTAATACCCCGCCCGAATTTGTCTGAGATACATTAACACGATACGCTGAAGAACTGGGGACTCGCGGGTGACACGGACCCCGCCCCAACACGGATCCAGCTTGCGGGCTTATATAAAAAATACTAGTTACATAATATGCAGCGTGTAAAAGCAAAGGCAGCAATATGCAAAAAATTTAAAAACACGTTTTAAAAAGCGGTCACCGAGAATTACTAATTTAAAATGCATTGAATTCTAGACTGAATGTATCTATCCCTTCTGAAATCATGTTTTCTAAAAATTTACAGGCTACATTTCCTATAAAATCTCAAATTCAGTACATTACAGAGTATTTATTTATTTATTTATTTATTTATTTAACGCCCTTATGGGCTTTTACAATATACAGAATATTTTTTTTTTAAAATAACATAAGACAGTTAAAATAAAAATACAGTTAAAAATTATAATAATACTACTTAAAAGGTAATAATAATAACAATAATACAGAAAAACATAAAAACATAAGATAAAATAATAATAAAGTTAAAGGTACAAATAATAATAGTTAAAGGTAAAATAGAAAGATTTATTGTCCATTTCCATTTCGTTGGGATGTAAACAATTGTATCAGCTTTGTCCTATAAACAGTTATACTATCAGCAAAAATGTCAGCCGCCTCTGCATGCTCATTCCCTAATGAGTGTAATCTGGGAATTACAAAGTTTGCTAATGCATTAGTTCTGACATTTCCACTATAATAGAACAATGCACTATGTCTTGATGACCTCGATGGAGCATATAAGTCGATCAGACTAATAATCTGGGGGCAATCAATCAAACTATTTACGATCCTATAAAGAAATATTAGGTCTGTTACAGTACGTCTCACAGACAACTTTAAAAGTTGTAAATAACTAAGGAGATATTCATAATTGATATCTTCCAAGCGTATATTTAATTTGTAATTAATAAATCTTAAAAATTTTTTTTGGACTCGTTCAATTGCCGTTGAATGATTAACATAGTGAAGCGACCAAATGATCGAGTTATATTCAACCTGAGGTCTGACAAAAGAAATGTAGAGGACTTTACAAGTGCGCAGGTCTGTAAAGTTATGTGCAGTTCTTAAAACAAATCCCAACATTTTGAGACCTTTATTAGTTATCAAGTCAATGTGGGGAATGAATGATAATTTAGCATCAAAAATTACTCCCAGATCACTTATCTCCCTAAGTGATACAAGGCTTACATCATTCATTTTGTAGGTGAATTTAATAGGAATCTTTTTTTTCTGTAAAACTACTTATAGACTGGCATATTTAGATAAAGTATGTAGGGTATAAAAGCAAACGCAGCAATATCAAAAAAATTAAATGCAGTCATTGAAGATTACTAATTTATAATGTATTTGTTGTATGGATTTGTTTTAAAAACAGCACAAATTTAAGGCCTGCGCATTTAGAAAGTCCTCTACACTTCTCTTGTTAAAGGTCTCTTAACACTATTAAATTAACCTCTATTCTTTAAATTAAACTATTTCGTAATTTATCATTCGTAAATATAAAATTTATTATCGCTTCACTAGAAAATTCTATCCAATCCGCATGTGTTCGCTACGTAAGAACATTTCCAGATTATTCGCTGTCGAATTATCGCTCGCTTGGCCACCCTGGCCCCCGCAGCCCGCGGCTGCCTTCATGTCGGTTTCGCTGTCAAGCGCGCTAAAAAAACAACAGAAACTCGCGCGCAGTCTGCCCGTTTTTATATCTGGCTAATGCTGGTATGAAACCTTCTAGGCGTTCCCAGTGTTTAGGAAAACTTTCTCGTGTAGATTTTTCTCTATACTTCCCGAAAGCCGCAGATTACGCTAGGCTGTTCTAGAGTCTTCGATAGTGTTGTGACCAATTCAAACAACTGTTATTTGACATGAGTGCGTGATTCTCTCTAGCCTTGTTACTATACGTATTGATAAGAGACAAAGATCGTAACTAGGGAATGCAATCCCGATCCCGCGAGATCGGGATCCCTCGAGATCTCGAGGCATTTTACGAGATCAATCCCAAACCAAAAAATCGGACGAGATTATCGGGATTGATCAGCATTTTTTATGTTTTGTATGTTTAATTGTTTATGTCTGTAGAGCTTTTAGTAAATATTTTAACTTATTTTCATATCACATTAAAATAATTTATATATTTTATTTATTTATTTAACGCCCTTATGTGCTTTTACAAATAGGTATACAGAATATAAATTTAAAAAAATAACATAAGACAAATATACAGTTTAAAGGTACGAGTGCATATAATAGAATTGTATAAAATTAGATTTGTGTAAATTGCTAATAATGAAAATAGCTTTGAATAAGATTTTCTGTATTTTATCAACCTAAAAATAAGTAGTTTTTAGTTACTTAGTTAGTAGTTTTTACTCTACTACATTGACTGATTTATGCTTGGAAAAACGCCTACAAAACCTTTAATTCAATGATTAATAATGAACGTTTTATTACAATTGCTGATATAAAAATGCAAGGCATTGTAAGTAATTGCTATTCAGCTCTATAAACAAAAAAAAATACAAAAGTATTCGGGATCCCGATCCGTAGGGATCCCGCGGGATTGAAAATTCTAATCTCGAGAGATTCCAAAAGGGCGATCCCGACTCGGGATTGCATTCCCTAATCGTAACATTGACGTTTGACAAATCCAATTGAATTGTTTCAAAACGTGTTTGAATATTTGGATTAAACCCTTAGCCATTGTTATCCACGGTTAGTCACATGACTCAGCTACAATGCGACATAATGGGACAATAGAGCCGCGCCAGTAGTGGTCAAACAATCCCTGTATATGACGTACAACAATTAATTCAGCGGTTCAGTGCTTGTCAAGTCGGGCCCGCGGGCCGGTCCGGCCCTGTCCGTGTAGCGCCAGATAACGAGGTCCATAAATTAATTGCAAAACACGGCCGTAAATTGAATGTTTTTGGGATGCTGGGAGACGCCCGATACATAATTCGAGGACCGATCTGCCCTGCCGGAGATATTAATTAACTGGTGTATTTGGAAAACGTTACTAGTCACATTTTTTTCAAAAATGAGTTAAGCATGCGAACATCTTTAGAATACCCAAGTACACAAATCTGATACGAAAAACTTTTATGATTGTATATTTTTAAAGCATTTTAGAGCATTGCGGAAATGAATGTATTTCGAAAACGTTACGTAGTCGGATTGGGTTTTTTAAGAATGATCTTTAAAATTAATTTTTGGGCAACTTCTAAAGGTTTTAATTTAGTTTTGAATGCACCACCCCATGAGATAATACCGTATTGTAATGCAGACTGGACTAAAGCGTGATTTTAACAATTTTATTCCTAAAATATTTCTTATTTTAATAAATACATATATGAGTTTTCTTAGTCTTTCTACAGTTCTATTGATTTGTATTTTCCATTTAATATTTGAATCAACTATTATTCCTAGATATTCAATATAATTTATTGAACTTAATACTGAACAGTAGTTTTTACACATATTATTATTATTTTTATTATAGCAATAATAAAAAAATACTCAATACTTTAAAGCGCATGGTCCGGATACTTCAAACATGTACACTAATATCCAGTTATTATACACTTGGAAAAATACTCACGGTTTTCTTTGGCGGTTTTAGCAGAGCTTTGTGAAAGTTTTGGTCTCATGCACTTTTTTCGGTCTCATGCACATTTTTCTGCAAGTTTCTTCCGGCCGCTCGTTGAATTAGGAACAAAACAGTGACGTTCGTCCCCAATACATATACAAATTGAACTTCGGTCCTTTCAAACTGATACGAATTTTGAATAACTGTCAAAATCCTTGCCCTTGGTTGATGCAATCATCTCGAACATCAGTCTGTATAATAACATATCCTTGACGATCACAAAACAGTAATATCAATGAGTAATATGTTTTCTTTACATTGAATACATTACATAATAAGAAACCATTTATATACCAATCAGACAGACTATTCAGAGAATTTAATGTACTGGACGTTAGACAGCTTTTCGTTAAGGCGATCGTCTAGCAGAGTGAGCATATTTCACAATATTTTCTCATATCTTCTCTTGCGTTTTTTATCACATTTTTGTAGGGAAATATCTCATTTTATGTGATATTTCCCTACAAAAATGTGATAAAAAACTCAAGAGAAGATATAAGAAAAAATGATGAAAATTGCTCATTCTGCTAGACGATCGCCTTAAGTCTACCCTCATCTTCTACATCAAAAAAACAAACCACCTAACAGCAACCAGCAACTCGCATTCACATAATACAAGACAAGACTAGGCAAACCTTGACGAAATACCAAAAACTAAGACAACACATGGACAGAAAAATTACTCATACATATCACTAACATTGCACTTGAAACTTTGTAGATACATAATTATTACCTTATGAAAACAAGTATTATTGACGAATCCAAAAAAATATTATAATTGGGTTCTATAACGCCACTCTGGGACAGGCGTAGCCTAGTAGAGTGGCATAATCCACAAATTTAACAAAAAAAAAGTGTAATCTTATCTAATATATTTATTGTTAAATTATTATTAAGTACCTATATATTGTAAACAAGGATTTTTTTAAATAAATGAATAAAAAAATAAAAAAAGATAAAAAGCCCTCCATGTGTAGTGGGGTAGTGTAGTATACTCCAGAATAGATACGCCTAGCGTTTATTTGTACATCAAACGAAAGCTTTTAATAGATGTTGTCAACAAGAAGAAGAAGTATTTTTCTGAGTTAATAACCTTTATTAAGTACCTGTTTCGTACGTGTATTGAAAAAATAAAGCCAGGCAGATTCTGTTGAAAATTTTTTTTTCAATTATTCAATTTATTTATTCAATAATATGTAGGTACATTACAAACTTTAATTCAATGCATACATATCATGTATCGATATATATATTAAAATAAAAATATTTAATCAATTCAAAATAACGTATACAATCTGGTCAAAGCTGTAGGAGAATCCTGAATTCTGAGAATTCTTGTTGTATTGGATTGTGTTTAAATTTACCTCGTACACGAAATATTTCGTATTACAAAAAACAAAATATAAGAGTGATAAAGCGACAAAGTACTGCAACTGAGGAACAAAACAAACAAAAATCTACTTTTCGCCGAGCAGATGAAGAAAGGAAGGAAAGAGCACAATAATTAAGAAAAGCAGCAAGAAGGAAGCGAGCGCACAGAGTGACGTTTTAATTGGATTTTCAAAGAAGTCAGTGTAAGAACATTTCTTCCAGAATTGTTTTCGAGGCGAGGACACTTTATTGTGAAAGAATTTGTATAAAACTTCTACAACATTTGAGAAATTGAGAAAATTATTGTAAGAATTTAATAAGTTTTAGAATAAATAAGGAAATATAAACATTTTTAGGATAAATCTAGAAATGATTATCCAATGTAAATAAAGTGTCGAATCCTGGGAAACTTTACAGAATTTATGATACACGGTATTACTAAAAATAATCCAGATGTTAAAAAAATCCCATAATCGTGACTGACCATATATTTTTAATGTCATCTAGGAGTAGAACTAAGCAAACAATACAAAAATTTATCAATTGATTAACCAAACAGTAAGATACACCACAGATCCACTCCAAACATCCTCCGTTATATCTACTATCAAATCTTTCTCAATGACTATGAAACAGCAGTTATGCAACACAATATAAAGAGTTTGATGATAGTTCAACATTGGTCGTTGGACCTGATTTCAGAAATTTATATATATTAGTTTGAAAATGGAGGCTCTCGTAGTCATCACATTAATCTGGTGAACAAGAATCTTGTAGCAATAGATATCTTCAGCAGCAGGTTACTTAGGTCCAAAATAAGAACAAGACTCAATACAATTTAATTAAATTCCGGGACACTAGGTAGGAAGATATTTTCTTTGAATCGTCTACGCATTCCCAGGGGCGTCTCCTTTTCTGAATCCAGGATGTGAAGTTTTTTATATTATGATATAACTGAATGCGATAAAATGAAAAATAGAATATGAATCAAAATGAGATAAAAGATAGATGCAAGGAATTTTTTAAAGAAACGTATCAAAGTAACGGGAATGTAATTGAAACTTCATTTTAAGTGATGACGGATCATGTAAACGATGACAATAGACTAAGTTAAGAAGAAATTAAAATAGCATTGAAGCACATGAAGAATGGCAAAGTTGTGGAATATGACAATATTGTTGTCGAGTACGTTAAGGGTGGTGGGCCCAGTAACGCTCTCGTGGATACATGGAATCTTCAACCAATGTTAAGAAGAGAGCTCCCGTGGATTGGAAAAGGGCTGTTATCATACCTCTGTACAAAAGAAAAGGATCACGCGTAGATTCCTCAAAGTATTGGGCTCTGTTGGAAAACTTCATGGAAGAATTTTGATAGAAATATAATGGTTAGAATTTAATGCTCAGAACAAGTCAACGAGTTGGTGTATTTGAAAAGTATATTTACTAGAAATGGCAAACCTGAGAATGATTTCGAAAGGGAAAAGACTGCGGGAAACAATGCAGATGGTGCTCTGAATGCAATTATGGCCAGTAAGAATCTGTCAAAGAAATCAATGGAAGTGAAGCATGGAATTTACAAAAGAAAAAGAAAGTAAATGTTAGAAATATGGTTGTTGAAATGTGTGTGTGTAAAATTGAACGAATAAGAAGTGAATATAATGTTGTCAGTAGCGAAAAAGATACCTTATGAGGGGAGTGTGAAGGATGTTAAAAAAAATTATGAGGCTAGTGTTTAAAGGTAGAAAAACAGAATCTGGCATGACCATACGAATCAAATATTCGAGAATGATTCCGTTAAATGTTTCAACAACCGAAGAGCATATATGAGAACACATTTGAAAGTGGATGAAGCAAAAGTGGTGTGCCAGGACAGAAGAGTTTGGATTTATTTCCGCTCTGCCTACCCCTCTGGGAAACGACGTGACGTTAAGTTAGTTAGGTTAGGTTATAAGGGTTATGCCAGACTATAAACTGTTTTTACTACAGATTTATCTTACCGTTCTGTTGAGTTTCCTGAACACACGTGTACATAAAGCAACATTACCTTAGTATTACCTAATGTTGTGTTTAAGGTTATTCTACAGCTGACAAACAGCCTTAGGAAACCCTCATATCACTCCAACGGCGAGAGGGCAGGTCGACCTTCGAGACAATTGACCCATTAGTCATCTTAAGGTGACCTTTATTATTAATTTATAGAACGCAAGTTTCTCGGCAGCCGTAAATTAAGGTTAAATGTGCGGAATTACACGACCCAAAGGCAGCCCCCAACACCGAGGGGGTGGGATGCCTCGCGGAGGGCTCGGGGAGTAAACCTTCTCAATTCTTTGTTTGATAGTATCGCGAAATATTCTTTATTAACTGCACGATACCAAGTGCACTATTCACTTTCGAAAGTATTGATTTCACCAGTAGTTTTATTTATTGTCGTGTGTCATCGTACTTCTTCTTCTTCTCGTGCCCTGTCCGTTTACCGGACGTTGGCTATCATATTGGCTACTGCAGCCCGGTACAGCTCCAAAGTAGACCGGCCAAACCACTGTCTCAAGTTTTTCAGCCATGAAGTCCTCCTTCTTCCAGGGCCTCGACTTTCGGCAATCGTTCCCTGCATTATGAGATGCAAGATCTCATATTTCTCTGGATGTCTCATCACACGTCCTAGATATTGAAGTTTTCGGTTTTTTATTGTTTTAATAACTTATTTTTCTTTATTCATCCGAGCCATAACATCTTCATTCGTAACTCTGTCCATCCACTCATGTCATCGTACGAATTCAAGCAATTCACTCCAATTTATTGTACATTGTTTTTTCTGAAATGACGTTTGACAATAAGGGTGGACCCGCCGCCTACACTACCTATAAAGCTCCTGTATCGGTCCTGTTTATTCGCTTCCTGGTTGGCATTTTTAAAATCCTAAATACAGCGGGGTCCCATAGACGCTGCCAACGACTTCTAAATATCCCCTTATATATCCCTTCAGATACATCACAGCCAAGACTATCTGCAGCATTCCTGACGGGTTCTTGAAGTGAGCCATTGATTGAGCCAGACTCACCAGATACTTCCACCTTCTTGATGATCTTCGGCGGATTTCAGGGACTCAGTCTTGTACTAACCACACTAGCCTCACCTTTGCGCGTTGCAAACAGAATCATTAGTATTTATTTATTTGTGTGTATACGGTGTATATCACCATTGAAAAAATACTAAAAACAAAGGGGCATTCTTACCTTTTTTAAAATATAGCGATGCCAACACGGAATGCGTGTCGCATCATTATTCTTACTATTTTCAAACTAAGATAAACGCTTGTGCTATGGAAATAGGGCTAACTTGCTGGTCTGGAGTGAGATTTGAACCCGCGACCTTTAGAGCACGAGGCGAGAGTCCTAACCACAAGACCAACAAGGTACTCTTTTTCTTTTCTTTTAAACAGTATAATAAAAAAATTACACAAGAAAGCAATGAAAATAACAATCATAAAGGCAGAACAGATTTTAAAATAAATCAGCAAATTATTAAAAAAAGCAATTAAATTTATACAGAAAATTAAATGAATAATGAATTTTACGACATGAAAATATCAACAAACCTACGAGTAAGATAGTAAAAAAATAGTAGTTTTTTAACGTTCTAAAAACGTTAAAAATATATTAAAATACGAGAAAATAAACAAAATAGCAGCCTCTAAAAAGTATCGTTTGTAATATTTCGAAATTTTCGTGATTAACTTTGTGGAAGTTCATTGTAAATAACTATGAATAGAACACAACGTTGTTTACTTCACACAATGACAGTTTAATTAAATAAATTAATTAAAACGTTTTCGATGCTTACTGCATCATCTTCAGTAATATATAGTATATTACTGAAGATGATGCAGTAAGCATCGAAAACGTTTTAATTAATTAATTTAATTAAACTGTCATTGTGTGAAGTAAACAACGTTGTGTTCTATTCATAGTTATCGTTTGTATTTTGAGGAAAAAACACTGGTATTTGTCTGTAGGTGCATCAATACATATATATAAATAAATTGTATTTACCAGAGATACATTCATATTAATTAATTACAATAGATCTTATAAACTCAAATACAAATCAAAAATACAATACAATACAAGAAAAAATACAAATATTACCAAAATCAAAATAAGTCTCTTTTATTTAATAACATATTCATTAATTCTGTATTTTATTAAGCACAAGTTTTAAATGCCTTAAATACGATTTAACATAATTATGGAGAAATGTGGACTATAGATTAGTATACATAGAGTATAATATTCTCCACTGATTTATCCATAATGTTATATTGCATAAAATTCTCGGGGTTGGTATTATCTGGTTCCTCCAGCTTCGTGGAGAATCCGCGGTTTCCTCGTAAAGCTTCCTCTCTGGAATACCTTGCGAAAAGGATTATGAATACTGCACGTGAAATAATTGCATCGCTCGACGAATGCTTTGGAAAATTCCACCCTACCACCTGCAGTAAACTAGTTATCTGAACTATCGCCATGTACCTTTAAAACTAACTTTGCTCACTCGTCTGGAACATCACCACTAGCATTTCACACGTGTTGCACGACTACCATTAACTTGACATTATTCGTTTCGTCAAGGTGGTAACTTAAAATAAAAAGTGAATTCAGAAAAGACTTTTCAGCTTACAGCTTCGCACGCGTAGTTTTTTACGCACACTATTTGGATCGTCATTGAACCTTCTAGAACATTCTCCTTCCAGAACATTTAAATGTATCGAATGTACAGGAACCTTCTAGACACACCGACACATTCCGCCACTCAGTTTAGAACCTTATAGAACTTACGATAATTTTCTAGAACCTTCTGCTTCCAGAACTTTCAAAACTAGGTTTTTCCGGAACCTTCTAAACTCACCGACACAGTCGGCACGCCTATTTTGAAACAATCTGAAGCATTTGCGGCCTTCCCATAACAAAAAAATGTGTTAGAAGGCACAGTTTCGTCACCCACTCCCACCCACGCACAGCCACCCCCACCAAACTCGCATATTTTCGATGTGACACCAAGGGCTATCCACCACCATAACCACCGGTGGGTGGTTGTGGCTGGTTGTGGAGAAAACTTGGCGGATGGGGAAACACGGGTTTCTTTTTATATATATATATATAAATTGATTTTAAGAGTTTTTTTAATTGACGTAGTTTCGCCTAAAAATATCACACTGAAAAAAATACAGTCAAATCAAAAAGTTATTGACATTTGTTTTTCTAAGTTTCGGAATAAAAATTGTAAGCATCTATGCGTTAATATGGAAAATCTTTGTAAGTTAGAGTGTAAAGTGTTAAAGTAATGCTGGCTGTAACACAGTTGATAAAAAAAAAATAGCCAATAAAAACCAAGATTTTATTATACTCCTTGTATTGTTTTCAATTTGATATTCTATAAACATATTCCTCTTGCTTTAAGTCCACGAATATTATTATCCTTAAAACTTATAGAATATTGAAAACGTAATAATTTGTATAGGGGGGCACGGCGTCGGCGAAACCGTCTGATCGGACCCATGGCTCGAGTCCGACTAGTTTAAACAGGTTTTGCGCCTTCTCCACGCGTCGGACTCCTTTCTCATTTGTATGGTTTCCAATTTGAATAAACCGTTAAAATTGCGAACAATTCAAAATTATACTACAAAGAATTTTAAAATTTTAAACAAAAATTTATAAGATAATTTTTATCGTTGCCACGAGTATGCATGCAAAGATTCAGCTCGATTGGATCACGGAAAATTTTTAAAATATGATCCAATTTTTTTTCGGCAGACAAGCAGATGCTATGAGTTAAAAGAAAGGGAGTAAGTAATAAGGAAAGGATCGCTGAGGTGGCTTGGCACTGATGAGTAGAGAAAGGGGGGTAAAGAACATGTAAGAGGCATGTTTTGAAAGCAGCAAATACGGAGAACTGGCAAAATCAGATAAAACATGTATTGGAGGATGGTCCTATTAAAATATTCAACAATCGAGGAGCGTGAGAAGAGGGTGTGGTGTTCTATCCTCTCTGTGGTTAGATAATGAATAAGGTATTTGTGCTATTAGGTAACCTCTACACGTACAAAGCGAGTCTCGCTTTTGCAAGTTAATTTTTGTGACTTTAAGCCAATTTCAAGCTAATCCCCGAGTTGTTAATCATCTGCTTCTTCTTCATCAGCCTTCGTCTTTCCACTGCTGGATATAGGCCTCTTCCTTATTTTTCCATCCTTCCCTGTTGTTGGCTAATTGTAGCCATTTATTTCCCCCCACAGCGACAATATCATCGGTCCATCTCTTTTGAGGTCTTCCGATGCCTCTTTTATTTTCCCAAGGTCTCCATTTCAGAACTCTGGGAGGCCATCTTGTAGTATCCTGCCTTGTAAGGTGTCCTGCCCATTTTAGCTTCGCTACACGATTCATTGTATCTACTACTCTAGTTGTATCTCTTAGGAAGCATGGATTTCTCCATGGGCCGTTGCGTGCATTTGAGCTTTTCTACACTTTTCTTTGTAAGGGCCATAGTCTCCAATCCATAAGTCATCACTGGCAGTATGCATGATTCAAAGGCTTTTCTTTTTAGGCTAATTGGGATCTCTTTGTTCTCGAAGATATGTTTGAGTTTGCCAAAAGCAGTCCAGCTCATTCATCGTTAATCATAAGATTACAATTTCAACAGGTGTGCACGGTGATGAGTTTTATCTCGCCATGTCTCAGTACTTGGAAACGGAACACTAAACCCTGCGGGTAACTGTTCCAACATTATTTCGTTATTTTGGGTTATTTTTAACATAAAACGTTATTCGGTACGTAAGGACGCTTACACGCATAGAAATTACATTACATAACCATATTAGTTATCTTCGTTAATGGTAATTATCTTCCTTAAATGAACGGTAGATATTTAATAATGTGAAGTGCTGTCTCGTTTATTATGAGAATTTTCCGCCAGATGGCGCGTAATGAAATTACGTATTACGTTTGGAAAACTGAAGTAATATTTGGTTAACAAGCCGTAATTGTGAAAAATAATCATTTTGCAGAAGATTGGCAGCCATTGAGTTTTTAAAATTATATAATAAATATCATCGTATTGTGACAATTTTTGTTATGAATGTATAAGTCTTAGAGATACAATTGAGATCTCGTATACGTTATTGCTGTTTGTGTTTTCGCATATAGTCTTTAAATACAGCTTAACAGAATGTAACATAAGAAAACTAAACAATGTTACACTAATTTAACTGAATTTATTGAAGTAAGGTTATTAGATTCTCGGCAATACAATAAATAATAATACACTTAACCTACCTAAATAATAATAAACCTAACCTAAACTAACCTAAATTAACCTAACCTAACCTAACCTAATCCTGCTGGCGTGTCATACCTATGTATGTTCTTGAGCTCCACAGTGGGCACGGCAGGGAAAGTGTTTATTCTTGTATACGGGATGGTTTTTGTTGGGCTGAGCCCGGTTTACAAGATTTCTTAAATATTGATGTACGCAGAGCTTTTCAAGATACATAGTCGTCATGTTATGTGTTAACCAACGGAACAGAAATTTAGATAAAAGATAATTTTATATGTATGTTCCTAGAAACATAAATACTGAATTATGGTCGCGGAGGGATAACCATTTTTTTAAAGATAAATTATAGATGTCTCACGAAGCCATTTATATATTTATGGATACAGCCATACTTTGTAATATAAAGGTATCATTACCAGGAGTGACATCTTTGTACGTCATGGGAATTAATTTTTTTTCCGTAGATAGCTACATCTTTGTCCCTTCAAATATCTGAAAGAAGATAAATGAAGAAAATATATAACACTCTAAAATTTTTGATAATGTGTGGATGTCCTTATGGTGGAATCGTGAATGTTACTGTAGTGTATTCTCACTATTGGAATACGGGGATGTTTTACAGAAAAAACAGGCGATAGTAAAAACTGTTCTATTTTATTATATAAATACGTGTTGCGGACCGATACTAGCTATCGTGACCTTGGTTACTACACGTGGACGGGAAGAAGAAGAGAGCGTACCCGTGCGCTCACATCTTTATATACCGACCCCCTTTCCCCTCCTGGATCAGGGTGGCCAGCCCAAAAACATCACAGTTACATCGTGTAAAGTGATCACTTAAGCTACCTAAGACAGATCATAAGCCTATAAAGTCTTCCATACATGCTTCTAATATAAATAGCTACGTATCTACGAGACTTCTATAATTTATCTTAATTAAAGATTATTCCTTTGTGGACGGTAACGGTGCTCGTAACGGTGCTCTTAGAACATTCGTATATAAAAAATATATTGTGAGAACATGGGATAGTTACAATAATGTACCTACATCATACCTTGAAAATTGAAGGGATTAATATGGCTGTCAAAGAGACTGGAGAGTGTGTGTACAGCGTACGGCTCCATTCCTTTGAGAGTCCCAAGAACAAAAGATGTCTCTTAAACACAGGTAGAGCGGGACGTCCCTTCTGAGAAGTCTCCTCTCGATGTGACAAAGAGTTCTGGCAAGCGCCGAGCGCAAGAAACATTTGTTTAAGCCGTTCTTTGTAGCTCCTTAACAAAAGGCTTCGCTTTTATTGGGGGGAAATTGAAGTGGCATTTTTATTCACGTCATTATGTTTCCCAAATATGATTTATTACAAACTCCCGCCCAATATTTTCCGAATTCTTTTGTCTGATTTGGATAAATCGATTGACGATTGCGTACCGGAGGTGTGAATTATTAAAACGTAGACAGAAATATCGCATTGTATTGTTAACTCAATATCGATTTCAATAATAATAACGGGGTTTAATAAATGTACAGACGTATTAGTCTACTTGGTCTTGTAGCTAAGCCAGAAAGTGTAGATAAATTGTATATTCCGCGCTATTATATAACTGTACCAGAAATGAATATGTGTCTCATGCGTAGGGAAATTTGAACGGAAATTAATACGCTACATCAGACTGAAGTGTCAATTTCCTGTGAATTACAAATTAGATTGGCTTATTGATTTATAGGTATATAAATAAAACACTCGTATAAGACCACTTTTGAGTTTAAGTAGGTATACCTACACTACTAGTTTCGAGAACTACAAATGTTCTCATCTCATACTAATAAGCATTGTAATAAGATAAAATATCTTAGGTAGGTACTGATAGAGGTGGGTGGGTTGTGTGTGGGGGAGGGGGTAGCCAGGGGTGGGGAATTTAATTGAAACAAAGAGAGGAGAGAGGGGTTTTGAATATTATATTATTAATTAAAGCTTGTTGGAAATTTGAAAAAAGGAAAACTCTGATGTTGTACGTATGTATCATTTATCATTTAAATTAGGTACTGTGTTAACCCTGCAGTGGTCGCGTGGACTACATATGTGGTCCACTAATACTAAATAAAAAATTTCTCCAAAATGGTAAGCATTAGTTTTACGTACCGCTAGGTACTTTTAAACGAACTATCGAGAGACACACTCAGAGCAGCACAAGCGCTGATCTCTTGCGGATGTGTAACAGTAGCTCTGCAAAGTTCCTGGACTACATACGTAGTCCGCGCGACCAATCACGTAAGTATTTTTCAAGTATGTATGTTTTTTGTTTGCATTTATTTTATGTTAAAATTGACATAAACGCCTTATTTTAATATGGTTTTATTAAGTTCTGTTTTTGTAAATTGATGTAACTTTATATTTTTAGAATAATAATGGGCGATCGACAAGCTGCACAGATTGAGGCGTGGTTGAACGAAGTTGACGAGAACGAAGATTATCAAGCTGAGTCAAGCTCTGACGACGAAGTTGATCATTTGGAAGAGCAGAATCATGAATCTAAATCAGAGCAGGAACAAGAAATCGGAGGTGAGGGGTCAGATGGAAGTTCTGAAGATGATGAGCCACCTCAGCAATGACGGCGTACTGACTTTTCCACCGGAGTCGATGACACATTGTGGTCAAAAACAATTCCTTTTATTACAACAGGACAAAATACGGAGTTGACTGGTTGATAAAATGTGTTCTTTATACAACGTTTCGAGAAACTCTAGAAGATGACCTCTAACGATGTTCTTTGACTTGCTAAATTTGAGTGCACTCAACGCATTATGTATTTACTCAGCAAACAAAAACTATGGAAGCGTTTGCCGTCGGGATCTGGCTTGGAGGACACCATTGGCAAAGAAAAGAGTTGGAAAAAAATCGTTGTGTTATGGAAGCAGAAAAACAACCACCAACGTCGGAGGGGAGGTCGAGTAATATAGTGCGCCGCTGTCATGATTGTGGAAGAGCGCGCAATAAAAAGAACCAGAAAGTCTTGTACAGCGTGCAAAAAGTTCATTTGTGGGGATCATTCGAAAATAGTGTGTCTTTCCTGTGCAGAAAATATTATAAGTTAATCATTTTTATTAAATGGTTTTATTGTGATCTCAATGAGAGCCAAACCTGTGATTTTTGTGCCAATTTTGGAGGATTTTTATTTATATTTTATTAATTATGAAACAGAGGTTGTGATTTAGTTTTGTTTATTGTACCTAGTTAAGAAAACTGAATTAATTATATTTTCATAAGTAAAATAAAGATATTATGCTTAATTTTTATTATATTTCAATTTAAAAATGGACTACGTCCGTAGTCCGCGCGACTTCTGCTGTCTCATTTAGATGCGCGGCCACTGTAGGGTTAATTTCTCGTCCCTGTCATAGGACGGAATACGCGTACGGACATTCGACCTAAACTCAACACGACCACTTGATTTTTGTATATACCCGGGCGTTTCACTATTTGCGTTTTATAAAAATTATCACAATTGGCTCTATAACTCTTACTGGGTCATATTTCTCACCTATTGATATTATTTTTGGACTTTCTAAGCTCCTGCGCACTGTTTACAATGTATACAGAAATGACTTCGGTGATAGCTGTTCAATATGACTCATATTATATGTTTATTCGTATTAAATTGAGTTATACATGAGGTACATAAGGTGTTAAGTTTGAAACGTCGATCTGTTTGAAACGTCGGGAGTAAAACGGTCCTTCTCAGGACCAACTGACGCGGGATAATCGAGAAAATTTAACATAAGTCAGTAGCTATTATAAAATACAGCTCCGTGCATACAGGCAGTACATTTCCATACGTGTAAAAATTATATTTTTTCTTCGTTGTTTAAATTATAATTATAAATAAATTACTGTTTCGTGTTAAGTTGATTCAACGAGTGTTATTTAAAACCACTGTGTCATCCTGATTGCCCAAGTCTTGGAGTTACATCATGTTTTTGGGGAGCCTCACGTAGAACCTTAAAGTTTTTCCCCTATATTTATCTAACTAACTAACTACCTAACTAACTAACCATCACGCCGTTTCCCCGTGGAGACAGGCATGGAGGATAGAGCGCCATACTCTTCTGTCCTGACATACAACTTTAGCTTCATCTACATTCATACATCTTCGCATGCAAGCTCGACGGTTGTTCAGGCTTCTAACAGGAACATCTTCCAGTATCTGGTTAATCTGGTCATGCCACGTCTTCCGTGGTCGCCCTCTCTTTCTGGCGCCGACAACATTTGCATTATATATCTTTCTTACCATTCTTTCCTCATTCATTCGCTCAACATGACCAAACCACCTGAGCGACCCTATTTTTCATTGCCTACTAGTATTTCACTATTTCAGTACTAGGTTTAAAAAATATTTATTTTACGGAAAAAATATGACATGAAATTTTTAAGGGGACATTTATATTCCCATCTAAAAACAGTTATTTCCTCTCGGAGTTTTGTAAACATTTTCAAATAAAATTCAGCGGATGAATTGAATTAAAACCCAACACTGTGGCCTTTTAGAAAGTTTTACATCAATAACTCAAAACGTCGCGTCAAATGACAATGAAACTAACCGAATTTTATCCCAAAACGAAAGAAAAGTTTTATCGAAATATTTCGCAGGCACCGTAGCCAATACAACTGTTATCATCTTTTATTGTTTTATACTTTTGAAATCCCCGACTTGATTCTGTCATAAAACGGGTTGGTTTATTACGTAGGGGTGGAGATGGCGGGCCTGGTATGGTATGGGTCCCATAAACTGAACAAATTTTCAAAATATAATATGAACAAGCCGATGCCACAACTCTGCTTCTGATAAAGCTGTCACATTATTTTTGCATCAAGCCTCTCTTAGGGGATGAAGCGAGCCGGGGACGGGGTGTGTTAGTATGACGAGGGTATTATTTGAGCTGGCGACTGATGGATAGGGAAGTTTAGCGAAAAATCGGCGAAACGTAATTTTTCCCTTTATTGGATCCAGTTTTTGAAAACGGTTACGGACATTCCCCTGGGGTTTGCCTCGAGCGAGTTTAAACAACTCATCAAAAATGTAATGTATTTAATGTATTTATGCTTTGATTCGACGAAAATGATCGAGCTGGACGATTATGTAAGAGATATGTCGTCAAGTATATACAAAAATGTACAATACGTACATTATTTATAGATTTGACATTGTAGAGATTATTTATTATGATCAATAAATTGGAATAGATATTAGGAATGAATGTAAAGCTGATCGTAGCATAATGCAGAGAATAAAAATAGGGTCGCTCAGGTGGTTTGGGCATGTTGAGCGAATGAATGAGGAAAGAATAGTAAGAAAGATATATGATGCAAGTGTTGACGGCGCCAGAAAGGGAGGGCGACCACGGAAGACGTGGCATGACCAGATTAACCAGATACTGGAAGATGGTCCTGTTAGAAGCCCGAACAACCGTCGAGCTTGCATGCGAAGATGTATGAATGTAGACGAAGCGAAAGTTGTATGTCAGGACAGAAGAGTATGGCGCTCTATCCTCTCTGCCTACCCCCGCGGGAAACGGCGTGATGGTAAGTAAGTAAGTAATAAATTGGGAGGAAAACCTTAACTTTGTCACCTCTAGGTATGTGATGTTAATAATATTTTTATATTTTACTACTTAAGTTAAGAGAATGACAAAGTCTCTCATCGGCAGAATGAAGATACTCACAGCGTATTAATTTATTTATTTATTTATTTATTTACTGTTTATGGAAGACCAACAGCACAAAAAAAAAGCATAGAAAACATTGATACAATTTAGATGGCCAATTACAGGTCTCCACATTTAGAAATATGTCAGTAATGATAAATATTTATGATATACTAAGGCATATTAATTATATAGAAAGAAATAATATAATATAATAATATTTAAAACACAATATGCTGTCAGTTATCCATTGGCTATTCCGTTGCCCGATCGGGTGGATTTGAATCTTCCTAGCAGCAGATGTTTGCCTTCTGTCTAATAATATAGTATTAATGTTTATTATAGGTGACATCAATGCGCACAAATCGAGTCTCGCTGTCAAACCCTATTTCATACTGTATTGAGTTTGTCATACCTACTAACATATATCGAACAACGAAGGGAGCCCGGTGTTGAAGGCGGGTTTCCATCGCACACATTTGTGATATGATATACCACTGTAAACATATGCTCAGTGAGTACGACACTGGTTTCTCACACAGAGGGTTTAGATTCGCGGTGAGGTCACAATAAATATATATAATTAACTCAATTTGGATGTCTTAGTGATGTAACATGACTTCAATAATTGCACTTTTTGACATGTTCAAGCGTTAAAACTTAAAATAAAAATAAAAATATTTATATTATCCCTCTGGGGACAAAATACAGTAAAAGTGTTTTTAAAATCTTAAAACAAAAATGTTTACACAACGTTGTGACGTAAAATAAAAGTTTGATGAGCTCATTTAATTCTGCGACCTGAGTCTTACATGTCATGCTTACGCTGTAAGAAATTGGAACAGGGATTTGTCTCTTGGGGGCAAACATAATCGAAAGCAATTTTCTTAAAATATTAAATCTATCAACATGCAACTTACGTCATTTTGAAAGGCAATCGGAATAACGATGATGGTATTTGAATGTACTTGATGCAGGATAACTGAACACTTCTCGTTAATTCATTGTAGTGTGGTAATTGTTCTACAGTTTTTTTATGTTTGTAGTATCTACATAAATATATATAAAAAATGATAAGTGTTTATCTTCTGGTTTGTGTCTTCTGGCCAAAAAGGTCATGGAGTGGGCGTGAAAACCTAAGAACATTGATAAGTGAATATATTTTTAAAAATATTTACATACATTAGACTTCAAGCAGTGCACACAAACATATGTCAGAACCTACGCTGAGTACTGACCTCCGCCAACATTACGCCGAACGTCGAGCTACGCAGCGGCTACGTCGCGTGACGTCACTTCTACGCTCAGTACAATTACACTTAGTAACCGACCACGGACAATATCACGATAAAGCCGAGCTACACAACCACTACGTTCGGATCTCCTCTACACACTTCTACTATCATCATCATCATCAGCTCCCTAGTCTACACTTATTCACTGTATACACAGGCACACTGTGAATAATAAATCAATCGTTGAAGCCGACAACTCCCTCACTTTCAACCGTCACCGCATCCCAAAACATATATTCAATGTTTACAAATGTTTAAACTGTTTACAAAATTTAATAAGCTTTTTTCATTTTTGCTGAGGGTAATTTGACGCCTTGCCTGCTACACTAGTAATTTACTGTATTATAGCAGACAGTGCTCTTTCAGTAGTATTTGTTCAAGAATATTTATTATTTATATATATGTATATTTAAAAAAAAAAAAAAATAGAGATGCGAACACGGAATACGTGTCACATCAATATTCTTACTATTTTCAAACTAAGCTAAACGCTTGTGCTTTGAAAATAGGACTAACTTGCTAGTCTGGAGTGAGGTTCAAACACGCGACCTTTGGATCACGAGGCGAGTGTCCTAACCACAAGACCAACAAGCTACTCATATATATAAAGTAGTTATTTTGTGAATCAATCTTTTTGCCAATAAAAATAAGTAATAGTAATAATTAAATGTTTACAATTTAATAATGGTGTTAATTCTATGTTATAGAGAAAGAAAAAAATGATCTGAATTAGATATTTAATAAAATAAAATAAAATAAATAATTAAAAGATGAAAGTAAATGTTCATATACGTACTAGTATTTTTCAAATTTTGGTTATATCTTGGCTTTTAACAGGTTTTGGGCATACTTCCTTCCCTTTTCATGCAGCCAGAATTTCACCTTTGAAGAAAAATACGCGAGACTATGGCTATAAGTTTTTAGCTTTGTGTTTAGAGTGTTGAATATTTTTGGAGCTTGGAAGAGGCGTGCTCCAAGTACAATCAAAACACATAATTTTCAGCTTATGAGTACGTCACTAACGCTACCAAAACGCTACGCTTTGTTTATTTTCACAGCCATCAAATCGTCGCTACAAAAATGGTGATTATGATCATAATCATTATATTCTCCGTGTGATCATTGTCGTCATCTTCACCGGCGCTGCGCTGACGACTTCCGCAGAAACCCAACCGCGCCAGACATCTAACGTAATGACGTCATTATCGGGCTGATATCATTGGCCGCATTATTATACTCCACGACTCCGAATATTGTGTCTGAGCATTAAACCATGTATTCACTAGGGGACAAATCGCGAAACATTCCGCGCGGCATGTCGCATCAACATCTACGCTCATGTTTCGGGGACATTTGACGTGTACGCACCGGGAATCACATATCACTTGTCGCGGAAATGTCTCCCGATGAGGTTATGATGACAGCTGCGTATGTCGAATCGTATGCGTGTATCGAATATCTGACGGATCTTTTGCTATGCTCTCCCACGCGTCGTTTTTCTTTATTTTATTTTTATATTCACGGTTTGAAGTGCCCACAACATTGTTTGGCTTTGGTAGAGCTCGATGAGTTGGAGAACAATTTCGTTTTCCCACACTAATTTCATGTTGATGGATACAGCGCATGCGCATTCACTTACCAAACATACCACGTGGTACTGGCGCGCGGCGCAATGTCGCGGTGAGCTCGCTCGGGTACCGTGCGCATGGAAACGTCGCCACGGCACGTAGAAATGTCGCGTTATCTTGTGCGCGACGTCGGCGTCGCGGAACACTGCGCGACGTTGCAACGTCACGTAGACTCTATGCCGCGCGTGATGTTGAGGCGCGATTTGTCCCCTAGTGAATATATGGCTTTAAGTAGAACCGCCGTGATAATGAGATTAAGCTCACTTAGTTAAGTTTGTGGTTAAGTTTGATCGGCACTAAGCAGACGAGCGCTGACTTGTGGTATTCAATATTAATTGCGCGCTGCCACCCCTGGTAGATTTCTCCGCTAGGAAAGTGTGAATAATGAGGTGTACTTGAATAAATCTATTAATGGGGAGGGAAAAATTCGTAATATACGGTTGATAGATAATTAATTATCCGCCGTTTTTGACATTTAATTGACATCATGACATAATCTCCAATAAAGATAAATTCGAATGTTCGTCAATAACTTTGTCCGTTTTAAAAATAAATATGATTTCAAAATTGTTATTCAATAAAATGTAATCATTGACCTAATGTTTTTTAAATAAAATATTTTAAATCCCGTATTTTTTGGAATTTTTAGATTTTTTTAAATATTTCACTTTAGTGAAAATTAAAACTAATAAATGCATCCTAATACTATTAAACTTTAGCACATATGTCCTAGGTATTAATCATTAATGAAAACTATATATATAATTTACTATGTAACAAAGTAACAACTGAGAGACAACAAAAAAAAGTATTTGAAAACAGAATGGGTCTGGACTGGTTGACTCGGGCAGAAGCAACGCAAACAGGGAATCATGGAAGCACCTTGTCGAGTCTTTGGGCCCCCGACCGGGGGCCCAAAGACACGGGGAAGGAGATGATGATGATATAACAGCGTCCGCCACTACACGCTACAAGATGGCATAAATAATAATGAGGTTTAATATATTAATGAGTCCATCACTTACGTTATCAAGACACTGCGCTATTCCAGATAGCGCTGTTCTTGCAGCCTTAATTTACAGCCGTAATATTGTAGTAAAAGTACGTCATTTTTGACAGCTTGAATTGCGTATTAAGCAACACACACATACACGCCAATATGCTGTGTCACTTGTAAAAATTGTTTGAAACTGCCGAGTCATTTGGTGATCTCAACGATCAACGAAAGGACACGCCTGAGTTGGATTTCGCTTCAAATATGGTGGCTCCAGTCCACCAGGAAAGGTTTCGTCTTTCGATTTTGATGACCAGGTCCTTCTGGCGGCTGCGGAAGAGGACGAAGTTTGCATCAATAGGACACTAGGGCCCGAATTCAGAGTCAATACTTAGATGATGTAAATGTTAAGGTACGCCCTAAAAGTGTTATTTTGTACTGAAAATTACGCTTTAAGGCGTACCTTAACCTTTAAATCATTCAAATATTAACTCCTGGCCTAGGTACATAATACGTTGTGAGTTTGTTTTTGTTGCGCTACAATCCGCCGTATTCTGAAATAAGCAATATTGCAAAGATATAACTGAACTCTAAAATATAACGTAACTCCTTATGGCCTTCCTTAAAAATTAATTCATATTTATCACACAGATATTATTTCGTTATCTCATTTTTCCTTCACTCCACCACCCTTTCTCCCCTGGAAATCTATTTTCGCCTGCCTTCCCTCGTGCATTAATGTTTTCTTATATCTTCTTTTTTTAAACTCTTTATCCCTTTGATCTCTTCATTGCATCTTTTGCATGTTTTCCTATCCTGTCATGTATAATATACATGTAGTATTTTAGGTTTATCAAGCCAATCTTATAATTGGCTCAATAGTCTTATTTATCATACATATGTTCTATTTTTTCCATAAATAAGCTGTTAGAATTCTAAATAAAATAAAATAATAATTATCTCTACATGAGAGAGTAGGGGCATTATCCTTGGCTTTACCCAACCGAGTTTCTTCAGGATATGCTTGGAGACTAGAAGGATGTTTATTTGATTACGCATTTTTATCGATTTTTGCGCGGTATTATCGATAATCCTGAAATAATGTGGAGATTACTTTATATATTCCTGATAATTAATTACCTTAGACAGTGCCAGCATAGATTGTTTCACATTTCAATAAACAGGACCAACCTCCCGATGGTTATGTCTGTTGGAAGAGCTACTGCTATGCTAAACAATATTACTCTGGATATTGATATGTTCCATGTTTCTGAGAGGTTTTTCCGAAGCAAGATTCTCCTACACCTTTGATATGAATATATAAGTTATTTAAAACATTTAATGTAATGTAATAAAAAATGCTCTATCCTCTTTTTGACAGTTATTGTATTATTATTGCAATGCCGTCAATTTTGAAATTTTATGTTTGACAGGTTTGAAATTACATAATTGTGAATAATTTAACATTTTTTTTCGCTTTAGAATTTTCTGATTAATTAAATTCATTAATTTCTAACCACTCAAACTTAAAACGACAAAATTTACGGCATTACAATATTATACAATAAGTGCCAAGATACAAAAATATTAATATTTATTATTTCAGAAAACGACCGATTGTTTTAGTGTTTATACCCGTTAACACCAACACAATGAAAAAATGTGCGTCGTACGCAATCTAACGCATACTAATTCGATTGTCTTTGTTTCATGGAAGGACGTCTAAATGAGACTTTTATATTTTTTTGGCTGGAGAATAAGTAAAATTCTATTTAATGTATATATATTATTAATCCATATTTTATAATCTATACTAATTAATGATTATTCCTCTGTTGATAAAATTCGGTAACTGTTTTCTTAGAACGTACTAAAAAATATATTAAATTTTTAACCTTAAGCCACCCCGGGTATATAGCTCAAGGTTAAAATTAAATATATAATATATGTATCAGTAGTAGCAGCGACACGGAAATATTTTAATTATGCAATTGTGCAGTTTAGCGGATTGAAAACAGAAAATATTTCACAGCGGCAAAGTTGTTACAAGCGGAACAAATTATAGCGAAAGCCGCGCACCAACTTTTGTCTCCGCAAAAGTTCGTCCTCGAAATCAAGTTTCAGCTTGTATCGCAGTTCGGTGAACAAATGGCTTATATGCATGTATCATACGTACAAAAGAAAGACAAAATGTTCAAGGTATATGAATTATGAGAAAATTTATGGAAGGTATCTATCTTCTCGTAAATATTGTGTATATGTTTGTGCGGACAGCGTGAAAATAGCCATCCGCTCAATTGAATTTATTATTCTATTAATATCTATTAATACCTATTAATATCTATTAACTCCTGTGTGTCGGTGATGTAACGTAGGCCTACCTGTCATACAAAATATGAAATATCTACCTTATTTACGAAAACTAAAACGTCACATTTTTTGTAATCATCGAATAGACATTTTCACACCAAAATTACTAAATTAAACTGTTAGGAATGTACGGATATTTTAATTAAAAAATATTTATTCATTACTCTCGTATTTACGGCCAGTGTGTAAGAGAGAGCGGTATATTGTGCTTCGCAGTTAAATCGAGCAAGAAAGAGCACGAGAATACCATACATTTTATGTAGGACAGAGATGGCGGTTGCTTGGGTTTCGGCGAAAGAAAAAACAATATAGAAAGAGTACGATAGAGTCGGGTAACACGTGCTGGACAAAGACGGAGTGCATGCGACTGAAGCGAGCAGGCGACCGCGTCGTTGTATTCAGTTGCTATTGAAACGTCGGCGGAATCGCACGCAAATTCGATTTGCCATGATTTTATAATAATTTACTAAAATAATGCAAATATGTATATTTACCTTACATAATTTTATAAAGTGACCTTTAAAAAGTCTTATCTGTATTGTATATATGTATGTTTTATCACATATTAAAAACTATGCCGATTTTTAATTAGGTAACGCTGTGTTACTCCACCATCCCCAAAGTTTTTTTTTAGCACAGTCTTTTAAGAGTTAATACCTCTCAATATGATATCATGAAAAAATGAAAATTACATTTCCTCTCTCTGAAAACATACCATGAGTAAACCAAAATACGCCAACAAATGATCACTTACCTGCGATAGACCATTCTCTTCAGTTTCGAAGACATTCGAAATCGTGCTTAGGCAGAAATCTATCTGCAAAGTACTGTGGACTAACTTTGTTACTCCCTGTATTTGTTTTCATGTATTTGCATCAAATTAAGTCTTAATTTGAAAACTTTGTCTGGCTCAACAGAGTTCTGAAGCGAAACAGACAAAGTAAAATCATAAACTAAAATAGATATTGAAAAAATGTATAGCATTGAAATAAATGAAATTTAAATAAACAAGGCTACCGAATATTATTTTTCGATTCCTTAGAGTCTACGATACTCTGAGTACTTTAAATGCGGCTAGGCTGCCTAATCTACTTCTAAAATTGCTTTAGTTCTATAACTTTGATACTTTTACAAAAAGTACTTTTTGTAATAAACATCGTATGTTTTATAAAATTTTTAAGAAAAAACCCACTAAACAAGGCCACCTCCAAATCGATCGGTTTAAATACGCTAGTGTGATGGCTAGCGAACTACGGGTGGGAACTAGGGGAGGGGGGCAAAGAAATAGGTGAATCGTCAAAGATATCAAATTAAAGTAGGAGCCAGTGACTGCCAAACTTACGTTATAGTATCATACCTGAAATATTTTCTGTAGATGTACACGATAGTTGATAAGAAGGTTTGGATATTATGACATTTAAATTCGGGATATTTTGGCAAATAACAGATAACACAGGTACAACTAAATTTGTATGTAAAAGGGTCAAATATAAGGTTTCAGATAATATTGTTAAATGGTGGCCCGAATAAAATACATTAAATTCTGATTTGTTACTGTAACTTAAATGACATGATTATTTATAGAACTTCAAAGCGTCTGGCGGAAGAAATAACACGCGAAAAGCGTATTGTAATCATTAATATGCGTGTATAGAATTGTACACTTATTAAACATGTTAAAAAAACAGGTTTCTTATTTTTACATTTTACTTGCACAATTTTTAGTATCTGTGTTATCCGTCAAAATCCCCCGCACTCAAATGTCATAAAATCCAAACTTTCTAATCTACTATAGTCTGCAAGTGCAGTAAATATTTCAGGTTTGATACGATAACGTGAGTCTGGCGGTCGCTAGGCTCTTAATAAGTAGGAAGTGATTTGAGGAGAAGAGGAAGAAGTATAGAAATGATTGTAAACATCTTACATACTTATCAAAAGCTACAAGTAGTATAGCTACATTACTAGAAATTTTAGAAATTAATTATTAATTTTTTAAATATGTGAGGGTAAGGATTCACGGGGTTCGATGTGTAAACATATGTGTTTTTATCAATTTAAGAATTTTCGGGTCATAGTCAAGATCAACCACTATTTTTAAAACCGAAATATTTAAAAAAAATTTCAAAACAATTTATATATCTCGGTTTAACACGTGTTTTATTTTTGTTTATAATATCTCATGCCGTGGATCACAATAAATAATTGGTCTACCAACTATCCAATACATTATGTCATTATAATAAATTGTACTGTTGAGATCCCTAAAATAAAAAAATAGAAAAATAGACGTGACTGTGATGTTATTTGAAAAATATGATGTTTAGCGACTAAGCAGATGCGCAAGCAATATGCTTCACACACACATGTTCGCAGGCACACCGGCGGGACTTACGTCTGACGATCTGACGCTCAATTTTCCCCGTACTTCAAGTGAGTTGGCCAAAAAATGACAAAAAGTACAAGTACCCGCCAACAATTATTGTACAGTTGAGAGCAGTTTTTTATTCACAAATGTATCGCATTAACAATAAAACACAGATTCTATCAAACCTATTCTAAGTGATAATCGATCAGTAATGTTTCATTCCCCTCAATCTGAATCCACCCTTAAAACAATAACCTCGATTGTTCTCCGACTCTTTTCATCTTCATCGTCCGTTCTCTTCGATTAAGCGTGCGCCACAAACACCAATGCAGTTCCATTACGGAGGCTCACCCCCTGTCGTCTAGCAATTGTACACAGGCACGAGTAGCCGTTACATGATGGCAAAACAAAACCTCCGAGCCTGATTGTTATTTCAGGTTCTGTGCGCGACAGGAAGGCTTCAGTTTTTATCGAAAGCTTCATCGATCAGACGTGCAATTTTCTAAATGTACATCTGTCTAACGAAATTGGTTTCCCGTCAAAATAATATACGATATGACTCAACTTGTACTGTAACGAATTGATTAATAGTGAATTCTGTATTATAAAAATCTCTATTTCGTCGAATTTTTCTCGAAGGATTTAATTAAATTTCGTGTATTTATTTTTCACCATGTATTTTTCAAACGAAGGATGTTCTATCGCTACCAAAGTTTCTGAAGAAGTAAGTGTGATAAAAAAATAACCAAAAATTGTAGATGGCATCCTTTCTATCTAGATTTTTTCCTATCCTTAGTACAACTTTAGCTTATTTTCAAATCACTTAATTCGAGTAAAAATAAATTGAATAATTAGATATTATCTAAAAATTCAGTTTTGCATTTTTTCTTTCATGGAATTATTGTCAAATTTAATTTTTTTTTATCTGCAAGTGTTGACTTAAAAAAATACAAATACTTAAGCCACCGTTTAAAAGTTTTATAAGAATAACAAATCAAATTATGTTTCAATTCATTATATTATATTTCGAAACATTTTGAAAGTTTATTTTAAACAATAAAGCCTTTATCAGAACATTGCCTGACTGTCTGAAATGTTGAATGATTAAACATTAGGGACTTATGAGTTTTAATTTAATTTAATAATGAACTGTCTTTCTAAACTATTTCTCAAAACATGATTTCTACAAAACAGATTTTTTCTTACGAATATAAATACGGTTCTTTTATACTGAGTTAATAATCTAATTATTACGGTTTTCAAAACTAAATATTCGCGCTGCTTTTTAAAAATAATTAACATTCAATCACAAAGACGAAAAATCTCCAAGGTACTTATTTATTACTACTATAGTTTCGAGAAGAGTAGTTCCTCTCGCCATGAGGCATAGTTAATACGTTTTTTTTTTATATTTATATTGAAATTAATAAATGTCGGCTAGAAAAAGAGAGATTCATCTAATAAAATAGTGAAAAGTGAGCAGCTTATAATATAGTGAAAACAAAATACTATATATATAAAACAAAATATTAATACGTTTAATTTTTTATTACATAGATTACACACAACCAAAATAATTAAACATCAAATAATAACAAAAACTTTAAAAAAAATTATAAAACTAAAGAGGTAGGTATTGAACCTTATTCTGGACAATTATTTTTTCAAAAAATATATAAATTTACAAATATTTCTTCAATCAAAATTTTCAATAATTAAAATATATATTGACGAGTTCTTACTCCCATAAAATAATTTTAAAAAAAACACACCATTTTCACTATGTACAGCATTTGCCAAATTATTTGTAAAATATTGAAGTTTTATAAATCCGCTTAAGGATGAAATATTTTGGAGGAAACAACTACGATACAGAAGAACTATCCATAATAAGCTAAATACTTGACAACTTTTGATTTTAGATAATCAAAGAACATAACATTTGTTACAAATTTGAAATGAACATTTCTTAGTAGTAGAGTTTTATAGTCATAATGGTAGTTTTATACTCGTAGTGAAACATACAAATTTTCAGAATATTTCTTTCTTTTTTCTATATATTTTTACAAAATCTTCTTTTCAAAAAAAGTTTTGCTATGAGAACTCGGGTCACGTCGGGGTCACCACTTTGGGTATTTTGGAGGTGCCTTGGAAGCAGTTGCTTTAACTTCACCACCATCATGTGACGAAAAAGCTCCAAAGGCGTAGTATATTTGATGATTTATTATCTCGATAAAACAAGTATATACATGAGTATGATTAAAAAAACAATGATAGATACTCTAAGGGCCGTAGCCTCCGGCCACCCGCCGGAGGTCTATAAAAGACTGACATGCCCATGGGCCGCTTTTTATACCATCCGAGAACAGAGGATTCCAACTCGTCCGAGGGGTGTATGACCGCGTGTGCCTGGAGGATTCATCACCTCTGCCGCTTCCCTGATGTCACCTGGGCTCGTGATATGATCTGCTGACGAAGTCGCGACTGTACGATGCAAGCGTTGATGGTCTGCTCGGGACCGTGGCTTGTGTATAGGGTAACCGCTTTTGTTTCTGTCGCAGCCGATCAACGTGGTGGACGTGGTCCGCGCGGGCGCGCCGCCGCCGCTGGTGCCGCCGCCGCCGCGCCGCCTGCCCGCCGCCGTCGAGCCGCTGCCGCCGCCCATGCTGCCGCTGGACGCCGCCATCCGCGGAGGCCCGGCGGCCCCAGAGCTGGAGACCTTCTCCGTCTCGCTCAGCAAGGACGTGTACGGGCTGGGCATCACGGTGGCCGGATACGTGTGCGAGGAAGGTGAGACGAGTTTGTTTCATTACTATACTTCTTCTGGAAACAGTAACAAATCCTGGACCATGCCTCACCCAAGACACCCTTATCTGCTAATCCTGCTATGATAATAATAATAATAATATTTGGATAATTTATATAGCGCCGTTTTCGCGAATACTCACCTCAAGGGCGCTTTACACAGAAAAATTATCTTACAAAACAACTTACTGCTAAAAAAGAAAAAACTTATTTACTTTTACTTATTCGCTAGGTGGCATGCAAGAAATGGAATTAAAATTTAATACTATAATAGTTGGGAGTGCCTGAAAGAATTAGGTGTTTTCGCGGAATGCACAATAGGAGTGGAAAATGGTAGCTCGTAGCAGGTATAGCAGATAGAGGTATATTGGGTGACATTCCATTCAGGATTTTGAATTTTTATATTTATATAGTAATTAACAATAATATAATATACTGTAGATACGTTACAAGCGTGAAATCTTGGCAACTCAAGAGTAAGGTAATTGCCTTATTTGCATTCGTTATCGAACGGACTTTCTTTGACGACGCTACGCCGAAAAAAAAATCCCGGGGAAAAAGGAACAGAGTATCGTGCACTATTGTAAGAATGAGTATGTTATTTTAGTCGCCGTGACTCCAAATTACCTGTCTACACGCACAGCGTTTGTGAAATAAGTATACCGTGATTTGTTGTAATATTTGCTACATATGAAAGTCAGCTAGTATGGGAATAACGTGTCTATATTATAGTACGTCAATGGTAATTAACGTGTTTTTGATAAAAAAAAAGCTTTTAAATAGTGATTAAAGACTCGAAGGTATGTATATATTATTCAAAATCATCTCTTTATACAATGAAAAGCGTTTTAAAATCATCATTTGTTACAAATTAGAAATAAACATGTCTTAGTAGTACAATTTTATAGTCATAACGGTAGCTTTATACTCGTAGTGAAACATACAAATATTCAAAATATATTGCTTTCTTTCTTTTTTTCTATATGAAAAGACCTTTATTCTGTTGTCGGGAAATTGACCCGAACTTCCTGATGCAATATCTCCTGAAAGTCACATTTAAAAGCATCATTTTTGAAAATCTTGCATTTCCACAAAACATAATTGTTTAATTCAAACTTCCCTCTTTGTTTTTCCCTGCATTAGTCTCTCTTTAAATATTGAATCAAAGATAATTCATGTATTACCATATTCTTTATCACACAACAAACTAATGAGTGTGCGCTATTAGACAGATACGTTTTTCAACGTAACGTAACGTTTATTTACGATTTTTCTGTAACATTTTTATTTCAATATTCTCATCTGTTCCGTTCCGATTTGCATAGTCTAATTATTTTTCTGAATTGATGAATAAAATAAACGATCATTTTCAGATTTAATCACGTGGCCCGTGACGCGCTCGCTTTTATTTATGATTGGATCCAATAACGAGAGCAAATTAGGTTTGCAAAAATATGAATTTCGCAATTGTTCCTACCCATAACTGCGGAGCCCGGCTCGTAATATTTGGACAATGTATAAGCAAACAAATTAAACCAAATCTGGTAATGATGGTGCTAATTTGAAACGATTTACATTTCAGGAAAGTAAATGAATCAGAAAAACAAACAGTTAAAATATTGGAACAGCAATATTAAACAAATTCCCTTCGTAACAAATATTATTACTGTCGGTAGGTTCACTATATTTGCAGAAATTCTGTTGTGATATTATTTGGTTTTATGATTCGGATGGGTTCCAGACACTTTATTACGATATTACTCCTGCCTTTCCAGAAATAAATAATATTTTCAATGAAAATATAGCTTTATTAAGATAAATGATAGAAGTCTCACATAGATAAACCTATTTATATGGGGAGCGTGTATGGAAGACTTTATAGGGCAGCCCAGAGCTTGTGATCTGCAGGAGCTGGCTTAAATTATCACTTTATGCAATGTAACACTCACAAATTCCATCGAGAAAATATACACACATTATCAAAATTTTGAAAGTTGTATATATATATTCTAAATCAGTTTCTTTCAAATATTCGAATGGACTATGCTAGAAACATTTTAGTCATATTCATATATATATATATATATATATATATATATATATATTCATATATATAGATATAGTTATACATAGATTTTGCAGCTAATAATGTTGGTACCGATTATTTTTATTACTGTAGACGATGATGTTGTTGTAGTTGATTAATATGATGATAATGAAGATGTCGTTGTTATTAGTAATTATAATTATGATGTGGATGATGTTGATGATGTGGTTAACGTTGATGATGGTTATAATTATTTTGAACTATTGATATTACTTTATGGTTATTAATTATGAATATAATTAAGCGAATTAACTTGGTTCGTCACCACTTAAACCAACCGGTTTCAGAAACAACCTTCCTTCGTCAAGGTATACTTAATACTATTTTTAATACTTTTAAATATACCCTGACGAAGAAACTTTGTTTCCGAAACCGGTTGTTTTTTACCAAAAATTAAGTGCACACATTAAGTAAACACAATGGTGATAAACTAAGTTAATACGTTTAATTATATGATAATTTTGATTATGCTTAGCAATAAGACATATTATATGCGATGGCTTTGTTTGTAGATAATAATATCTTTTGACCACACTTAAGACCAGAATCGTAAAAACGAAAGTAACCATTCTGATGTAAATACAATATTTAAATTTTTGGACAATTTCAGAGGAACTGTCTGGCATATTCGTGAAGAGCATTAGCACGGGCAGCTCTGCCGACCTGTGCAACAAGATACAAATCAATGACAGGATCGTGGAGGTAAGAATTACGTAACTCCCCCTACTCCTTGATAGACTATGTACGTCAACACGCCATTTATTCAGATTGTTTAATTGAGATCTGAAAGACGTCTTTCTTTTGTAATGACGCTGTATTGAAGGTACATTGGGATAATTTGTAGGTATATTTATTTTTGTTTATTTGTTTATAAATTACTAATAACTACCACACTAGGTAAAACCTGTATTGTGGCAGTTATTCTCATTTGATAGCTATGTAATTGTAACAAATAACAATAGTAAAGAAGTATAAACGTAAAAATGAAGGCAGAATAAAATTTAGTAGTATATACAATCATAAGAATACAATCCAAAAGAAAAGAAAATATACATATAAAATTTAGATAAAAATTAAAGTAGATACAAAAATAAACAGAAAAGATTAGAGTATACTTGAAATTATATATAGAAGATTTTGCCAATTTAGAGGTCAAGGGCGGATTATACCATCTAACTGATATTTTTATTAAATTAGTAATACGATGTTTAAAAGGTTTGTGTACTGTGATTTCTTTAGTATCATTTACAAACTAGCAGGACAGTGAAATTAAATTATCTTTGTGCAAAAGACGTTTTCGTTCTAGGTGTTTGTTGTGTACGCTTAAAATTTACCTTTTTCTTGTGGAATTTTACAAGTATTGTTTTAAGGTATAATTGCCTTGGGTCGAGAACGTTAAATATTATAATGGAAGTAATTTTAAAATTTTACTACAGGCAATGTCCCAAAAACTATAATTGGTGTCTCTAAATCATGAAAGTAATTCGCATTACTATCTAGCAATTATATCAGCTGGTGTCTACAGTAGTTAGGTCACATGACATGTTTGTTTGGTCTAGAGATAAGACTGTGACCTATGACCTAGTAGTCACTAGTGTCTAGTCTAGATTAGCAAGTTACACTGATATATAATAACATTTGAAAAACTTTAATTAGAGAAGCCCTATATATCTGGTAACATTATACGCCATTAGATATACTAAATAAAATTTGTGATAAACTTTATCAGACAAGCCATTCTGAACTAGCGCAAAAATCATAATGGTGTGAAGATTCAAATTCAGTCCATTGTATGCAGTCTACGAGCTAACTAACTAACTTACCATCACGCCATTCCCCGTGAGGGTAGGCAGAGAGGATAGAGCGCCATAATCTTCAGTCCTGACATACAACTTTCTCTTCATCTACTTTCACACATCTTCGCATGCAAACGCGACGGTTGTTAAAGCTTCTAACAGGACCATCTTCCAGCGTCCGGTTAATTTGGTCATGCCATGTCTTCCGTGGTCGCCCTCTCTCTACGAGCGTTTTGTAAACATCAGAAGACGACACAATGTGAATCATGTTGAAGGTGGACGGGCAGCCTCTGCAGAGCGTGAGCAACCACCAGGCCGTGGAGCTGCTCCGCTGCACCGGCTCCATCGTCCGGCTGCGGCTGGAGAGGTTCCTCAGGGGCCCGCGGTACGAGAGGCTGCAGAAGGCTCTCAAGGGCCAGGGGGGCGGCGGGGGACCTCCCTCCCCCAGCGTGACGTCACTGCCGGCGTGTGCTGTCACAATGGTGAGTTTTACATGGTGATGTTTGTGTTGTAATAGAGAAAATAATGCAATAAGGAAAATGCAATATGACAATCAATGTCCACCAAGTGCCATCACAGCGAAGAGGCACGCTACCAGCCAATGCTTCTGATTTTGTATATAAATTGCGAGGCTAGTGTCAAGCGTATGGATGTTGCACCTTTGATATATTTTGGCCTATATATTTGAAACAATCCAATAAATACTTATTTTTTACATTAATGTAAACAATAACTACTCTTAATGATTTACATTCTCAAATTTAAATAATATATGTGATTATTTTTAAATATTTATTCAAAGTTTTCAAACAACATGTATAGCGACACACTACCGCCGTCTATGAAAATACATAAAAACTTGTAATTGACCAAACACATTTATAAACAAAATGCATATGTAGATATACGGTACCTACCTAGTGCGGCAAAATTCAATAATAAATAAATACACATATATTTTCTTTACTTGTATTTACTCATTAATGAATATATAGGTATTAGCTTTATTAAATTATTTTAAATGCTTTGCTTGCATTTAAACAAATGCTCAATTGATATTTTTAGTTGTGAGATTTACAATTAAATATAAAATTATAGACGGTATTGATAAGTCCTGCTCAATTGATATGTTTAATTATGAGACGTCAAATGCTACACATCGTATGTGACTACTGTAAGGCTCGCTCGTTTTTTTAATTATTAAATTAACTACCTTTTAACGTGAACAAATTATGTATTTGAAATCAGTTCATGGTATGCAAAATATGTACTTTACATTTCTATCCTCATAAAACTTACGATGCGGATGAATGTTAATGGTATCAATGGTTTGAGATATTATTTATTTGTAAATTTTGTAAATTTGTACGCAACCAGAATCAGAACGCTCAGTCAACATCTTGACTTCTTGGTTTATCAACCGTAAATCCGATCGGAAGACACAAGTGTAAAACTCACGTTTTAACTTATAAGTCCCTCAATATATCTTTTTAATTGATTAATTTATTTGATAAAATGTCGTATCCATTAATTATATAAAATGTAATTACTCCCTTTATATTAACTCGTGGCGTCTATCTGTTTCTTTGAGGCAAAATTTTTGGATCGATTTTTAACACTTTTCCCGTGATCCAATCGAGTTGAAACTTTGCAAGCAGACTTGTGGCGACGATCAAAAAGATCTATCAAATTTTAGTTGAAAAAAATAATTATAGTATAATTTTGGATTTTTAAAATTTTTAATGGTTTTTTCATACAACTGAGTAAGTGATAAAATAATAATGTTGGATTTTTCGAAATTTTTTATCCCTTTCGTAGTGTCGCCCGACTCGAGCCAAACGCGTAGGTTAAGCGCTAAACCAGTTTCTACTATTAAATAAGAAAGGGAGTATAATAAAAACTGTTTTTAACTGGTTTTTATGGGTTACTTTTTTTTTCAATTCCAGTACGAGGAGTCCTCCGTCATAGACCCGGAGATGGAGTCCCGCGCCACCGTGGACTACCCGCCCCCGGGGTCCCCCGTGTCCGCGCGGTCCGCGGAGCCCGGCCTCTCCAGCCCTAGCAGAGCCAGGGACGCCGGCTCCCCGCAGGAGGACAGGGAGATCGTGATCGGCCGCGAGCCCAGGAAGGACGGCGCCGCGCTGCGCGCCATCCAGGACAAGTGGCGGGAGATCCTGTCCCTCGAGCCGGACGGGGACATTGACGATCTGGACATTGTGGTGAGGAAAACTATATACTCTACATTCCATGATGTTTACGCAGGAGAGGGTGAAGAATAATAGTAAGAAGTATGTTATTAGGATTTTCTTTCACATATCGGGTGCTTTTGATAACGCTTGGTGGGAGATGGTACTCACCAAGCTGAAGGTCCGGCAGTGCCCGGGACATTGTCAAAAGCTACATCGGTGATCGCACCGAGACCCTTAGTTATGGTGGTGTGTCTCGCACTAGGCCCTTGGAGATGGGCCTAGTGCGGTCGGTCCTCGGTCCTGGGAATCCGGGCGGTGTCTTCATTGTAAACTAGTATTGTGACCAACTCTGTAACTCTGAACTAGTACTTCGTGGGTGGCTGTGAAGGAAAAGAACAGAGGACGACCTGAACTCTCCATTCGGCTTTCAGGGCATGGAGAGTTCAGATCGAAACTTTTTCACCTCGAATTCTCCGTTAAATATGGAACATGATGAGATATCGGTTCTGTCAAATTCAGGACGTTCAACATGTACAAAAATAGTAAATCACTGAATGTTCTTTTTCAAGACTGTTCTTATTAGACCAATCAAAGCCAATTGTTTATTCGTAGGAAGCAGTCGAGGAAATGATACAGCGCAATTTGATTAGATTCAATGATTTTCTGGTGGGATTAGCCAGTCTAGGTTTTGCAGCCACGTAGCAGTCTCAGGAGATGCTGTATAGAGCTTCGGCTGCTTTGTTTTATTATAGGCTCCTTAAAGTGAACGAGTAGAGTAGATATTATTAATATTTGATGCATTAATTTTGTAGTTAGACGTTATAATAGAATGTTAGTTAAACGAGTATAAACCACTACCCGATTTTAGGGCTATCGGTTTTGAAACGTACCCGTCTCTTCGTTAGGACCAACACTACACTACTATGCTCACAACACTATGCACCACATCCGCAGGATTGTTGACCTTTCACCAATATTTATCACATGCATGTTAATCTTGTCAAAGATCTTTGTTCAATTTAACTTTCACAAAAGATTTGGTAACACCCGCATTAGATTCCGTCCCCTCTTACTCCCTCTCCCTCGTAGATTCCTGATCATTCTGTAGACAAGTTAGTGCATATTATTATTTGACAAGATTAACACGCATGTGATAAATATTGGTGAAAGGTTTACAATACTATGGTTGTGGCGAACAGTGTTGTGAACATAGCAGTGGAGTGTTGGTCTTGACGAAGAGACGGGTACGTCTCGAAACCAGTAGACCTAAAATCTGGTAATGATTTATACTTATTTAACTAACACTCTAAGTAGAGTACAATTTAATTAAAATATTTCTGTGTGGTTTAAACTGTGTTTAAACTGGTTCTGTGGTATGGTTGCAAGTCATAGATAAATATAGCAAACATCTTTATTACCTAGGGCCCGCGGAAAAAACATGCAACCTTCTCCCTTCTCTCGCTCAACCCCTATTTGAGTGAATATACAATACCGGGTTGGAATCGATTTAAACTAAACAAACACCAAAACAAATATTTTGTCATGTCTTCGTAATAATAATTAACTAAATTGTTCTTTAAGACTTATTGGACTCTTGTAAGCTGAGAAATTCTTAGAATGCTATTTAATGCGCCATGTTTTTGAGGATCAACCTTCTGCGATTACTCCAGATTACCTCCATGATAAGTTTTCTTCTACGTACTGTAAAATTCCTTATCTCACCGTGTATGCAAATTGTGCGACCAGTCCAGGAAGCTTGGGAAAGCCTTTTCATTTCCTCAGGGCGATGGAGGTATCTGATGCGCCCAACAGCGCTCTCCTGAAGAGCGAGGGTGGATAAAGAAGATTTACTGTAATTACTGCCAGGAAGTCCCGGTGAACTCGATGAATATTCAATTTCGGTTCAGCCGATTGCAAAGTTTTGCATTTCTTGTTTGAAATTTGCATTTTATTTAAATATTCAGAATTTTGACACAGTTTGGAACACCTGGAAGACGAGTTTCATCTTACAAAATGAAAATATCATTTTCATTATTCATATCCCTAAGTAAAATCTACAGCCTACTGTGGACTTGCACCTATATGACATATTTGTAGTCGGCATACTGTATATATTTACTCGGAACCCTTTATCTGAAATTGTGGCTGGCATGTTTTTCGTCCATCGTTATTAATTAATCTTCTATCTGGTGGAAACCTTTAGATTATTATTGATAGCTGGACCTTATAGACGACAATACCTTCGTAAACAGGACTATTCTTATCTGGCTAGAGAACAATAGTCCTGTTTTATTCCCTTTTATGATTTCCGGCTAATTGCTCTTTAAAACTCGTTACTCCAAGTTACAGAAATATATAGCAACCTGAAAATGTCTCTTTAACTTTAAATAATATTAGGTCCTTACATATGAAATTGACGTTTAGTATGGGAGGAACATAAAGCCGATTTTTTTTATTATAATATATTTATTTAATCAAAGTATGTACCATTGCTATCTATGCACTTTTGCCATCTCATAGGTAGTTCATCGATCCCTTTACTATAAAAACCATTCGGACGGGAATCAATAAAATCTTTGAAGGCGGTTTTGACTGCCCCATCGGAGTTGAATTTTTTCCTTTGCAAGAAGTTATCCAAATTTCGAAAAAAATGGTAATCTGTTGGGGCAAGGTCCGGAGAGTACGGTGGATGTCTTAGACATTCCAATTGAAGCTCCTCTAATTTGGTAGCCGTCTGTTGTGCAGTGTGTAGTCTAGCGTTATCATGAAGCAGCAGTGGCCTAGAGCGATTAACCAGCCTCGGTTGTTTAGCAGCTAGCTTTTCCATCATGGTTTACAGTTGCTGACAATAGACATCTGCTGTAATCGTCTGGCCAGATTTAAGAAAGCTGTAGTGAACGACACCAGCACTAGTCCACCAAACGCTCACAAGTAACTTTTTTGGAGTCAATTTTCGCTTGGGGCATGGTTTGGCTGGTTTGGCAGGGTTCAGCCATTGCGATGAACGCTTCCGATTATCGTACAGGATCCACTTTTCATCACAGGTAATGATTCGATTTAAAATCCCTTCATTATTGTGCCGGTTGAGTAATGCAACGCAGCAGTCAAGGCGCGTTTGTTGATTTGCTTCACTCAATTCGTGAGGTACCCACCTTTCAAGCTTTTTCACCTTACCAATTTGCTTCAAGTGGATTAAAACAGTTTTATCACTAACACCGCAGCCTGCAGCTAACTCGGATGTGGTTTGCGATGGATCCGCTTCCACAATAGCCTTCAATTCTTCATTATCAACTTTGGTCTCCGGCCGTCCACGGGGCTTGATCTGCAGGTCGAAATTTCCAGAACGAAAACGTTGGAACCAAAAACGCACTGTGTTTTCTTTTGCGGCACCGTCGCCATACACATCATTAATCCTTCGAGCCGTTTCTGCAGCACTGGTGCCACGGTGGAACTCGTACTCGTTAATAACGCGATATTTCAAGTTTTTCATTTTATAAACTGAGTGACGCAAAGAAAAAAACAATTGAGGAAAAAACAAATGAATTATAATTTTCAAAACACAAATACATGAGTAAATAGCTGTATAAATTTGGATTTGGTATTCCTAACCAAAGAGAAGATATTTGAGATCAAATTTGCCAGTACGGAAAAACGTCAATTTCATATGTAAGGACCTAATATTAAATTTAAAATCTTCTCTTTCTACCATTGTGGTATTACGATAATAGTATAGATGATGTTTTGTGGTATTGGTGACTAATATATAGGTTTGATTTGGACGGCGTCCCGTCTCTAATATCCAGGCTCCTTACGGTGTTCAGTGTATGAATATATGGATATCTTGTATGTGCAAGTTGTGCAAGAATTGCAAGAAAATAATACCTATTATTTAAATATGTTGGTAAATGAGTTTGTTTACTTGACCTGTTTACTTGAGTCTACTTGAGCATAAAGGTTATGTTGAAATAAAATAATTTGTTTGGTTAAACATTTTATTTGGTTAATATAATATTAAATTACCTTACATCATACTTTCTAAAATTCTGACCTTATCAATTAAAGACGTCTGCTTTACCTAAATGCGAATATGCCGAGTATATATTATGGGAACCTATACCTTTTACCATGTTTCAGGTTGGCATGATGATGAAGGAGCCAGGGGGTGGTTTAGGTATTTCGTTGGAAGGGACGGTTGAAGTCCGAGGGGGTAGGGAAGTAAGGCCACACCACTACATCAGATCCCTTCTTCAAGATGGCCCGGTCGGGAGAAGCGGACAGTTGAGGGCTGGTGATGAACTACTTGAGGTACGTAAATAGTAATGCAATTTAGTTTTTGGAACCATTGATAAGCCACAAAGCAACAAAATAAATGGATGAGGCGCATGATAAAAATCACACATAATTTTTAAGTATATTAATAAAAATTTGCCTATATATATATTCAACATATTTGCAAATGTATATATACTCAGCAGGTGTTAGCAGCACTATGCATAAGTATAACTACCTATGCATAGTGCTGCTAACCATCATCATCATCATTCTTGGTACTACAACCCTTGGTGGGTCTTGACCTCCTCAATAATTTTCCTCCATTCATTTCGGTCTAGTGCCAACTCTCTCCAGTTCCGAAGCTCTAAGGCAGAGATGTCTTTGAGGACTTTGTTACTCCATCTTAAGTTTGACCTTCCTAAGCTCTTTCGTCCTATTGGCTTTGAGTTCAGCAGGGACTTTGGTGCTTGATGCTCGGACATTCTCTCCATATAACCCAGCCACCCAAGTCTTCCCAGTTTTATAAATTTTGTGACGTTTGGCTCCTTAAATAGAGTATAGAGCTCATTGCTCACAACAATTCTATCCTATCAACAACTGACTCTAAGTCCATGAAAGCCAGCACACAAAAAGAACTGAGATGTTAGCCCTAATGAGAAGATAATTGTAAAAGCCTTCCATAAACGACTCCTCAATATGTAAATTTCACATCTTTACATCCTATAAGGTCTAGTTATCCTTTAAAACCCTTTTAAAATATGATTCAATTTAGTAATAATAGTGGAAAAAACGCTCAACTGCTCATAAATGTTGCTAGACTGCGAAGCTCTTGCAATAGAGAATAAAAAGGCAGTAGAAATTTCCGATCTTATCAATTTAGATAAAATCTGATTACAACAAGCATAGCTGCTGAGGTGAAAAATACTATAACGAACACTCATGAAAAATGATTTTACATGCCAGGAAAATATTAAGGTGGACGGACGGTATAAACATAAAATTGGTTTCTTAAACTAAGGGAAAACAATTTCCTTCTGGAAGAAAAATTAAAAATAATAAAATTAAGCAAAATAGAAGCTCAAAACGTCACTGCGTAGATCGGAAATAATTATGTTGGAAAAAACTATAAGAGATAGAAAATGGAACACGTTCGTTAAAACGTGGACTAGGTAAGGACGTCATTGTACTAAAAGTGCTATAATATATGAAAATAATGTGCGAGTTCTATTTCAAGATAAGCAAATAATCAATGGGTAAAAAGTATAATAGAATACCAATGCACAAAATGAAAACGCCCCAGATGATGCTTAAAGTCAAAGGGCAATGGAACTGTTATGGAAAAGTTTAAAATATGCCTATAGTGATTAAACCTTTGGCAGATATGGTTTGAGGTTATGTTTATTCACGAAGTGATCAGTGTGATTATGTACATCTGTCGATACTTAATCAGGTCTATTGCATATTGCAGTGGACGCTGAAGGTGTGTGTATGAATATGGATGTGATGTGTATGATGTGGCGTGGATGTGATGGTGTATGACATGGCTGAGCGGAATGTGATACAGGATGAAAGAAGTACTCAACTCTACTACTTAACTCGTTGATTTATTGAAGACACAAAATTTACATGTTGGAGAAATCGTTATTCAATAATATACGGAGAATGAATTCGAGCGTGGTGTCGCGGGCGCAGGTCGGTGTAGGATTGGTCGTGGTACCGGCGGGCTGCCTGGTCGGTACCTTCCCGTCACCTCGAGCGCGATTGGTCCGTTTGACACCCTCGAGGGGGTAGAGTCAGGGCAGGCCTAGCTCACCACAAACCTTACCCATATTTTTTTTCATTTTAGGTAAACGGCAGACGCCTGCTAGGCCTCCACCACTTGGAGGTCGTGCGCGCCCTGAAGCAGCTGCCGGCCAGCGTGTGCCTGGTGTGCGCCAGGAGACCCAAGAGGAGGACCCTCATAGACACCGCCCAGCACAAGGCGGCCTTTGCAGCGAGAGTATGTATTATATTATCTTAAATAACTGACTATATCCGTGCGTGCGATGTGGTCAATAAAAAACACACACGATATTGTTTACATTATACTATGGTACATTCAATTGTAAACAACGGCCTAAGGCTGGACAAAATTTCATAGTATGAAATGTGCCAATAAATGACGTAATTATAAAACAGAATGCCGTTGGCAGCGACGTCATTTTTTGGCACATTTCATACATTGGAATTTTTATTTTTAAATAATAGTTAAGGTTTTAAATAATAAATCATATTTAATAAAAATAACTAACCTTTAATTAGTGAGTAAAGCCTCAAAATACGGTAATAAGTAGAATATACTGTTTAAAATCATCTCTTTATATGAATAAAAAGCTTTTTAAAATCAACAAAAAACGATAAAATTCATGCCAATTGCAAACAGTATAACTATATTAATATTGAACATTTATTAATTATATCCAAGTACGGATTCTAGATAACGAAGTATACTTTATACGTATAAAAAACATATTTTGCGTACATACAGATATTCATTAAAACATTGTTCTTGTAAAAATGTATTCTAAATATATGTATAATGTTAAGTAAATACTGTAATGTATTTTTGCTTATGAACTTCAAGCACATTTTTTTTGTAAAATTCCTGTTAAAAATATACCTACACATACATACGTATATTATGTATATGTATAAACTATTGTAAATAAACAAGTTTTTAAGTATGAGAATGTTTCTTTAGTACGAATTTCTTACCGTCTATTTTGTTGAAGATCTAACTCACATTCTTTGAGCGTGTGATGAGTATTGAAACAAAATCGCGACTATGTCATTGACAAAACTGAGATTTACGTACTTGTAACTGATTTTATAGTCAGGGCACAGATTTAAAATTTGATGGGATTTTCAATCAATTTCCGATCCTCTATTTTATCACTTGCATTCGGGTTATTTGGTTTCTTTATCTCTCACGTGATCACTAATTTCTCCAAGTCTCGTTCACCTCTTCCAGCAATTTTCCCAACATAGAGATGGTAGAAGTGAAAGGAATAGCACGTAATGCAGGATTTTACCGCATTCAACAACTTTTACAGTTAATTTTAAATTACTGAAAATGTCTGGGATAATCTACTAGATTCTGGAAATATCGTAAAACCATATTAGATATTTAAGACAGAGTGTCAAATAAACCACTACCAGATTTTAGGTCTGCCGGTTTTAAGATGCACCCGTCTCTTCGTCAGTACCAACTAACTACTACTATGTTCACAACACTTTACACCACAACCAGAGTATTGTTAAACATTGAAAATTGAAAGTTTAACAATACTATGGTTGGGCTGTATAACATTTCTCCAATATTTATCACATGCGTGTTAATCTTGTGAAAGACAAGCATGCACTAACTTGCCTACAGAACGATCAGGAATCTACGAAGGAGAGAGATTAAGAGGGGGTGGGGTCTAAAGTAGGTGTTGTTTGGTAATGCTTTAAATATTTAAAATATTAATAATAGATATTTAAGAGTTAACAGACCCGCTGCGCAGACATCGTGCGTTGTTGTTTTGACAAGCTAGACGGTTTAATAGAAACTAGCGCGCGATTGACCATAAATAAGCGATAGACAAGAAGAAAGCGAAATAAAAATGTACCTACCTACATACTTGTGAAACACTCAGGAATGAAAATGAACGTATTTTTTATATTAATTAAGGATAAATTATAGAAATCTCATAGAGACATAGCTAATTTATATGTGAGAAAAGTGGATGGACATCAATTAATAATTAATTAATTATTTTATATTAATTTAATAATTATGTTCCGTGATTTTTCACGGGCGTACTTAAATTTATGTATTATGACTGAATAAATGATTGCATGATATTTTTAAAATACTTACTCTTTTTTGTTTTGTGACTTTTATTCCTTTTTGATAACATAGAATTTCGAAACGATTTAATTAGAAAAATATTTGATCGCTGCAGAACATCCTCGGAGGAAGCCTCCAGAACCTGCTGCCGCCTCCGGAGAGGATGATCAAAGCCAAGTCGGAGAGCTCCATCACCTCGGTCTGTAGCACCAATGCTACCATCGCTTCTACCATCCTGGGTAAGCCACGTCTTCCTGATCCATATTTTGTTAAAGATGTATTAAAAATTGTTCGCTAAAAGTGATATGGAGATGAGAAAAAATTAAGAGTGTTTTGATGCTTTATACTTTTACTGAGCGATAACGGAGGGAATCTCCACCACGGAATTAGAAAATAAATATTTTCTTTCCCAATCTCCGCCGATAATGATTGATCTCCAGACAGTCAAAATACACCAGGCCAAAGGCTTACTACATACACAGCTGACAAATTGTAATTAGAGCGTTTTCCTAGGATGTCGCATGCAGATTCACTCTCCAATTCTCCTGGCTTCGTCCAATCCAGAACAAATCGTTCTAAATCTAACAAATCTATTCTATTCCAAAAGGTTTGTGTGTACGTATGCGTTTTCGTCGGATTCGGATACCACACGAAAAAGAATATCAAATTTTAGTAGAAAAGACACTGGCACATACGCGTTCCAACTATCACTAGTTAGATTTATAAAAGGTTTGAATCCTGGCTAGCGGTTGGCGTAGAATACGTCGGGCGTCAGTTTCGACCAATCAAAATCATTTTACGGCCGGCAGCCCGGCGGTCACGAAACAGTAATAGCCGTATTCATTACACCCTTAAATTTTCTTTTTTGGTACTTTACGTATTGTTAATTTATTTTCTAGTTTAATTTAGCTTTCATTTTCATTTTTTCTTTTTCTATTTTGGCAGTTTATGTATCGTTAATTAATTTTATAATTTAATTTAATTTATTTTCTTTTCGTTACTCTCTTCACCTATGGCTAATTTTATAATGTTTAATTTTTCTTTTCATTCCATTACTTGTAGACATCTCATTTTATCAATAGTGACATCTTTATTGGATTGTGGGAAGGAAAGAGCTTTCGGCTGCTGGTGGGGGTAGTGAAAATACAACTCACATACGAAGTTCTAGATTAAAAACTTAAAAGTTTAATAGATGTAGTAGTCTTTCATGGGTGGAATTGTTTCTTTGTGTAAAGTGATCACTTAAGCCAGCCATACGATAGGTCGTAAGCCTTATGAACTCCCAAAAAAGAATGCTGACTTTCTCATATAATAATACACATTCGTCTCTGTGAGACATCTATAATAAATATGTCTTGATTATTGATATCCCCCTTGGGATAAAATCATGTATTTTTTCTTGAAAAATTTGGATATACTAATAATAATTAACTGAATCCTTCTCCACTCCAGGAAATCCATCTCTGAAAAGCAGATCCCGGTCTCTGGAGCCGGTGAGCGGACTGGCCATGTGGAGCGACCAACCTGAGGTGATTGATCTTGTGAAAGGCGACAGGGGCCTTGGATTTTCAATCCTGGATTACCAGGTAATCAAATAAGTCAAAACAGTGTGCTACAGTTGTTGCATAAAGAGGGTCAAATTCAATGATATAATTAACTGTAGATACGTTACAAGCGTGAAATTTTGGCAACTCAAAAGTAAGGTAATTGCCTTACTTGCATTCGTTGTCGTACACTTGTAAAAATGAGTATGTTATTTTATTCACCGTGAATTACCTGATTTTTCTGAGCCATGATTTGTTGTCTCTTTCAATGCAACATTTGCTACATATGAAAGCCGGCTAGTATGGGAATAACGTGTCTATATTATAATACGGCAATGGTCAAATTTAATAAACATGTTCATACTATCTGTAACCCGTCAAAACTGACGGTAATTTTACATGTCGGCTCCTAAAGATTAATCATTTATTTTTATATTTTAAAAAATATATTAAAATATCGTAAAAAAATTTCGAAAAACAACATTTTTCGAAAAAAAAATTCGAAAAATATTTTTCAAAAAAAAAGGATTTAATAAAAATAGAGATGGCAATTTAAAAATACATGTAATAAAATCGAAAAATTCAAATTAATTAATAATTTAGGACACATTTCAGGACCCTGTGGAACCTCGGGGAACAGTCATAGTCGTTCGGTCCGTGGTCCCTGGAGGCGCCGCTGCCAGGGGCGGGCGCCTGAGGCCGGGGGACCGACTCTTGTCAGTCAATGGGGTCGCGTTGTCAGGGGCGTCGCTGGCCACGGCAGTAAGGGCACTCAAGGCTGCTCCTAAAGGTAAACATTCCAACATCTTTCAATTCAAGGTAGAAAATACAATCAAAATACTGGACTTCCGCTAAGATTCCTTAAGGGGGAGGTAAGGTTTTTAACTTTTTTTTTTTGCATTTTATTTTTAATTTTTTAAATGAATGTATAATATCGTAAGAATATTGTGTCAAAATTTCAAGTCAATCGGAGCAAAATTGACGAAATTATGAACATTTGAGCAATACTCAGACTGATTTTCTATACCTGCTCGGGCAGCTAAGAGACGCACTCACCTGAGGACTACCGGACGTGCTATTTGCATTGGAAGAGTTTTGCGTAGACAAGGACAAACAGATGCTGATGATGAAAGCTCTTTGCCATGTGAACATGGCATCGACGATTATGTGTAAGTATAAAATAAGTGTTGAGTTTTATTTTGAATTTTACAGTGTGTAAAACTTTAAATCGTTTTCCCCACATCTCACGTTTTCAAAGTCGGTGTCCATCATAACTTCAAAACTACTGCACCGATCCTTTTGAAATTTTGAATACTATTTCTGTACATAATTTACGAGGTAACGCTGTCGAGTTTTTTTTAAATTTGTTATTAATTTTTATTTTTTAATAACAAATTAGTCGATATTTTTCGCAAGAAATCGCGTTTTTCCCTTTAAAGTGTTCCAAAAAATTTAAAAATTGAAATTTCAAAAAACCCTCCCAGCGTTACCTGGGAAAATCTATTATCTAACAAATGAACTTTGATTTTTTGATTTCAGATGATTTAGCACCAAGTTATGATGGACACCGCAATTCTACTTTTTTCCGAGACACCTTCGAATAATTGCTGCCATTGCCGTATTTCTTAATATTTCGTCTTGAAAATTTTACACAATATTTTTAAAATACTATACTTCAATGTATTATTGGTTTTAATAAAGAGATTTTAACTGTGTCGTCACAAAAAATTCACAAAAACATGCCTTTTTTTGTACGAATTAACCTTACCCCCCCTTAAAGCGGTCTTGCCCAAAAATGTAGGCTTGCGCTGGCTTGAAAAAACTTTACGATTTTAATAAATAAAAAACTTATTAATCTTGTATATTTATTAATCTATGATAAACAATTATAATCCTTGCACGATAGCATAGAAAATAATTTGTTTTAATAGATTAAATTCTTGGTATTGTATTAACGCATCGCGCGGCTGATTATGTTTGTTAAAATGCGGAGTAAGTGAGTAGATATACACCATAGATATATAATTTTACTTAAATTGTTATTAATTTTAATTAAAAAGTCGATAAAATAATAAAAAAAATATTATGATGATGGGCACAAATGTATGGATCCTGGTACCAGCACCAATCGAAATGAATGATACAATGGGAAAGGTCGTTTTCTGTAGAATAATAATAATCGATGCACTAGTCCCAAAACACTGTCTGATTTGATTAATCCTACGTTGAAAGTTAATTATTTTTGTTATCTTATTGACATTTTCATTTAAAGTGTTTCAACCTGAGACATTTTTTTCCATTTAAAAATTGATTTATTATTTTAATTATTAATGATCATCATTAATTATCATTATTATATTTAGACCTAAAATTCAGTATCTTCCGATATGTATATTTCAAAATGAACGATTTTTACCGGTTTGTCGTAGTAAATTTTTTTTTCACTTAAAAAGAGCTATCCAACGATGTATCACTCATCTTGATTGGACATGGGTACCAAAATGCCTATCGTCCTTTGGTACTGCTTGTATTAAAGGGAAAAAATAGAAAGCAACTGCAAAAGTTTTTGCACGCTTCCATTAAAAGTTTTAATATTTGAAGAGCGTGCATGAGAAGATGTATGAGAGTGGATGAGTGATGTGGCAGGACAGCTGAGGGGATTTGCAGTTCTGATCACACCTCATCCAAATTCATTTATATATTGACGCAAGTTATTGAGACATCCAACAAGCCATCTTCCAGTTTATCTGGTCATGCCAAATCTTCTGCCGATGTCTTCAACTTCTGTTACAACCAATATTTATGTTGAAATGGCTGCGCCATGTGTGTCATGTATTCCCACTTATAAATGTCACATGATCAAACCATCTTCACGACTCTTTTTAAAACCTTGAAGTCAGAATATTGATTTGAGTTTACTTCTTCCAGGAATCGTGAAGATAGGGGTGGCCAAGCCCCTCCCGACCAGCTCCCTGGGGAGCGCAGACAGATGTAAGAGGAACGACAGTCTGAGTACGAGCAGTCAGGTAAGATATACCATAAAGATACCCGGTTATTTAAATATTTATATTCGGTACGGTTTGGCTTTTTAACTGGTTATTTAGCTCTTGCATTTGTCAAATTTTGATTAAGTCTAAATTATATATCATGGCTAATTTAAAAAAAAGGCATTGTAACGATGTGCAGGGCTCAAAAAGGATCAAATCGAACCTCAACGTCTCTCTTTTGTTTTTGTTTTCAAATATAGCTTTGGCTCGTTGCACAATTTTAATTTCAATTTAAATCCCTGATTTTTAATTTCGATTCAATTAAAATAATGTGGTACTGTATACAAGTGGAACAAAAATAATAATATTTAAAATGTTTAATTTTCTAATTCGCTTTATGTGTTTTTTCCAACTCAAGGTATAAAATACGAATGAGAATTACCACCAATAACAGTTTTCTATTAACGGAAAAAAAAAACAATGAATACAGTACCCACATTAAAATTGCATTTTTCTTATATAACAAAAGAGAAAATGAAACAGTAAGCACATAATTCAATCACCATAATAACACTTAATGAATTTCATCACAATTATATTAAGAAAACCACGCAAGCAAACAGAAAATAAACAAAAATATCAGCGCCTGAAACATATGCAATTTTCGTAACTGCATTTTCAAGCGAAGGGAAATCGGTCACTTAAAAGAATTTTCATTGGTTAAGTAATCACTTGGAAAACCGCCATTATTTGCTTTTGATTGGTGATCCTAAACTTTCAGTCTCAATGCCTAAATAAGTATAATTAGCAAAAAAATCAAAAATTCTCGGTTACTTATATTAGGCTCCCCTCGAAGCCCCTATTAAATATTCCTAAAATTTATAACGTTCTTTTTTAATAACTTTGATCCCCTTGATACAATTTACACCCGGATCAATAATCAACGTATTTTAAGATATTATTTTTATATATTTCGTCAAATGTTTAGTCGAGTAAGTAAAGACTACCACCAAAAATGAATTACTGCCATCTATTGATGGATTCTGGAATTAAAACTTCGGCACCAAAACAACACCGCGTTGCGTTGCTTCCACCCGCACTGTTCGGTTTGAGTCTTGTCTGGATAAAATATATTTTGCTAAGTGTTTTTGTTAAGTCAATCAGGAGTCCTCAACCGTATTGTACACTCAAGGAAATGGTTTAATTTTAAAATGTAAGTTTAATAAATTTATTACTTTTTTCTTCTTTAATGATATACTCGTAGAAAATCTCTTTACACATAGATACCTTCATGCATTTTGGATACATTTGTCAATGAAAGGGAATAAATAGTGAGTAGGCCTCATTTAAAGATATCGAGTAATTTTAATATTTGAAATGTGATATATAAATTGAATCTTAAAGATATATTAAATCTTAAAAATATGAAAACATATTAATTATTTATTCCCTTTAGTGTACAATGGTTAGAACATATTAATTCCCAGCATGAGTTTTCCCTTAAAATATTATATAATTCTGTAATTTTTTTAAATTTTATATTTATAAAATATAATTCTCAGTAAGGATTCGATTTTATTTCAGCACTACGAGGCCCTCCTGCAGACCTACAAACTCTTGCTGAGGTTTCAAAACGATGTCAAGAAAATATACATGAAGAAAGAATTATCTTCGCGCAAAAAAATATTCAAAATGATTCCGAAATATATAGAACCAGTGGGAGATGTCTCATGAATATTTCGAAAATTATAATCAATATAAAACAACTGGTAAATAATATGCTAGCCAATATTCAAATAAATATATAAATGTTAGACCCATGTATATGTTTACATACTTTATGTATATTAAAAACAAAATGGGCCTAAATCAACTTTTCTATTCAAAACTCTAATAAATGTTCTCATTTTACTACATTTTTTCAATTTTATTATTTAGTACTTAACGTGGAAATTTATTTGATTGATAAATAAAAAATAATATTTTGTATATAAACCTCATTTTTGTTTTATATGAAAAAAACCTTAATATGTAGAATATCACGTAAAAGGTTAATAAATAAAATTTAAACACTTTTTTATTTTTAAATGACAAAGCTGATTTTGGTTCATTTTTCAATTCAAATATTCACTTGGTATCCATGGATGGTATGTTAAAATACTGTATAATATAATAAATAATACTGTAACAATAGTGAATATAATTGATGAATTTGGCGATAAAATTTTAGAGATTATACATGATGATCATTAACTTGGCTGAAAAACATAAACCATGTTACTACTCTGTGAATTTAATAATATTTTTATATTTTAATACTTAAATTTCGAGAGTATCAGAATCTCTCATCGACAGGCGAAGTACTAAACTTCACCTGTAAGGGTAACATAATTTATTTTTCACCCAATTTAATGTTCAATCATATTGAAATTAACTACAAATTTAATTAAATTAAATGAATCAAGCTACGTAGACCAGATTATCGGAGATGTGCGCCATAGTGCCAAGAAATGAAGAGACTGGCAGGTGACAGAGAGGAGTGGAGAAATCGAGTGCTTTTTACAGACCAATCCTAGGATTGCGACCCAAAATAAAAAATTTAATTTTCTCTTAAAAACGATATTTTTAAATTTGGCCCATATCAACATGTTTATATAACACATGTTATTAATAAATGGATATTTATAAAGTTGTATTAAAATTTAACTATATGATCATATGTGATGTTTTAGAATTTTCTTGCAGTACCCAGACACAGATCTCTGTGAATATATTTACATGACACAAGGTAAATCACACATTACTGAATATTAATTGGAAGGTTCTGCAAAAATGTGTTCTAAGTCACACTTAACTCTAACTGAGACATTTGACACCTTTATTATAAAAGTTAAAAGATTTGAATAAATCCTTGAGCCCCTTCAACTTTTTATGTTACTTTGAATAATTGTTGGTAAATTTATTTTGCAATCACAAATACCTTAACTGAAAAGGATGTAAGTCAAATAAACTATTTTTAAAAATTATAAATCTAATTTATGTACAAAAATCTGAATTTCACTCTACTTTTTTTTAATTTTAAGGAATAACACATTGTCGAATTCCATCCAATTTCTAGTTGATCTAAAAATATTTTTCATTAATTAGTTTCAAAAAATATGAACTCCTATATTAAAAATTACAATGCGTTAATATTTTATTTACAAAGCATCCAAACTTATTATTTAATAAAAAACTGGATGTTTTTTGTACTAAATGGTTGTTTGCAAATTCAACTATAGTATAGTCAATTTATTTTTTACAAGCTTTCTATCGAACACTTTTTGCACTGTAATATTATAATGACAATGCTTCATTTTTTATCTAGATAAAGATTTTATATTTAGAAAAGGCAAACCGTTAGTTAATCTATAATAAATATAATTTGAAAAAAATTCATAAAAAAGTAAAAATAGAATTATTGGCTAAGTAAAGCATATTATCTTCGCCTTTTTAAGATAAAAAAAAGTTATAATAATGAGTTTCTTTTAAAATGAATTAATACAAAATATCCTTATGTATTTGCAGAATGATTAGTCAAAATGATGTCGATAAACTAGTTGCCACGATGCGACTAAAATCGGAAATAAACAGTAAGCTTTATACCCAGGGAAACCTATAAAATCTAGGTTTTTAAATCAGTTATATCCATGAATATTTGTACTCCGGCTAACTAGTAATTTTATATTGCTTTTCTACCTCTTTCTCTTATAAAAAATATTACATTTTTTGTATGTCTACAGATACATTACTAATGAATTAAATTATATACATATAAATATGTATCTATGGTAATATGTGTGAGAATTAGTAATTACCTACTTTATCGCCATATTATGAAAGTTCAAGGAGAATATTCATTTTTTGTAGTTTTCTTGGATAATCCAAAAAAATGACTTTTTTTTATAGATTACCTCAAAAATTATCTTTAACAAAGGAAATTTTTCCCGAAATAAGCTGTCACTACAAATTTAAAAAAAAAATTTAAAGAAATTTTTTGTTTTAATAATATATTAATTATATAATATAAGTAGATGTTAAGATTTATATCAATGCAAGAGCTTATTTTAATGGTACCGTTATGCAAATAGTACTGAGAAGCTTTATGTGATTCATGGTTGGTATAGCTAATGCTGTTACAAATATTGTGTATGTATATTTAAATGTTTATATATACGCGGAATTTATTGTTGCAAAATAAAAATACGTGTATTTATTAATTATAATTAATGTTAAAACTAAGAACCTAAATTATAAAACCGAGATGTTGTGAACGTCTTTATAGACGAGCTTATGTATCGTGCAATTAAATGTCAATTTAATATATATGATAATCTGTAAAAATTTTAATAAAAAATATTTTATAATATATATATTAGCTAATTAATAAATATTATGAAACGCTTACGGAGTACTTTGCTGACGTTGTTAAATTATTATTGATTGGGGTATAATTACGTATTTGATTAAACATTTGTACTGGTTAGTTTCATTATAACAGCAAATATTTTAAATTAAGATAAATTATAAATGTCTCACGGAGAATAAGCATTTTATATGGGAATGTATGTACGAAAGACTTTGTTGGGCCTCCTCAGGGCTAAAAACCAGTTTTGGCTGGCTTAAATAATCCCTTTACACGATCCACTCATGAACAACCACATATCAAGTTTTTAAATTTTGAATCTATTTATATAAATAGGGTGTACCAGAGCTAGCAGCAAACACTTGGCTGGTAGATTCCTGGCTATGTTGCGAGTCTAAAATGTTCAAGCAACCTAATACCAATAGTTATGGAGGTATGCAATACCAAAGTTTGCATATTTTCCAATGATTCTGATTTATTTTTTGCAAAAATTTGAACTATCATTACAGTAACTTATGTAGATTATGAAAAATTCATTTGTTTCAATACAACTTGTAATCACATTGTGACCTCAGCGGAATATCGAACCCGGAACCCTCGATGTGGGAAGCCAGTGTCATACCTACTGCGCTGGCATATGTAAGCCCTGTGGATGCCCAATAAAAGGTATAATATATGCTTTTCCATATAAATAGCTTCGACTCTGTGAGACATGTACAACTTATCTTAATTAATGATAAACCCTCTGTGAACAAAATCCAGTAATTGTGTTGTTAGAACAAACCGATAAAAATATTGCGAATATTTACTATTCAATTTTCAATAGAATACTATATATATACATATATACATATATCGCTACTTCAATTTTCATTTAAGAAAATAACTTTGCTCTAAATATTCTTGTTTTTCGTGAATAAGTTTACCACGAATGAATAAGTTAGTATATTTATCATAAAGAAATTAATTTTCGTTTATATGTATTTCTTAATTTAAGCACTCAATTGAAAAGAAAACGATTTTTGAGTCGCGCCGTTCATTATTCAGAATTGGCAGCGATATAATAATATATATTAATATATCGCTATATTATAATATATAATATAATATCTTGGAGTTTCTCCTCGCACTCCCTTAGGTTTTATTCATGTTTAAAAAGAATCCCAATATTTTTTTTTACATATCCTGGCATTACTGATAGACAAATAAGGGGTCTTATTAAATAAAGGGGTTACACCACCTTGACATAAAAAAAAGGTTTTATACTTTGTCTAAAAGCTTGAATTTCTAGGAATACTTTGAGTCATAGTGCATTCCATAATTCCAAGAATTGACTGAGTTTTAACAATTCGTGCATAGTGTAGAAAGTGAATTCTTAAATGAGTTACATTATTCTTTCGTGTTTTTCTAGAAACTCGCCTTTTCAGAGTCTTGGAGATATCTCAAAAACGATTTAGCCGATGTTACTAATAACATTATCTATAATTTTACTTACGATTATTTCGATTAGATGCATCGTTTGCTTATAATGAATTTTTAACTTTGATTTTTATTATTAAATGATTATTTTGTCAAAATTATCTCATTTGCGGAAAATTAAAAAAAAAAATCGATACGCTACATCACAGACATTACATAATTTTAACAGTGAATGGTCACCCACTGCTTTCCCAGGACCGTTTTATGAGCAAAAACTCCCATATCTGTCCTACTCATACGTCGCCAGATTTACAATTTTTTACTCTAAAGGCCATCTCCGTGTCACCTCCTGTAATAGTCCATTCACCGTACCTCCTCCACATATCACACTTTATTAGGAAATATCAAAGAAAAAAAACTAAAAATAAAGGTAAAAAAACAAAACGGTAAGATAACATAAAGCCAACAGAAATAGAAAGTTCATTTAAAAAAATAAATAAATAAATAACAATTGATCACGGTAAAAGACTATATATAGAATTAGGGTGGGAAGGAGGACGGTGAGAGGATGTTATAGCAAAAGACACACTCCCTAATAGGCAAGGACAAAAACGAGGATCACACTAAAAGTTATTAAAACAGCTATTATTAAAACTATATTTATAATTCAATGGTAACTAGATGTTGTAAAATGGAAAAATGAAGACATATCTTTAGTCACGTAAAAGTTTATATTCTTAGTACTTGTTATGTCTGAGGTTGTAACTTTGTAGTTAGAAATTTTACTAAATAATGTAAAACAATTTTATTACCATTTGAGTTTTAAAACTCAAAGAATCCTTTTTCAAAACAACATCTGTTCTTTCTTAATGTAAGATTTTGTCTTTGAGAATTAATTGATACGGGTTAAGAAAAAAAAATTGTTGAGAAAATAGAACTCATGTGGTTAAACATAAAATTATTTCATTTTTAGTAAAATTTATGTTATTGGCTCTTTAATATAAGTACTCAAGAAATGTGTAATATTATACGTAGTCATAGTAACTATGTGTTATTTCAGGAGGCACCTGAAAACCAAACATTCAATGTTGATTGTCGCCGTATATCACCATACCAAAAACTAATGCGATTTATTTTGCATTAATATTTTTTAATGTATTACAAGTATGTATTTTAATGTAGACAAGAGATATTCTTAAGGAATTGAAATATGTTTGTGATAGTTCTTAAGTTTGAATATTTGCTTTTGCAACAAGCTTAAATGTTATTTATGTGTATTATATAATCCATCAAATATTTATAGACCGACATACAATATTTGTGATTTTGTAAATTAAATTGTTGACTGACTAATTTTTCCACAAACTCAATATTTTAAATGAATTGGAGATTTTTAGAATCTATTTACACTAACATGAAGTGAAACAATTCTGCAATCCGACCATTTTCAGACGTTCATGGCGGTTTAGCAAGCGCAGTTATATAACAAAAAAATCATGTCAATACAATTATGTATAATACAACCTACAACAACAATACAATAATACAACAATGTAAGACCAACTCAAAACAAAACTCCTCTATGTACACATCCACAAATTTATTTAACACAAACTATCACCACATTGACATTTTCAACGCAACAATAAGAAACATAAAACAAACAATATCTACACTACCGCACCCAAACTAATTTGTACATTATATCTTCCCTTCTACTCCTGTCCCTCATTCCCCTCCGCCCTCTCCACTCGCTATTAAAGTAAGTTAAAGTAAATTTTTATATTCAGTGGAAAATTTGTAATTGGCATAATTGTAAAAACCATTATTTCATATTTTTAAGATTGTTGTTTTGCTGTTAATTTTCCCCAAAACAAAATAAATAAATAAATAAAATATTACACCTCATTAAAAAAAAACTACAGTGTACACTGACTTTCTATTCAAAATTTAAGGCAGCATATACGTGAAAGTTACGTAAAGTTAAATTCTGAGATTATATCGGTGGTTATCGGCGATAACTTAATGACACAGAGAGCTCTGGCTTATACTAATTTAATTTAACCCTAATAAAAATAATGGTGTTTGCAAAATTTTTGTAGTGTCGTTTTCGTGAGAACTCATCTCAACGGCGCTTTACGTATTAAATTATAATACAAAACCACATACTGACTAAAAAAACTTATTTACTAGTACTAACAACACTGTATAACATGCAAAAATTGGAAATTGACGGTTGAAACTATAATTCAGAGGGCCATGAAGAATTAGGTGTATTAGAATTAGGGTGGAAAACATAAAAAACTTACTGGATTATCTAAATAAGCGCATCTTTAGTTGTTTTTCGAATTGTAGTAAGTTGTCTGTTATCTCAGTTTTTGGTAATTTATTCCACAACTTTGGTCCAGCCACTGCGAAAGCACAGTCACCGAAAATAGTTGTATGGAAGCGATTTATTTAAACTAATCGAGGTACTTACTTGTATTGGATGTAGTTGCTGAGCAAAGAATTAGTTGTCTGTTATTCGTGGAAAATGGAATGCAGAACTCGGTAATATATTGAGAGGCCATGTTGTGAATTGTCTTGAATATAATGAAGCATAACTTATATTCAATCATCTCTGGACATTTGAGCCAGTGACCCTAATATAACCCTACTCACCTAATATAACCTTACTCGTAATCTTGCTTAGTCAAGGAATTCATTGTTTTTTAATTAACTAGAAATTGAATTCGCATTGCGAGAGATTTTTTAAAAAGATTTATGATAAACTTTAAGATTTAAAATTAATAATTATTATTATCAATAAAGATAACTGAAGTCTGCTCATATCCTCATAATATATTCAGTGTCTAGAGGTCTTAAAAGTTCTTAAAAGTAACTTGGTAGTTTATCTCTTTCTCACATAATCTAATTTCTTCACCTAATTCGACCTCCCTGCCTGCGGATATGCTAATTTAGATAAAAAGTAAAGTAGTTAACCCATTAAACTTTCAAAATTATTAATTTCCAAAGAGTCCTTGCTGAAGCAAATTAAATTTTTGCTTGTTCGCCATTATTGAATATTGTACAATCGCGGGCTTTGATTGGTTTAAATGTAGACAAGGGATTTAGAAATTCAGTGGAATAATAACTTAATAAAGGGATGGTGCAAATGAAAAGAGTTTATTTGAATTCGGAACAAAATGGTGATTAGAATAATCTATACCTATAAAACTCAATATCTGTCTCACTGTCTGTTATCTATACAAATCTACACCGTTTTTCTTATTGGATTCAAATTTTGCATACTTATGCTTTAGAACCTTGCGGGTAACATAGGCCATATTTCCCTCATTATTTTTTTACTCTTTCCACTCCTCCTGATATATTTTCAATGAAAATCTGTTCGACAGATTAGACTCAAAATCTGGAAACTTATTCTTTAAAAACCCAGCGGTTAACATATATGACATTTTACCCCTATTATTTTTCCTCTTCCCTTCCTATTGATATATTTTCGATGCAAATCTGTACCGTTCGACCGATCGGACTAAAAAGTTGGAAACTTATTTTTAGGGACTCGGCGAGTAACATAGGTGGGATTTCCCCCCTATTCTTTAATACCTTCCTCTCCCCCTGATATACTTTCTATGCAAATCTGTACCGATCGGACTCAAAATTTGTAAACTTATTCTTCAGGACTCGGCGGGTAACATATGTGACATTTCCCCCTATTTTTTTATACCTTCCCCTCCCCCTGATATACTTTCGAAGCAAATCTGTACCGCTCGACCGATCGGACTCAAAATTTGTTAACTTATTCTTTAGGACTCGGCGGGTAACATAAATGACATTTCCTCCCTCTCATTTTACCTTTTCTCCTCCCCCTGATATATTATATGCAAAATACCGTTCGAATCAAACCTTTGTTTCTCCCCACAAATTTATTTTCAACTTAATCCTTAACCCGTGCAACACCGGGTACGAACTGCTGGTATAATAAATATATAATTAAAATAAATGCATTTATCGTTTTACGCTAATAATAATAATAAATCTCATATTATTAAGCAAAATAATACATAACACTTGTTCCGCTAAATTATCATATATTCCATTTCGGCTTTCTGATCTAATTATTGCATCGAACCATAGAAAAAATGTTTTACAATTTAAATGCTTTTAAAGTCTGCAAGTCCTTCGGTAGAGGATGTTTAATGAAAATGTATTATTGTAGAGTATGGGGATGGTAATTATCACCAATATGGAGTGAGAAAGAAGTGTGGTGTCTTTCGGTATTCAATGTATGTATCGCGATGTATGCAAAGTGTGGCAGGCAAGTAAGAAAAAGAGCAGGTATGCATGAACATTTGCAAACTGTTGGTATATTCACTTTATTTTATTATGCAAGAAGTACGATTTAAATATAAATACTTAAAGATTAGAAAGCTAAACGCGTGTCGATGGTTTTACGGCGGAAGATGGAATGGCTCTCTAACGCGAGTGGAAGATACGCGACGCCCGAGCGGTTCGTTCCGGAAACCCATCTAAGCGCTACTCGATCTATTTATCACATTTTTGACTACAAAAACGATGATATATATCAAATTATTCCTACTTTTCAGATACTATTTAGATTATTATATTTTTTATTTATTAAATCCCAAACAAATATACAAAATATAATATATGCTACAGACATTATCAGTATATTAAATCCTATAAAGGTACATATACCTGTAAATAGGTTCGGGAGATGAGAAGTTAGACATGTATAATGATTTACACACGACTAAAATTCAATAAATGAGTAACTAGTGGCTAATATTAATACCTAGCTTTCAAAATAGTGACTCGAATGATAGTTGTATGATGATTACAATATACATTTATAAGGATATCAAATGTTCTTGTGTTTCGATTATCCATTTTTTATTTTGTTTTTAGTTGACTTGTTTACTTCGGTTATAATTTTTAGTTCGGTGGGTAATAATAGATTGAAGTATTTAGTAGCTGTATATAAGGGACTTTTATAGTACATTATTTTAGTAATTTTGGGTCCTTGTATTAATTTATGTCTGGATCTACCATCACAGTTATTAAATTTTTGAGTACATTCATTGAAATAATACTTCAAACTGTCTTGTACAAACTGTTGTCTAAATTGAATAATTAATTTAGTTTTTTTTTAAATATTATTGAACTAAACTACCAAGAACATTCAGATCCAAAAATTTCAAGAATGTTTCGAGTAACTAATATTGAGAACACATCATTATAGAATAATATTTTAATGGAATATTTCATTAAAAGTTTGGTCGGGTATTCTATTTCCTACCAAATCAAAAAGTATGAGATTCTACGATCATTGGATATTTGCAGCTAGTTGGCGAACGAACAGTTTAAGCTAATAATTAAACTAACAGTGTAAACGAGAAATTCACTATTCGTGAATATAACTTTTAGTTTTATTACTGATCTGCCTCAAACCGTATTTTCCTTAACTCTGTGATATGAATATAATTTTAAATTATTATATGTGTTACTTTTCGTTCAAACAGAATAACCGAATTATCACAAAATGTCGCAAGTATATTCAGTATGGTTTTGCTTATAAATATGCAACATATATGTTTATAACTTGATATATTGTTAAATTAATATGATAATATATATATACAAGATATTTACATGTGGGTTAACTGTGCCACGACGCACTATAGTGTTAAATAATTCTGAAATTTCATTAATTGTTTTGTGAATTTAATTATATTTCTCTGTATTTCTGAGCACTAATAAACATTATATTGCCGTATACTTACTTACCTCAATAAATATGATATTTTTTTCGATGTAAGCAATATAAAAATGCTACATTACTTACTACACAATTTTCCAATTTATCGCATTCCTTATGTATTTGTGATATCCTTGTTTTATGATAAATTTTAGTATAATAATAAATTATGTGTGCTTTTTCTGAATTTGTTTTATTGCTTAATTCCTTATTGTACGATCCTTTTTATACCAGTTAAGCCAAAAAATATCTTATTGATTAATATGGCAATGAAATTGTGGTGCAACATGATTATTTTAATTAACACTAAATTAATATTTTTAATACACACACATTGAATTGTTTTGTCAATTCTTTATTTACACCCTATTATCATATCAAACCATCACATCATTGTAGCGACAAAAAAATTCAATTTGTGAAAATTACAAAGTTTAATTTAGTGTAAATATAAAATAACTATGTATGTGAGACAATAATTATATATTTTAAGTAAAGAGGAAACCCCATCATAGTCATTCAAAATGTTATTTTGATTTGTTAAAGGAATGCATAAACTCTGCCGACTCAGACGACCACACCGGGTTCGATTCCTACCACGAATGTCTTCAGGAGTACCAGGAGTGTCTGGAGGTTGTACAGATTTGCCTGGAACCTGAGGACCCGTCCCTCAGGGAAGACGATATGTCCAACCTGGAAGATTTCAGTTTCGAAGAGATGAAAAACGACCCAACAATAGTCAACGGACTCAAAAGTAGTTTAACGAATCATAAAAGTAAAAATGGAAATATTATAAAAGCGGACGCCTTCAGCAGAGAAGATACAGAATTTTATAATGTCAGAGACCTGATCAGTGATAATCTGAAATACAACGGTAGTCAGTGCGATAAACTTAGCGAATTAAGAAAATCAGACGATTCTTTAGATGGTAACGATGAAGACATGACAATAACAGAAGATGAACACAACCTCACCAAACTGAGCACGGATACTAAAATCTCCGACGGAAAAAGTATTTCCGTCCAAGAAGATAAAAATGGTATCAGTGCCAAGAGAAGAAAAAGTTTATCGAAGGACCAAAATAAAGACTTATCTACATCGGACGAAATGGTGTTCGCTGTAACGCCGACTGGATTAGAAAGAATTAGTTTCGAAAGATATTGGAAGGACGGAGACGAATCGTCCAAAGAATCGGAGAAAGTATTTAATCCCGACAGCCTGAGGAGCGACGAGAGTTGGAAAGATTGCCACTCCGTCGCAGCCACCCCCAGCGAGAACATGCCGGAGGGAGGGGAGGGGAACATGGTCAAGTCCATGCGGAGTGCCTTGTTCGAGAACAGCATACAGTTCATCGACCACGACATCGAGGGGTACGACACGTGCATAGAAGACGACTCGTTATCCATGAAAGTCGACGACAGGATAACGAACAATAATATAGAATTGAGCGATTCTGATAAATCTGACAGAATTAATAAAATATCAAATGATTTAGGAAAAGAAAATGCCAACGAAAAAACTACCGTACACTCTCTCAATTTAGAACTCGTACAAAACAACATGGCCATTATAGCTTCCGACAAAAACAACCAAAATGTAAACCCAACGATGGAAAAGATGAACAATGGCGCTTGCATAAATGCGAATAGCCTCGAAAGTTTAGCAGCAAAAAAAAATATAATCAAAATAATAAAAAACGATTTGGGCGGAAGCAGAGATTCCAATTTGCATCAAATAAATAACAACCCTATTGTCAGTGAAATAAGACCTGATGAAATAATTGAAACCAGTACGGAAGTAGAAAACCAATCTCAAACTGCCGAGAAACCGAAGAAGAAAGTTCACAGAATAAGAGTAGTCGAATACTACAACGATCAAGCGGAATGCTTGGAAGAGTACATGCGTCAGAAAAAGATAGACGACGAAGAAAAGGCCAAAAGAGAAACAACAGAAAAGAACATGAGGGCAGTCAGAAAAAGTAGAACTAGCAATTTCCTTAAGCAAATCAACCAACCCAGCGAGGACTCGACGGACCAAGAAACGGTTTACCCCGTGATGGGGTGCCACCAGTGCTTCTTAGAAAACTACGCGTACGAGCTGACCCAAGCATACTTCTCCGAAGCCAGCAAGTGCAAGTTCTGCGCGGTTATCAGGGAGATGTTGGAGCCTCCGAAAAGGCTTCCGGAGAGAAGTCATTCAGCCCCGGCTATAATGGATAAACACTACAAGAGAAGAGAGAGCAGGGTTCAAATGACTTCTATTTTAGAAGTTCCTACTGCACACAAGGACAGAAGGAAGTCGGCGGGTCCGTTGAAGTTCTTCCCCTGCAGAATTGAAAAGTAAGTTGTAATTAGTGTTACTTTTCCTAATTCATGTGTCTGCATTTACAAAATTTATGGCCTAATTTAAGATTTTTGTTCTCATATCGTATAGGTGGACCCCATAGAAGTATTTACTATCGCTTAAAAATATGTACCTTCGGATTTTGTCCATATTTCCGACCTGCTTTGATTAAATTACTAAGCCTTATATTTTCTGATATTATTTGGTTTACATTTAAATTTCTTTTCCTTCCTCGCGATGCTTTACTTGAACAATCAAAATATTACGTACCGTTTGTTCTGAATAATTTTTTTTTATATCTTAATTTATCGTAGGTAGTTTTTCGATTGTAATGTCAGTAATAAAAGATTTTTAGTGATCCATGTGAATTTAATTATACAAGGCATTCAAAATAATATTACCCCTTCAGTTTGGGAATCATTTGGGGTGTATAATGTAACACTTTAGTTAATTTTTAAAAGGATTCATTATTGTGACTCGTTTTGTGGCTTCTTGTAATTAATAGTTATATTAAATATATCTTGAGACTTCTTAAAATGGCGTGCTGTAGGCATAAACTAAGGTTATGCTATTACCGACTCTTATTTATTATAAAATAAATACATAAATGTAAACAAGGGTGACGTATATCCTTATATCGAGCAAAAATTTTTTTTAAGAAAAAACTTGGGCGTACCCTCTGTATATTTTTTTAATTCTAAGATATACCTAATCTTATTATTCTTATAAAACAACCTGTATGAGCATTTTGGACATCTTATCATTGCTTTTTGTTTTTTTTTTGCATATGCAGTTTATTTTTGCTTAAATTAAGTAAAGAAAATGCACTCAAATAAATATAAAAATAATTATTAAAATATAAAAAAAATTCATTGTTACGAATATCTTAAAGGTATTTTTACTTTTTCCTGTATATGTATATTACACTCACGGATTATAAGGGCTGCACTTAATAGATTGCGCATTTTTAACATTTGCTAAGTCGAATGAACTGTGTTTCATTTGACTTAGCAAATATTAAAAATAAAACTGCGAGAACTTGTCGACTTGACGGTAACCGTCGAACGCTGCATGGTGTAAAGTGATCCCTTAAGCCAGCTAATACAGGTCCTAAACCCTGTGTTCACCCCATAAAGATTTCCATACATATTTTTACTACAAGTTATAGCTTCGTCTCTGTGAAATGTCTATAATTTATATGAATAAATGCATACTGAGAAAAGTATATTGTCAGTGTGGAATGTATTCCAGTGTGAGCAGCGAGAATTCGTTATGCACGTGACCAGGGAAAAATATTATTTATACTTTTAATACTTGTAATTTTCTAAATATATACCAATATAAATATATGAAAAGAATTTCTAAATACACCCTTAAAATGTAATAATACTAAAATATAAATTACGAGAGCATCATAGTCGGCCAATAATGTTCGCAAACCATATACCTATGCAGGCATGCTTGAAATACTTAGAATGTATCTTTGCTGAATAGAAAGGCTGTGTTCTCGAAACGAAGCCTTATTTTCCACGTGACGTCACACATTCTTTATGTCGCCCGTCCAGATTTTAACGACCCCTACCTCTTCAAGCGGCAGGTATCGCGGGGGTGGTGGGTCTCCCCGACAGATGTCACCCGCGTGCGTTGGATGAACAATTCTGTTTTTAGCGTGGCGATTAATCCACTTTCATAGAACTTCGAGATTTCAGTTATTCTTTTTCGTGTCTTCTGCTAATCTCGTGTGGGAAAACCACCCACAATGTACTTCATTTTATTTAATACATTTTCAAGAAACAAACCTATGTCTGTCTCTGAAAATACACGTCTTAGAAATTCAGGTAAATTCAAAATAAGATAAATTCTAAATGAGAACACTTTTTTGAATTGTATCACATGACATGAGATAGTAACGGCGTAGTTAACGACATGATGCGTTGTCGCCATATAAACCTGGTTGTATGGAAATCTTGTATTACACGAAAGTATTTCAACTATAACACAATTTCGCATAAATTGAGCCCGTATTTTGGAGATTATAATAGGTGTACCCATAAATAATAAATTATTTTTGGTGTGGAATGTTTTCTTCAGTCAAGCTCAGTAAAGTGAAAGTATAAAGACGTGTTTTATAAGCAATATTATAATCTGTGGTCTTGTGACTTGTGATAATTAAATTTTAATTTTTTTATCACTCTGTTGTAAAATGGCAGACAATCAACTAACTGAAGAACATTTACGTCATTGCATGCTATTTCATTTTCTATCGGGTGTTAATGCAACGGTTGCAACAAAGAAAATTTGTTTTTTGTATTTCTTGGGCACTTACAATGTAACAACTTCTTTCAGACATTATTAAAGAGTTTCAATTTACAATGTACAATTTGTTACTTATTAAAGAATTTACGCTACCGGTTTGACACGTCCGTGTCATTAACCAGTTTCAATAACGCTCGTTAATGACACGGACGAGTCGAAACCGGTAGCGCAAATTCTTTAATAAGTCACAAATTGAACATTGTAAATTTAAACTCTTTAATAATGTCTGAAAGAAAATTTGTGTAGTGTATGGAGACGTATTGAAAGTAAATAAGTTCCAACGTTGGTTTAGAAAATTTTCCGATGGTGATTTTGACTTGTCTGATAGCGATCGAAGTGGGCGCCCGGTAAGGTTTGATAATGACGCTTTAAAAACACCTAGAAGCATGTTTTTCTTAAAAGTCTACCAACAAGATGGCAAAAGGTCCTAGATAAAGATGGAGATTAAATCAAATAAAAATTAAATTAAATGTAGTTAAATTCTTATTTTGTTGCCACTTAAATAAGTGATTACTTATGGGTACACCTAATAATATTCAACATATGTTAATGAAGAACTAGCTTTCTTAGAATAAAGCATTTGTAGTGGTATTTTAAACATTTTATCATTTTATTATTAACACACCTTCCAAGGTTCTCGAAACTTACCTTTGGGAAGACTCCGTAAAGAACAAGTACACTTTTGTCTCAAGGTTTAGCATAGGTTCTTTTTTTTACGTAAGTATATCAGAAAATCAATCCGAGCGGCCAGTAATGAAACACAGGAATAGTTAGAATAATTTAAGTTTATTTGAGTATTTATGTGTTTAGAAAAAGGACGGTAAACATTTGAATATAACTTATCTCTCAAAAAGGTAAAACATATAAAATTAATAATAGTACAAAAGTGGTTACAATTCACAAACTCCAAGTACAAAAATTACTCAATATAAAAATATATTCCTTTCATAATACACATGAAATTCAAAAATAAAAATTGTAAATTGTCAAAAGGGGTACATGAATTTAAGTTTTTACGTTGATTAAGTTTTCGAAGAACAATTATTGATATGCTACGGTATATGCAAAAGTTTTATCTCACAGAACGAAAATTAGGCTACGCCTCTGGTCAAAAATCAACAAAAAATATAATTCACTACTTTGGCTGAACGAAGTTCTCAGTTATTAAGAGATCACTTATATGATCCTTATTAGATACCTGGGTACCTCTTAGGGTATTTTTTGATATCTTTCTTAAAAACCTCATAATGTTTTCAATCCTCATATTACCAGGTAATTCATTAAACCATTTCACACCTCTAAATGTATATTGATGCTAAGCAGTTGTGGTATGTATTACAGGGATGTGCAATTTACCAAGTGTTATGTTTTTGCTACTTGATACCATTTGGGTTAGTTCGTTATTACTGTAAAAATTTTTATAAAGTTGAAGAATGAAATTTTGTTTGTAAATATTTTGTGATGTGGGGACTTGAAATTTATTAAAAAGGTCTGTAGTCGGATAATAATTAGGTTTATTAAGAATGATCTTTATAATAAATTTCTGTGCAAATTCTAAAGATTTAAATGTAGTTTTGAATGCACTAACCCATGAGATAATACCATATTGTAAAACTGAGTAGACTTAAGCGCAATATAGTGTTTTTAACAATTTTATTCCTTAAATATTTCTTAATTTAATAAATACATATGAGTTTTCTTATTCTTTCTATAGTTTTATCAATTTGTAATTTTCATTTAATATTAGAGTCGATTATTATTCCTAAATACTTAATACTATTTTTTAAACTTAATACAAAACAGTCGTTTTTACGTGTATTTTTATTAGGACAATTATGGGAATGAATCTTTATTACTAAGTTGTTGGGCGACCTTTTTTCATTTGATGTGAAAGGAATATAGAAAGAATACTACAAGATGTTTGTAGTAAAATAAACAAAGATAAAATTTATAAGCCTCAACAAATTCTCAAGCACCTCTCTCAAACTTTTCTACGCTGCTTCATGAATATTCACTTCAATCGAAAGTTGAACACTTTACATAGATAGTTCTTGAATCAAGTTCTAAGAATTCAGCTTAAAAGGAAACAACTTAAGAATATTTTATTTTATCTTGCACGTATTTTAATTATGTATCGGAAAAATTGCTTTTGTTAAGCAGAAGAAACCATAGAATGGTGCATTATGAGGATTTTATATTTACACCGCTTATTCTGTTTTTAATTCTTAGGTCAACATGACAATTTTCCACTCGCAACGTCATTTCCATCAGCCAGAGATAAAAAGCTTCAAAATTTTAAATTAACTGTTAAAAAATAAGACGTCGTACCATTTTTCTTTATTTTTTTAAAATTTGTTAACGCCCTAGAGAACTTTTTCAAATAAATAGGTAAAGTGTACATTTATGTAATGGATAGTTTAAAGAAAAATAATAATAAGATATAAAAATAATAATAACATAAAGTGAAAAGCAAGTATATAACAAAGCAGAAGCATTAGAAAAACATATATAGAAAAACATACATAAATAAAAATTCAAAAAATAAAAAGTAATACTATAGAGTGAAAAGCAATAACACAAGCTTGAAAGTAATAATAGAATAAAAATGTTACATAATAGATAATTATCTTACTCAACCAACAATCAAAACAAATATAAGTAATTTATTTATGTCCAATTTTACAAATACTAGTAATCTTTAAATACAACACATTTTTCTACTCATTTTTTAACAATATGAAGATTTCAAGAAAATAACTTTGAAATTTGAAAAAAAAATTGCATAGTGTTTTTAAAGAATCTCTGATTGAATTTTATGTTAGTCTCAATTTGAATAGATAATTTGTACCTATTGATTTGTTTTGGCTTTTTCTTTTCTGCAAGCATCAATATTAATCAGCATTTTTCCGTGTTGGAAATTGAAATGAATGTCCACAAAAATACATACGCACTCCACTCAGCCACAATCCCATACACCTCACTCCACTTCCCCCTCTAACTCCCACTCCTATCCCTCTATTTAATATATTTTCTCTTTATTGCTTGACTTAACATTTTATGCCGTGGATCTCTATAATTGGTCTACGAATTACCCAATACGTTATGTATTATTATAATAAATTGTATACTGTTGAGATTCCCAAAATAAAATACAAAAATAAAAACACATCTCGGCCGATGCCAGATAGTAAATCTAGTATTAAAAAATAAACATAATTCTCTATGTCACAAAGTCTGGCATTAATACTAGCAAAACGCCACGATACGCTAGATGGCGCTATTCTCACAGCCTTAACTCGTCGCCATCGTAAATATATAAAATTCTTTATATAACAATACTCCGTATCAAAAATCATTTTACGAAAAATATTGTCAGTAAACAATTGATTAAATAATAAAAATTTCCAACATATCAAACAAAAATCGTGTAAAAAAAATTATAGAAGAGAATTAAGTACTTGTTTTGATTTATACATCATTTTTGACGGGTTATAGCAAGTAAATAAAAATATTTACTAAAGCACAATTGGAGCCACGTTGTAGTCGACGAATGCATTTAGACTTGATTCGAATGCATTTTCTAAGAACTACTCTACGATTATTCAACAAATATTTTTTAAAAAATTTATTTTATTTATTTCTTAAGTTAGTTAATATTACATTGTATATTAACTAGTATTTAGGACTCGGCGAGTAGGAGGTGATATTTCCCCCCTAATCTCATACCCCTTCCCCTTCCCATGACATATTTTCGATGCAAATCTGTACCGTTTTAACGATCGGACTCAAATTTTGGAAACGTATTCTTTAGGACTTGGCGAGAAACATATGCGATATTTCCTCCCTATTCTCATAACCCACCCCCTCGCTCTGACATATTTTCGATGCAAATCTGTACCGTTTGACCGATCGGACTCAAAATTTGGAAACGTATTCTTTAGGACTCGGCGGGGAACATAGGTGATATTTCCTTCGTATTCTCATACCCCTTCCCCTCCCCCTGTCATATTTTAGATGCAAGTCTGTACCGTTTGACCGATCGGACTCAAATTTTGGAAACGTATTCTTTAGGACTTGGCGAGAAACATATGCGATATTTCACCCCTATTCTCATAACCCTCCACCTCTCTCTGACATATTTTCTATGCAAGTCTGTTCCGTTTTACCGATCGGACTCAAAATTTGGAAACTTATTCTTTAAGACTAGGCGAGTAACATCGGCGATATTTCTCCCCTATTCTCATACCCCTTCTCCTCCCCCTGACATATTTTGGATGCAAATATGTACCTTTCGATCGATCGGACTCAAAATTTGGAAACTAATTCTTTAGGACTCGGCGGGTATCATAAGCGACATTTCCCCCCTACCCTATACCCTTTCCCTTCTCCCTGATATATTTTCGATGCAAATCTATACGTCCGAATCGAACCATTGTTTACCCTCACAAATTTATTTTAAACTTAATCCCGTGCAACGCCGGGTATGAACAGCTAGTCTCATTTATATTCTTTATGCTTTCTGGCATCTCATCATATATGTTTTTGTCACAGGTACATAATTAATCAATTAAGCATATCAATCATAGGTCATAAGCCCTATGTACACCCACAGACTTTAATATCCTACTTTCCCATAAAAATACAGTTTCGTCTCTGTGAGACATGTATAATATACATCGATTATTCAACAAATATTCGCGAGTAGCCAACAGTAGGTACGACAATTCTCACGTCGTACACGTAAGCCATTCTGGGCAAAGGGGAACAATGCATTGCGAGCTCTGTCTGTGAAGTCAGAAATGGTAGGTGGTAGAGAGGTGGGGTGATAGGATCCAATGACAGAGAAATCTGGTCATATAAGTTGATGAGTGTTGATATACAGTTACCCAGGAGGCAATCTAGATGTAAACCCAGAGCCAAGTTAATGGATACGAAGTCTGCATGTGACACGTGAGCAAAATAAACCATGAGACATGAGTAAATGAAATAGAAAATTAAATCTTTAAGCAATGTTGATAAATATTCATTTTAATTAAACAACTTTATATTAACCACTTAACTAGTATCTCTACGTCTGTCGGTTTCGATACCACTGTATCTTCATCAGGATGGACGCAAACTAACTATCCATTACCTATTCTAGCAATCAAATCAATTTTTGAACGGGGACGTGCTACATCGATGGTGGGGGTAATTGCGAAGTGGACGCTGAAATGGGGAATATGACTTACTTGACATTATTTACTTAATTATATATCTTATTATAACTTATATTTTGACAGTACATATCGAGGGTAGAAAGCTTATTTCGAAGTTTGCAGGAGAGCAAAATAAAGTTCTGTTAATCTGATGTTTTTTTAATTATTAAACGAATTCCATATTTGTTTATCCCAAAACTTTTATGGAAATCGTTTAATAATATAAAAATATTGTCAAAACATTATTTTTGTCTCCTGAAACGTTCTAAAAAGGGTCCATCATCAGGGCTGATGGACCCTGTAATGGGATCCGAAACGTTGGCCAGAGAGGTCACATATACACTGCAGAATATCCCAGAAAACTATACACAGAGGATTCTGATCGGCCGTGAAAACCCAAGGACATTTTTAATTTTAGGTTATGTTCACAGAAGTTAGGTTTCGTTTCCATAGAAAAGAGATATAATTCGTGTCTGACAGCTCTAAAATAATAGACAAGAGCAGTACAACGTTGCGATACTTACGGACGGTCAAATATGTTTTATAAGACGAGCGTCAGTAATATTTACTAACGAACGGCAATTCGTTCGTTAATTGCAGTTTTACTAAGGGATGTTTGGTCTCTCGTTTATAAGACCGGCCCTTAAAAGATATTTGCTGTTATCAGTGCCGTGCAACCTATACAAGTATACAGCGGCAGAGCTTAAATACATAAATGTGTACTGTGTTGGTTAGCATACATTCACAGAGAATAAAAACATCCCCTGTATTTAGTAAACACTAATTTGAGCGAGCGCGGTGCAAGATTCCCTACAAATGTACTAATCCTTGTGCTCGCTAGGGGTCACATTTTGGTTAATCTTATTAATGCACGTCTCTGAGATAACTCAAACAAATATTCATGTTGTGCGTGCCTTACGCGAGCTATTGTTCTATCTTCTTCAATAGCAGCAAAATAACTTTGTCGTTATATTAGTTCTATTAACATTTTAAATGCCAGAGATTTTGTTTTAAATATATTAACACACGGGTTAGTGGCAGGTCTCAGCACAACACTGTAAGATTTTATTGTCTATAAAATGCTGAGAATTAGCGTCCACAAATAAAAGATGGACTTTAAATGTACGACATTGAAAATCGTGGTTAATCCTATCTCTGCAAGGTCTAAAAGTGCGTTTATCACGCAAATGGTTTAGCGCTTGAACATTTTAAATGGGTTAATAAAAATAAACCACTATATGAAACCATCACTTATTGAATTATCAACGTGTTTCGGGGCCAATGGTCCCTTCATCAGAATAAAACGTTTATTAAAAATTAAAATTCATAGTACAAATATAAACAATAACACAAAATAAATGTGTGTGAGTTGAATTATTGAGAAAACAAATTTAAAGTAAAGTTTAAAAAAAATGATTTGGTTTTTTTATAATATGTAATTCACTATTAAAACATTTAACGATTTTTTTTTTCAATGAAATTGTAAATAAATTTAATTTACACAATATTTTTATATGAAAGTACGTTCTAAGAACACAGTTACTGAATTTTGCCCCCAGAGGGATGATCAATTAATTAGGGATAAATTATAGAAGTTTCACATAGGCGAATCTAATTTATATATTATGAAAAAAGTGGATCGAATTATCTTATACGATGGCTTACAACCTGTAGAGCTGGCTTAAGTGATCACTTAATGTCGTTAATAAATTAAATTGAAATAAAAATTATTCTTAATCTCTGCGAGTGTCCGTAAAGCGTCATTTTAAATATAACAGTTGTTTCGGCCTATTAGGCCGTTTGATAATAGATTACAAAAAATTACTCAAAAGGAAAAAAATATTTTAACAGACATTTCTAAGAGTAATTACAAAATATGATAATAAAATCAAAAGCGTAATTTTTATTTAAAAACTTTCTCTCAAACCCTGGTCGCTTATTCTTAGCATAAACAAGAAGGAAGCACCCCTTTTGATTTTATCGACATATGCATATTCTGTGATCGCTCTTAGTACTGTGGCTATTAAAGAAATATATATTTTCCTTTTTAGTAGGAATTCATTACGTCATCACTCTCCCCTCTAGATATTCCCTTCTAACCAACATCCAAACTCAGTTTTATGAATGAATCAGTCCATCCTCTTATGGCGCCTTATATCATAAATACACAACCACTATTCTAGGTCACACACACACAAACACACACACATACAAACGTGGCGAGTCTGCCACGTAAACAAAACTGAGGCACAGCAGGGTACACGAGCCGTCGATACAGGTCATCGCATCGTCAGCACACATACACACACAGCTAGACTTCAAGAGGGTTCTTTGTTCGCAAAACATATCAAAATGGCCAACGCCCTGTACGGGCATGTCAGTCTCTCAACGACCCCCGGCGTAGGCCGGAGGCCCTGTTCCGTCAAGCCTTTGTCATTGTCGTTATCATCGTAGTTATGTATAACTTTTAATCGTTCTATAGTGTGAATAAAATCATCAAACATTTTACGTCTTTGGAGGATTTCCGTTACATGACGGGTGGTGACCCTAAAGCATCTTTCTCCTCATTCATCGATCACCACAAATTGGTGACTACCGAATCTCACCTTTCACCCCCCAAAGTCTAATAAAACTAAACTACTTGTGTTCTCTCCAGTAGCGAAGGGAAAAACTTCATTTCAAAATGAAGACTACAACACACACACATTCACCAGTTTGAAGACTACAAAGTGTACACTACAATTGTAGTAAAAACTACTTGAAGTGAAGCAATTGTAGTACTACGAAATGAAGTGAAGTAAATGAAGTGAAGTAATGAAGTAATTGTAGTTATTAATGAAGTGAAGTAATGAAATGAAGTAATTGTAGTATTAATGAAGTGAAGTAATGAAATGAAGTAATTGTAATAATAATGAAGTGAAGTAATGAAATGAAGTAATAGTGAAGTAAATTTAGAAATGAAGCGAATGAAGTATTTTTTCCCAAATAAAAATTTGGCGAGCTAAAGAAAAAAAAAAAAGGTCAACGACAAAAATATTTAAATAAATGACGATATTTTCTCCAAAGTAACATTTGGCGACCTAAAAAAACAAACCATGGGGGGGGGGTTGTTACAGTTTCCAAAGATTTCTCCGTTTAGCTACATCAACTTTCCAAAAATTTCACGTAAAAAATACACTATTTAAAATGTGTTTCTCATACTTTCGATAACTTTGAAGTGTATGTACTTTGTAGTGTTCGCTTTGAAATGAAGTATACTATTTGAAGTTTATACTTTCAATAACTTTGGTGTTTGTAGTTTGTAGTGTGCACTACACATCAAAATGTGCGAAGTGTGCACTTCAATGTAGTGTAGTACTACATTGTAGTAGTGAGTACAGAGCGGACCCATCACTACTCTCCAGTATGCATTCTAACTATACGGTTTCAAATCTAGTTGTAATCCACATTACTTACTGTCTACTCATCATTAAGTTCAGTGCCTCTCAATTCCTTTCCAGTATTTCTGTTGCTGGTATCGTAGGTCTACTGTCTAAACGCTTCTGTTACACCTTCTTATTTCTGATGATCCATTCTGATGAAACTGCATCCAGTTACTTCTTTCGCCCATCAAATATCTTCTAATTAGATGAACCGGCAAGTATTCGAGTTTGCTTTGATTACGTTTCCATTTGGGATTCGTTCCCGTAGGAAAATCACCAAAACGAACCCTTACAAAGGTCTTGTCGCCACTCTGAGCACAGTGTCTTCATCCAAGAGTTTTTTTTATTTTACATTAGAAATTATTTTTTATTAACAAACGTGAAGAGTTTTATTCGAAGACAATCCTAAGTGTCGAAGATTTCCCCAATCAAGTTCTATTCGCCTTGTTAATATTTAATTAATCACTTTCGATCTAATGACAACACATAAAAAATAAGATACCTATTTCAAATAGGGAAAAATAATTTACGACTCCTGTAAATGTTTTTATAAAAGCAAATAAATAAAAATACGATAAGAATATTCAAACAGAAAAGAATAACTTTTTCAATAATAGCAAAACTATTTTGTGGTGTCATTATTAATATAATTAATACAAATGTCCTTTATTTTCAACAAATTAGTGGTGAGAACCAAGTATATTCGTATTAATTATAGTAAAAAAAAAATTTCTTAAGATATATTACACAGGTTATAAATTCTTTAGTAATATTATGTTTAGACGCTTATGATTTTTTTATCAAAGACTGACAATTATATATGTATACAAAATCTTTTACATCTGCTTGTAGCAACAATTTTGGCTGACGCATTTTTTATGTGTTGATTCCCAGAATCCCATTAGTTCCCAGCGATTTGTTTTTTCGCTTGCACAATTCCCAATTCGCAATTCACCTTCCTTCGACATGACAACAAATATGTCACCCTGACAGTCGCTTAATGTGACAGAAATCGATCTGAAGGGAATCGTTCCTGTTTCTCTCACGGTCAATTAATGTCGTAATGTCGCGACCGAAGTATCTCACACACCTATGTTTGACAAAATATTGTACATATTGGTTGAAGTATTGAAAGATTGCGACCGAATTTCACACATTTCTGTAAGATTTTTAATTTTTATTTGCATATTCAGTTATATTACAATTATATTTTTTTTACTGTTAAAACTACCGAGTTGTATCAAACGTAATAATTTCGTTGTCTGCCGTCCGTTCATCTGTCTGTCTGTACCCGTAACTTCGTGCAACGTTTTTAATTGCTTTCGAATACACGGCTTAAAAACGAAATCAAACGGCCGGAGACGGAACTTGAACCCCGGGCCAGCAAACCCGAACCGGACTCTCAAATGTTGCTACGGCCGCCACTTCGTGGACCGCCAAGAAGATACTATAAATACATTTAGCTAGCGTGCCTTTTAACCCTTTAATCCAACGTTGGTTTTATTTAATATTAAGGCTGGACATTCACCTAAAATTCATATTTCGGCGTTTTTTTTACGAAAATGTGGGTTTTTATTATTCATTTATTTTAGAATTTTTATTCTATATTTCAATTTTTTTAAGGCAATAACTTAGATTGAACCATTTTTCTTATACAAAAGTTATAAACTGAAAATTATTTACAATTATTAAGAAAATATAAGCATTAATCGACAGGCCGCGGACAAAAAAAATGTTTTCAGTGTTCTAGGGGAAACAAAGTTTTAATGAATATTTATATGTAAGAATATAATGTTTTTTTATATATATAAAGTTTATGTCACTATCTATAATCCATACTTAGATAATTAAGGAATTTTCAATATTTATAAATGTTTTGTTGTTTTAAATTTTCAATGATTTAAATTTGCAAGAAATTTTTAGGTTTTATTTTTATTTTAAAAGACTTTATTTACACAATGAGTTATTTTTTCACGGTATATTCTATTTATTCCAGTAATTTGAGGCTTATTAACTAAAATTTAGTTTTTTTTAATAACAACATCTTAATTATTATTTTAAAATAAGAATTCCAATGTATGAAATGTTCCAATAAATACCTTTAAGGTCGGAAAAAACTCCAGGGATTTCTCACTACTAAAGTAACATATTATCTACTTGAAATCTGTACTAATGCCTCTATTACTTTTTTTTTTAAATATATTTACCGGAAAAATATAGTTTCGATAAATATATTTTTTTTGTAAGTTGTCAATGTAGGTAAAATTATGCGGCTTTTATTTTAAACAAACCCATTGAATATATTAAGCCTTCAGAATTATGAACGGACGTTTATTTACGGATACAGAAAAAAGCTTTAACGTGTTTTCATAATTAAATTACACGCCTGAACGCATTTCCACCGTATTTCAGCCCTGAAAATCACGTCTTTTTGCCCGGAGAACTAGGGTACGGATAGCGGCCAAAATACCGCTGTAATCAAAACCTCGTTTTAATTCGAAAACCCAGCGCGTGTAAGATTTTTCCACATTTTATTTTCATTTTTCATCATGATTTTCAGCTATAGTCAATTCCAACGGTCAAATTCAGAGCTGCAGCGACGTTTCAACAATAATTTAAATAAAAATAAAATAAAGAATTCATTAATATTATTAATATTTAAAGCATTAACATTGTGGTTAGACATAATAACAGAATGTTAGTAAACTTAGTAAAAACCACTACCAGATTTACGTTCTACCGGTTTCGAGACGTACCCGTCTCTTCGTCAGGACCAACACTACACTACTATATTCACAACACTATACAGCCCAACCATAGTATTGTAAAACTATCACCACTATTGATCACATGCGTGTTATTCTTGTCAGAGACAGAATGCACTTGTGCATGCTTGTCTCTGACAAGATGGATACGTCTGTAAACCGGTAGACCGTAAATCTGGTAGTGGTTTTTACTAAGTTTACTAACATTCTGTTAAAAAATTTCAATTGAGCAACTTTGCAGATTGACATTTTAAAAAAAATTAGCATTTGTTTGTATCTCATCATCATCATCATCTTCTTCCCCTTGTCCTAGTAGGGTCGGGGGCCCAAAGACTCGACAAGGTGCTTCCATGATCCCCTATCTTGTGCTGCTTTTGCTCGAGTCAACCAGTTAGGACCCATTCTGTTTTCAAATACATTTTTTTTTTGTCTCTCCCAGATTAATCTGGGTCGACCCACCGGCCGTCTTCCCTCCGGGGTTGCCAAGAGGATTCTTCTTGGTATTCGTTCCTCTGGCATTCTGAGCACGTGTATGTGTTGTTTTTATCTACTTATATTTATTATTTAACCTACATGTTTCAGGAAAACCTTTCCATCGTCAGAGTGTTTTATAAATGTCAAAATATCAAAATGAATGATCTCTTAATTAAACTTAACTACCAGTCCAATGCTAAAAAAATTCCAAGTTTGTGTAGTCAAAAACTTCAGAAATAATATTTTAAAATATTTTTTCTAATAATTTAGGAAATAAAAAACAAAAGACACCATTCATTTTGATATTTTGACATTTATAAAACACCCTTACGATGGAAAGGTTTTTCCGAAACATCTAGGTGTAAATACTAAATATATAGGTACAAACAAATAATAAAATCTTTTTTTAATATGAATATATTTTTTTAGGCACGTTGTTGATAGAATATACAATGTATACTTTTAAAAAAATCCGGACAAATTTAGTCTGTGATTGTTCTATTAGGATGAGCGTCCGGCGGCGTTCATATACAGTAAGTATTTGAATGTCTTTGTATACTATAACCTACTTCACAACTGAGATGAATTGATTAAATGAAATCCAAATTTCTTTGTCTTCACCACTTTAATTGATAATATATCAACATGTTTCGAAAACCTTGTTCTCATCTTCGGGATAACTAGTATACCAAAGCTAAATGAATATTTACATTTAGAAAGTTAGAAAAAAAATTAGCCTAAAAAGAAAAACCTTTGAATCATGCATACTGCCAGTGATGACGTATGGAGTGGAGACTATGGCCCTTACAAAGAAAATGTAGAAAAGCTCAAATGAACGCAACGATCCATGGTGAGATCCACGCTTGGAGTAAGCCTAAGAGATAGAATTAGAAATTATGAAATTAGGCGTAGAACTAGAGTAGTGGATGTCATGGATCGTGTGGCGAAGCTAAAATGGCAATGGGCAGGACCCTTGGGAAATGAAAGATGAAGACCTTGGGAGAATAAAAGAAGTGTCGGAAGACCTCAAACAGATAGGCCGATGATATAGCCGCTGTGATGAAAGAAATGGCTACAATTAGCAAACAACAAGGAAAGATGGAAAGATAAGGAAGAGGCCTATATCCAGCAGTGGAGAGACGAAGACTGATGAAGAAGAAGAAGAAGATTTAGAAAGTTGGAAATATAAAGGTTCCCTTATTCCATCATGCACCCAGTTTCAGGATTTTTTCCTTGCATTATGGGATGAGGTGTAACAATATCAAACATACATCAGTTGGAGGAGTGGGACGGCCAGGAAGTAGCGGAAGAGGGTGCTACTGTTTTGTGCAATGAGTGGCAGACCCACCACGTACTCAGGACCGTTTTATAAACAAAAGCTCCTATTTTTTTTAATGCTAAAGGCAACCTTGCAACCCAGCGTTGCAAAGCAGAACTGGGCCACACGGCTGCCATCCTAAATTTGCCCCCGCTATCCTAACAGTTCACGTCTTAATTTTTGTGGTTTGTGCAGGGTCCTAAAGAGTCACTTCGCAAAACGTTCGCATATTTAATTTTATACACAAAGTATAAAATGAAATGTGCGAAGAGTTTTGTGCGTGGACCACCGGATACGCCGGATTTAATTTTAAAATGAAACATAGTAAAGTAATATTTAATTGGACGATTTTTATTAATTTATCAATCAGGCATGTGTGATATTTAATTCCGGTATGCCCTGACCCTTTTGATCAAATTTTCGAAAAGTTTTAGCAAAGCAGTGGTTCAATTTCAGCAAAACGCTGTATTTCTATTTTCAGTTCAGGAATTGTTTGGGGTTTGTTAGCAAATACATTGAACTACGAAATCCCGGGAAAAAAGTCGCAAAAGGTCGCAAGTCTGGGCGACCAATTAACGTCAACATTTCTGGAAATCACACGACATATTGTCTTAACAAATAGACGATTTGTCTTCTTATATGGCATGTGGTATCATCTTGACGCCATAGGTTTAATTTTTTTTAAAAGAGATGCGGACACGAACGTGTCACATCAATATTCTTACTATTTTCAAATTAAGCCATTGTGCTATGAAAATAGAACTAACTTGCTAGTTTGGAGTAAGGTTCGAACCCGCTACCCTTGGATCACGAGGCGAGAGTCCTAACCGCAAGACCAACAAGATACTCATAATTTATATATTCCTTCCAAACCACGTTTCCTTTAAATTTATTGGCTGTGTTTCGTTTAAAATCTCGAATTCAATACATTATTAATTAGTAATCCTCGATGATTACTTTAATTTTTTTTTACATATTGCTGCCTTTGCTTTTATACCCCACATATATAATATAATTTTTAAATGGAGGAGGTAAATTAATTCGGATATACTGCGTCAGTTGGTCCTGGGAAGACGTTTCGAATACACTGCAATAGATCTTCAGTGGCGGGTATTTTGTCACTAATATGTCGCTCCAAGTCGATAATAATTCGCTACAATATGTTCACTTGTCATTGAAAAAATTTGTTTTAAAAAATGTACATATTTTTCCTACTAATATTTTCTTATTTAGCCAGATGTTTATTGGCGTTTGTTCCGTAGCAACTTACATTCTACTCATTAATCTATAGTCATTCTGAATTTTTTAATGTTTGTAAAATAAGACTTATTTTCAGGTCCCCATAAGGGAGTTTTCTTTCCTATACTCTAAAATGTCCCAACCTATTTGCTCCTTATATCCTGTGTATCCTTTGTGTCTTTCTATTGTTATTATATGCTTATAGATCGTGTTAATGTATTGAAATATTACTTAAAGTATTTTATATTTTGGCGGTTTATGTATATTTTTTTAAATAATAAAAAAGTGAACTGACGGGACAATGAGGGCAAAAATTTGGATGGCAGCCGTGCGGCCCATCTCTGCTTTGCTATGCTGGGTTGCACGGTTGCCTTTAGCATTAAAAATGCCAACCTGGCGGCGAATGTACAGGACCGATATATGAGCCTTTGCTTATAAAACGGTCATGGGTAGGCGGTGGGTCTGCCCTCATTGATCCCCGGGATGACTTTCGTACCTCTAGCAAATATATCTAGGTTATTATTAATATTATTAACATTTAAAGCATTAACTTTGTGGTTAGACATAATAACAGAATGTTCGCAAACTTAGTAAAAACCACTACCAGATTTACGGTCTACCGGTTTCGGGACGTACCCGTCTCTTCGTCAGGACCAACACTATACTACTATATTCACAACACTATACACCCCAACCATAGTATTGTTAAACTATCACCACTATTGATCACATGCGTGTTAATCTTGTCAGAAACAAGCATGCAGTGATTATAGCCTACTGAACAATTTAGGAATCTAACGAGAGAGAGTGAGTAAATTTAGATTCCTGATTTGTTCAGTAGGCTATAATCAGTGCATGCTTTTCTCTGACAAGGTTAACACGCATGTGATCAATAGTGGTGATAGTTTAACAATACTATGGTTGGGGTGTATATATAATAGTGTAGTGTTGGTTCTGACGAAAAGACGGGTACGTCTCGAAACCGGTAGACCGTAAATCTGGTAGTGGTTTTTACTAAGTTTACTAAAATTCTGTTATATCTAGGTTAATTTAATTAAAACATCAACGATTTACGTCGCCAAGTCTCATAAATTCACAAGACGGCATTGGGATTGAAGAGTTGAACGAATTTGCTGATATCGGGCAGGACTGCGATGTGGAAATATTCTCAATTTATTTTGACTTCAAACGCGATCGGTACCGCGAGGGGGGAAAATTAGATTGCGGGAGCCTCCGCATCCTCAGACGGCAGACGGCCTTCACCCGCCACTTCCGCGCAGACTCATCTGGAGCGCGGCGAAGATCTCGGAGCCGAGAGCACGTGAGCGCGCTTGTTCGTCGATTCCCCCATTTCCTGCGCGAGAATGCTATGGAAATTGCTTTTGATTTAAAGTTTTCCTGCGATTCCCCGCACGTGCCTCGCGCTCCACGGGCGGGCGCAGCCACCCCTGCGGCGTGGGAGGGGAGAGGGAGGGCCGAGTGGGGCTTCCCTGACCACCTAACTGACAACTGTACGACAACGGGGTTAACAGTGTCAGACCAGAGTAATAACAGATTGATCAAAAAAAATTGAATACATGCTTTTAATGTGGGTTAACAATTTCACCGCAATGAGGTAAAGAAATAGCACACGAGTGATGTTCTTCTCTATTTGTAAATAACAGAATGTTAATAAACTTAGTAAAAACCACTACCGGTTTCGAGACGTACCCGTCTCTTCGTCAGGACCAACACTACACTACTATATTCACAACAATATACACCCCAACCACAATATTGTTAAACTATCACCACTATTGATCACATGGTAATCTTGTCAGAAACAAGCATGCACTCATCATAACCTACTGAACACTTCAGGAATCAAACGAGAGAGAGTGAGAGGGGGCGGGGTCTAAAGTGGGTGTTACCACATCTTTTGTGAACGTTAAATTAAACAAAGCGCTATATGAAAAATTAATTTGGTTATTAATGAGAGGTACTCTATTATTCACCGCCTCCCTAATGTAAAAAATTTCTAAATTATTCAATTTTAAACCTTTATTATTAGTATTTAATATTTTAGCTCCTATTTTTGGGTCAAAATTTATGATTATTTTCTATGAGTTGGTTGGAAAATTCGGAAAAATATGCCTCTATAATTTTCAGGGTTGTTTTTACTTCCTTAACTAAATATGGGAACCGTGATACTCGTATGCCTGCGGTATCTTGCAATAGTTTATGGATTTCGTGTGGTAAATTATTTCCTGCGTACTTCATCATTTCATTTGATATATATTTGCGATTCTTTGGGTTATTTATTGTTACTGTTACTTCCGGTATTGAGATTGTATCTGGTGTAGTCAGTTCTGTGTTATGGATATTGTGTTGCTCTTCATCTCTCTACATATTCTCAAAATATCTTTCCCAGTCCTCTGTATAATTGATATAAGCGATAATTACAGAAATTGCTGCGTATTTTGCGCATCAACACTCTCTGAGCCCGTGGCATAATAATATTAGGTCTTTACATATGAAATTGGCGTTTTTCCGTACTGGCAAATTTGATCTCAAATATCTTCTCTTTGGTTAGGAATTCCAAATCCAAATTTATACAGCTATTTACTCATGTATTTGTGTTTTGAAAATTATAATTCATTTGTTTTTTCCTCAATTGTTTTTTTTTTGCGTCACTCAGTTTACAAAATGAAAAACTTGAAATATCGCGTTATTTACGAGTACGAGTTCCACCGTGGCACCAGTGCTGCAGAAACGGCTCGAAGGATTAATGATGTGTATGGCGATGGTGCCGCAAAAGAAAACACAGTGCGTTTTTGGTTCCAACGTTTTCATTCTGGAAATTTCGACCTGCAGAACAAGCCCCGTGGACGGCCGGAGACCAAAGTTGATAATGAAGAATTGAAGGCTATTGTGGAAGCGGATCCATCGCAAACCACATCCGAGTTAGCTGCAGGCTGCGGTGTTAGTGATAAAACTGTTTTAATCCACTTGAAGCAAATTGGTAAGGTGAAAAAGCTTGAAAGGTGGGTACCTCACGAATTGAGTGAAGCAAATCAACAAACGCGCGTTGACTGCTGCGTTGCATTACTCAACCGGCACAATAATGAAGGGATTTTAAATCGAATCATTACCTGTGATGAAAAGTGGATCCTGTACGATAATCGGAAGCGCTCATCGCAATGGCTGAACCCTGCCGAACCAGCCAAACCATGCCCCAAGCGAAAATTGACTCCAAAAAAGTTACTTGTGAGCGTTTGGTGGACTAGTGCTGGTGTCGTTCACTACAGCTTTCTTAAATCTGGCCAGACGATTACGGCAGATGTCTATTGTCAGCAACTGCAAACCATGATGGAAAAGCTAGCTGCTAAACAACCGAGGCTGGTTAATCGCTCTAGGCCACTGCTGCTTCATGATAACGCTAGACCACACACTGCACAACAGACGGCTACCAAATTAGAGGAGCTTCAATTGGAATGTCTAAGACATCCACCGTACTCTCCGAACCTTGCCCCAACAGATTACCATTTTTTTCGAAATTTGGATAACTTCTTGCAAAGGAAAAAATTCAACTCCGATGGGGTAGTCCAAACCGCCTTCAAAGATTTTATTGATTCTCGTCCGAATGGTTTTTTTAGTAAAGGGAACGATGAACTACCTATGAGATGGCAAAAGTGCATAGATAGCAATGGTACATACTTTGATTAAATAAATATATTATAATAAAAAAAAATCGGCTTTATGTTCCTCCCATACTAAACGCCAATTTCATATGTAAGGACCTAATATTTAACGTTCTTTTTACTTCCTTTCTTTTAACTCGTGGCGTCTGCATGCTTGTTTTCTTGACGAAAAAACTTTGAAGTTGAAACTTTGCAAGCTGACTTGTGGCGATGATCAAGAAGATCTATCAAATTTTCGTTAAAAAAAATATTATTGTATAATTTTGGATTTTTAGAAAATTTAATTGATTTTTTAAAATTGGAAACCGTACAAATGTTTGATTACTACCAACAGCGGCCTGACGACGTCACGGAATATTTAAAATTTGAATTACTCCGTCGGTATATGTAATAGGTACTTCACTACGAATTTCGAAAATTTATGACAATTGGTTCACAGATGACAGCAAAATTCACAAATATATCAAAATCTTGATTAAATTGACTGACAAATGTTAATTTGATATAAATTAACTTTGTTAAAACCACTTATTTATATCAATGATAATGAAAGTACTTAAAATATACAGCCAATACCATGGGCTACCTCCTGAAAATATTTCCTGTCTGCGTCTTGCCACAAGGCTGCAGTATACACCTCATCCAACCGCTAGGCCTTTCAACCCACCATCCTCGTACAGGCTTATCGTCAAGGAGTCTCTATTTACGCTGTTGACTACTACCCAAGGAAATTGTCTTAATTAAATGCGCAGTGATATTGAAGCACTAATTCAAATATATATTAATTTTCACACGAAGCAAACACATTGTGGTGAGACATAATATCTTTAAATAAAATAACAATTTGTATAACACCAATTTATTGAGTTTACACCAACTAGTTTCAACTCACAGCTGAGTTTTCATCAGGGTTTTCATCAGTATTAACTAAACAAAAACAGAATTACAAGCAATCAAGAAAGCTTTAAGGGAAGAAATAAACAGAACGTCAACTGTGGTGGGGGTTGTGTGAAAGAGAGCGGGTATGGGTGAGTGCAGTTAATTGGAAGGGGAATATATTTAGAATTGGACTGTGCGACAAATTTAGTTGTTTATTAAGTAAATATTTTTTTCTATTTTTAATGATTTTTTGATTTCTAATGATTCCAAATTATTGAGACGCATACCTACGTTATTTCTATGAAGTACATCTCCACCCAAGGATTGGTCAAATGTGTGGTTTTTGTCAATTAGATTAGATATTTCGCATAGTCCAATTCTAGATATATTCCCCTTCCAATTAACTGCACCCACCCATACCTGCTCTCTTTCACCCAACCCCCACCACAGTTGACGTTCTGTCTCTTTCTGATTGCTTGTAATTCTGTTAGTTAATACTGAACCCTGATGACGACTCAGCTGTGAGTTGAAACTAGTTGGTGTAAACTCAATAAAGTGGTGTTATACGAATAGTTATTTTATTTAAAGATAAAATATATATTTTTTAAATTTCATATAATGTTTTCCAACGCGACTCTGTCAAATGCTTAGTAGTGCTTGCTACCTTGAAGCATGTGTAATGTAATTATAATTCAGTACGTCACTTGTAAACCTCCGCGCTGTCGACTCCACCACTGTCGACCCACATAGCTGACGATTCCACCGCTCCATCATCACGAATCACGATACAACTATCCCAAGTTCAGACCGTCTTCATCGGGCCAATCTCAGTTCGCATAGTTTCCTTGGAATGCAATTATAAAACGGTGTGGAAATAAACTATATTTGTATGTCTGAGGGCTGAATGTTTAGATTTCAGTGTTAGAATTTAGTGAAAAACTGCAAATGAAAACGGATTCCTACGAATGTTTTTGAAAAAGTGATTCCATCGAGAACAGGTGAGATTATTTCAAACTGTTTAAGATGTAATGTAAACCCAAGTTCAAAAAATGAAAACTGTATATTTTTTAATTAATTTGTTTTATGGTGACGAGTAATAATGGCTGGTATGCTAATGCCACTGTTTTAGTCGCGACCCCAGAAATGGAGACAAACTAGACTTCTATACCAGATTGACTTAAAGATATAATAAATATTTTTAAATAATATACAGAACATCAAGATCGGAAGAAGAAAAATATGATGATTTTTTACTCCCTTTCTTTTAACTCGTGGCGTCTGATTGTTTGCTTGTCTGACGAAAAAATTTTGGATCGATTTTTAATCCTTTTCCCGTGATCCAATCGAGCTGAAACTTTGCAAGCATACTCGTGGCGACGATCAAGAAGATCTGATCGAATTTCGTTAAAAAAAAAAAATTATATCATAATTTTGGATTTTTCAAATTTTTAATGGTTTTTTCATACAACATCTGGTAGACACGAAACCCGAAAATGAGAAAGGGAGTATTGTAAAAACTTGGTTTTTATGGGTAATTTTTTTTAAAACGTTCACATTCATTACGATTTTAAAATATTAAATATCTACAATCCGCACTAAAAACTTTCACCCTATTTATTCACACTTTCTTTAAATTTCTTACATTTCTTTCTTCGTGTGTGTTTATTTATATTTAAAGATTTTCTCCCAATTTCCTCTGTAACTTCGAATCATATATCATAAACTTTCTTTTCTTATAACAATAAAGTTACGAATTTGGTAAATTTCGCATGTTTGTACTAGTTTTCAAATGTTATTTTTACATCATAACATATCAACTTCTCCGCAAAGAAGACTCCAATTAGAAAGTTTTAATTTAGAAATCAGAAAGCGGACATTTTCGTACTTACTTATCATGGCCGCCTCTCATAAGGGTAGGCAGAGAGGGTTGATAGACCAAATAATTTCTGTTCTGACACAAAACTAGTTTTATCCACATTCATACATCTTCTCACACATGAGATTGAGAGAGAGAGAGAGAGAGAGAGAGAGGGTTTTACTTTTTAATATTCTATATCTTCCGGAGCATTGAAAATTTATTTAAATACACGATATGCAGAGAAAACACAATATTATTGTCTAGCATAGTATAAAAGGCAAAAAAGTTTTTTTTCTACATATTAAAATAATTACTCGCACTATATAAGTCATGCACTAAAAATAAATATAAGGCAATACGTGTAAGATAAATATTTTTTTCTATATATATTACGTTAATTACGACTCTAAACCTATTAACTAACTAACTTACCATCACGACGTTTCCACGCAGGCGTAGGCAGAGAGGATAGACCGCCATATTCTTATATCTTGGTACACCACTTTTGCTTCGGCTACATTCATACAAGTTCTATGCTTGTTGAGGCTTTTCACAGGGCCATTACAGAGTCCGAAAATAAAAATGTATATTTTGAGTTTATCCAAATTTTTCAGAACACAGTACTGGATTATGTCCCAGGGACATCATTAATCAAGATATATAATAGATGTCTCATAGAGATGAAATTATATTTTTATGGGAATGTAGGTATGAAAGTATCGAAATATGTAGATTTTATATGTAAAAAAGTAGTGAAACGAAGTGATTGTGTTTTATTACTCCCTTTATATTAACTCGTGGCATCTGTTTGCTTGCTTGCCGGCTTGCCGTCGAAAAAACTTTGGATCGATTTTTAACCCTTTTCCCATGATCTAATCGAGCTGAAACTTTGCAAGCAGACTCGTGGCAACGATCAAAAGATCTTTCAAATTTTTGTTAAAAAAGATTAATAATTATGGTATAATTTCGGATTTTAAATTTTTTAATGGTTTTTGCAAATTGGAATCATTACCAAAGATTGATGGCTAGCAACGGCGGCCCGATAACGTCGCGGAATATTTTGTAAATTTGAATTACTCCGTCGGTATACATAATAGGTACTTCACTACGAATTCCGAAAATCTAAATTGGCTGACAAATGTTTTTAGAATTTAATCTTCAAAGCATGAATTGTATTATCAAAGCTCAAAACATCTGAAATTTTAAAAATATATTAAATTACTGTAAGTTTAGTGTTATGTTATATTTTTTAATTCGTCTTTAATTGTTGTTATATTTTACAAAGAAAGGGAGTATAATAAAAACTTGGTTTTTATGGGTTACTTTTTTTTAATAATAATGTCACTACAAAGTTCAAACCATATATATAGAAAAATATTCTTCGAAAAATAAATAAAAAAAAAAACAAATACCATTTTGTGTATTTCTCCGCAACAATTTTGTACAATTTACTATTGACGAACAATTTATTATTTATACAAATTAGAGGAAGAATCACTGTAAAGTTCATAACAAAGAACTTTTAAGAACTTAATTTATTCAAAAGTATCCCTAAATGATGCTCTGCCATTAAAGATTGATGGTTACACGTACAATAATTAATAATGAATTAAAACACTATTTCTTTACTTGTATTTGAGAATATCACTACTACATGTTTCGGAAACGTCAATTTCCTTCCTCAGGTGAGCGTAGACTGAAATGTGTGGGCGTGTGTGTCAGTTATATGGGTTGCGGTTCCAGTATAGGTGGAGGGGGCATCTGGTAGTAAAAGAGAGTAAACATTGTGAGAAGAGGTGAAGTGGAGGGTTGTATTTCATTATTGATGATATAATTTTGCGTATATAAGTTTTATGAATTTCAAGTAATATTCTATTTTATTTTTAATCTTTAAAACTTAAATACACAAAATAATTTCATCAATAATCAAAAACTAATTGATATTCATAATTGATCAAGATAGATGGAGTAAACGCCCACATTCAATTATTTATCCATCGTTATACAGAAAACACAGAGTTTAAAATTAATTTTATTATATTTCAGTTTCATTAAATCAAATTGCTAATAAATAATTTGTAGGCTGCGATATCACTTTTCTATCTTGTGCAAATTAATTTGAATAAATTTAATATTCTTGATATTGCTAATTTTGATCAAAAATCATTATTTTTTCGTAGTCTTATTATTATCTTCCTTAAGTATCTTTCTTAGTGTGCCTGAATCGGAGATCGATCCGAGTTTTTGGCAATTTGTTTTGTTTATTGATTTTGCTGAAGGAAACTCATAAGAGGAAAATTAAAAGACTAGGTTGAGCAAAATCAACTACATTGGAGCAAAAAGAGCAAAATTCAGGGGAAATTCATTGGAAAATCTCTGAGAAATCGTTTCTCAATGTCCACATTCGCCAGAGATCTGAGATAACATATTATTACGATAAAAAAAGTAAAATAAGCATTTAGAGGCTTCCGGAAGGTTTTCGAACGACACCGGACACCAGGCAGCTCTAAGTTTAAACTGCGTTCAGCGAGCAACATTTTAAGTAACAATTTTCAGTTGCGAATATTCATGTAGTGAGATCTAATACATAAAAGTAATATTAATTATTTCCAAAAAAAGTTTTTTACCAACCAAAGTGTAGGTTTTAGTTGAAACACATAACGACGAATATGTGACAATATTTTAACCAAAAAATCGACATGGTCAAGTGGCAACGGGCTGGACATATTTGTTGAAAAGTTGATGGAGAAATAGGTCCCATACCGGTAAAAGAAGTTTTGGCCGCGAAGAGGGTAGGCAGATGAATGAGAAGAACTGAAGGCAGTGAGAATGACAGAGGATCTTTCTAAAGAATAGCTTAATTGCATACTGCGAACACCGATACGGATATTATTTTTCTTTAAGTATTATGATTATGTATTAATGTATTTTTAATTTTCAATAAAGACGTATCAAAAGGTGGTTGTTCGAGTGGTCGTGCCACTTCGCAGTGATTTATACGACCGGCGCGGTGCAGCACGGTCCTGCTTGTTAGTTAAAAAAAATGTCAACCTGGAGACGATTGAGTAGGACCGATATGGAAGCTTTTGCCCTTAAAACGATCCTGGGTACCATTCACTACCGATACGGAGGCAGAATGTAACATTGAAGCCTGCAGATATTCGCAGCGACGCGTTGCAATGAAATCTCGTTATTGGAATTATGAAAAGCGCCGCGGCTGATGAAAGCCCATCCAATCATCCAATGTAGCCGCACATCGCATTGTTCGTCAATTTGAGTCCTGCAGCGACCCTTTGTGCTACCGGGGATGTATTCAACTAATTGGATATCAATGGGCTCGGGCTGCGGCTGCTGTAGATGACCGGCAGTGTAGTGGTTTTTGAATACCTTTCGCGCAACATCCACGAAATGTATTTCACATTAAAATAGGCCATCGTTTTCAATTGCGCGTCGGGTCACGGGTGAATTGTGACGTAGTAATTATGCATTTTTACATGGACGCCCAATAAAAGGGAGGTTCAAATATTTCGCAGAACACAGAGATACACGGGCGTATTTATTTTGGGATGATCGAATTGACTGATTATTCCGTACAAAAAATACTTCTGATGAGATTTTCAAAAGGATCATCAAACACTTGTTAATGTGACATTATAATTAAATTCATAAAAATAACTTTATATTAAATAACACATACTTAATGTATAGTTGCAATTTTAGAATAAAGTTTTAGGAATTTTTAAACAAATTTATTAATCAATTAGAAAGACATACAGAAAAATCAAATCAATGTCTTCAAATTGATTAACATATTTTATTTTTAATTTAATTAAATAACTTTACAAAACATCGTGGACAGAGTATCAATAGTGGGGGTAGGTCCTGTCGCATTGTTTTAATATTTAATAAGCTCATCATTTATGTATTAATATTTAGTGTACTCTGATGAAGCCTCAGGTCGTAGCGAAACCCGGTTGGTGAAAGTACTTTGGCAGATAGGTATGTGATTATGATTATGCCCATCTGCCGAAACATAATCATGTCTGATGCATGTCGCAGTGGACGCTGAAGGCGTATGCGGGATATGATACATACAGGATGAATTGAATGAAGTAGTCACACTCAACTCGTCGATTAATTCCAGAACACACAATTTACATGTTGCAACGATATACTAAGAGCGAGATTAAGCGTGACACCGCGGGCGCAGGTCGGCAAGAGAATGGCGTGGTGCTGGCGGGCTGCCTAGTCGGTGCTTTGCCGGCGCCTCGAGCTTCTCATTGGGTGGTTTCCCTCGAGCGCGATTAGTCCATTTGGCACGCTCGAAGGACTAGAGTCCGGGCACGCCCAGCTCACCACAGTACAAAAGTAAACTGGTGTTAAACAGTTATTTTTATTAACATTTGATAAGATTAGGTAAGGTTAAGTTTTTGACCGGCATAATACGTCCAAAATAATCAATTTCTGCCAACAACCTATCCCGATAAATATTCTATCCGTATGTTGGGCAATACACGAAGATCCGCGAAAAGTATGCGAATAAGGCAGACAAAAGTAATAGAGGTAAAATTTAATGGGTAGGCTACATTACACTAAAGACGATTCGCCTGACGAATGCAGTTATCCAGTGGAACCCGAGGGGATTCCAGAAGCCGACAGACCACCCTAAAACCCGCTGGACTAATGAAATTATTAAATTCTGCGAAAATAACAATGGATCGAGAAAAATGGAAGATCGAGGCCTTTATCCAATGAAGGACAGAAATTGTCGCGTATTCGCGGTGATGGGGTTCAAATAAAACTCCCCCAAAAATAACTTTTATTTTTATATAATTAAAAAAACTATATAACTCACCACATTGGTTCTCGATCGAAGAATAATTTGATAAATCGTTCGCTTCTGTTGCTCACAACTCTTTTACAACAGAAATATACTACTCGGCCTCTCGTCACGTCTTATATACTAGCGTCCACCTATCTTTGAAAGTGCATGACCTAACTCAGCCTTTCTGGGCATTTCCAGAGAAGGTTTCGGAGTTTTTAGCTCCCCGTCGACTATGCTGGATTATTCTGGAATATTTTGCCGTAAAATATGAAAATTTTTGATACTGCAATGTGAAATTACTCACATGTAAATGTTTTTATAGCTAAAATGTAAAAATATGCAGTTTTTAATTAAGTATGTGGGCATTAGAGTTAATTAACTTTATGCCACGTGGCACCTAGTAAAAAAAAACTAGTTGTTCATAATATCAATTTATTTACTTACATAATAAGGCCTTGTTTATTTACGAGTGTGTGTCGTTGTGTGACACAGTTGCTTGCACATGGCGCACCTCGCGGACCAATCCAATCAACAAATTTAATTTGAATATCGAACGATTCTCTTGTTGAGTCGCCATGTTGCTTTTTCATTTAACCCTTTGAATGTGGTGAGAAATTATTTCAACGTTGTTTTAAATAGAGATGTAAATATTGTGAATAGTACGCAGCATATACTTACCAAAACCATTAAAAATACTACCATGACTTGCACTGGAGTCGACCCAGTAAAACGGTTATAATCTTATAAAAAAGCTTTTACCTATACACTATACTTTATCCAATTAAATCGTGTTGATTTTGGATCTGCCTAGAGAATTTTCAGTGGCTAGTAGTGATGGGTCCGCTCTGTACTCACTACTACAATGTAGTACTACACTACATTGAAGCGCACACTTCGCACATTTTGATGTGTAGTGCACACTACAAACTGCAAACACCAAAGTTATTGAAAGTATAAACTTCAAATAGTACACTTCATTTTAAAGTGAACACTACAAAGTACATACACTTCAAAGTTATCGAAAGTATGAGAAACACATTTTAAATAGTGTATTTTTTACGTGAAATTTTTGGAAAGTTGATGTAGATATATGAAGAAATCTCTGGAAACTGAAACAACCCCCCCCCATGGTTTGAAAAATTTTGGGAGCTATGAAGAAATTTTTGGGAAGTTGATGTAGCGAAACGGAGAAATCTCTGGAAACTGTAACAACCCCCCCCCAGAAAATATCGTCAATATTTTTGTCGTTGACCTTTTTTTTTTTTTTAGCTCGCCAAATTTTATTATTATTATTTGGGAAAAAAATACTTCACTTCATTTGAAAATTTACTTCACTATTACTTCATTTCATTACTTCACTTCATTAATACTACAATTACTTCATTTCATTACTTCACTTCATTAATACTACAATTACTTCATTACTTCACTTCATTTACTTCATTTCGTAGTACTACAATTGCTTCACTTCAAGTAGTTTTTACTACAATTGTAGTGTACACTTTGTAGTCTTCAAACTGGTGAACGTGTGTGTGTTGTAGTCTTCATTTTGAAATGAAGTTTTTCCCTTCGCTAGTGGCTAGGATACCTGGCTCTCCCCTAGGAGGCTCGGGTTCGGTTCCGATACCGAAACACATTTTTGTCATTTTATTTAAAGTGTTAATTATTTAATTATATTGTCACTGTGATACTTCAAGAGTCGCTTTTTTTTTAAAAAAAAACAAGCTTAATGTTCAAAAATTGTTTGTGCTGGAATGTTTGGACACTCAATTAGAATACATAAAGTAATTACCTTATTTTCAAGGAGAAAATTCTGATGTCAACCACAGCACTTAAAACATCTTACGGTTACTATGACTGAAGTAGTCTCACTAACGTAGTGTTAAACTCACTTCTGAATTAACATTGTTAGTAATTATTTTAAGTGAGAAGGCTGATGTAAAATGAAAATGACCCCTTAAAACAGAATATTAAACGTAAGCTTGAAGCGACCATACTCTTAGTAAATACTAAACTAGACAAAGGCGAGATCTTTAAAACGTCTTTAACCGAACGTATAAGGTCATTTAATTTAATTTATTGGACTACTTTGCATTAAAGACAACGAAACTAAGGAAATAGATTTTTATTCACTTTCACAAATATGACAAACATTTAACTTTAAAAATTAAATTTTTAATGTCAGTTTTTGAGTCAAAACGTAGTCAAAAATAAATTTCTGAATTGAATATTTATTTATTTTAACACAATTTATCCAAATACTAGCACTGTGTCACCGAACAGGTTAATACTACATGAATATACACTGCTACAAGTATAGAGATAGGTCGTAAATCGAGATCAAAATACAATCCGAGAATCGGGAACAGCAATAACTGGTAAAGTTGTTCTATGTTATGCTGTCATTTATAATCATTTCACTGCCGATACAGGTTTGGGGTTTGGAGATGATTAGGAGCAATTGCTTTTTCGGGTCACCAACGTCATGCGACAGACAAGCTCCAAAGGCGAAGAATATTGGATGATTCATTATCTCGATAAAACAAGTACAACATATACATGAGTATCATTATAAAGGCAATGATAGATACTCTAAGGGCCGTAGCCTCCGGCCAGCGTCGGAGGTAGATGATATACTGATATGCCCACATAGGAGATGGGCCGCTTTTTATATTATTTCTGAACAAAGGATTCCTGCTTGTCCAGAGGCGCGTGGTGCATGAAGTACTAGTGACGCCCGCTGCGTCACCCGTGCCTTGTGCTCGTGTCTGATGCATGTACACATCACATACCGCTGATGAATTTGCGGCACTTGCTGATGGTCTGTCCGGGCCGTGTCCTGTGTATAGGGTATCCCCTAAACAGGTCTTCACGTAACATAATTTTCAGTCTTAAAATACGCTTCTTTAGCAAGCTTAAACCTCACAATTTTCCTAACACAATTTTCTTATCATCATTATAACTTTTGGCACTGAAATCTCTGGCAGTTATTGGCTTTCTCAAATGTTTTCCTCCCCTGGTATCTTTTTGCCGTTTCTATTTTGGTTTTATACGATATTACCTTTATTTTTCGGTACATACATCAAGCTAACTTCAGCTGTTTTTGTAGGTTGGCGCAGCAACGATCAGTCTTTGGAACTCGTCACTACGAGTCTTTATCAGTTTTGATTACGTCTGATAATAGAAATCTTGAATATGTTAACTTTTTAAGAATCTAAAATAAATTATAACCATTTTTACTGGATTAAGGTTATTTGGCTAATGTGCAACTTGCAACTAACTGGCATGAGCTTGGCTTTCTTTGAATTCTACAGGACCCAAATTTTAGTGCTGTGAAAGCATCATGAAGAGCTTTTTGGGATATTGAGATGATGTTGATCTTGTCAGCATAGAATAATAAGTTGAGTTACTTTAAAAAAAAATAACTGGTACAGCTTTTCATTGCTTGGTTGAACAGTAAATAGACTAGTTCATCTCCTTATCGTACACCATTGTATTTCAAATGGTTCTGAATGATCTGTGTCCATTTCATGGGTTTGATTAGGCTGATTAATTTTTAATAATGATATGTTTAAGGTGACTCACAGAGACAAAGTTATTTATACGGGAAAGTAGGTATGAAAGTCTTTGAATGTTTACAGGGCCTAAGACCGATCATTAGGCTGGCTAAACTGATCACTTTACACAATTTTACGTTCACGATTCTACCTATATTGACTACCAGATTTATTTTTACTTTTTATCAAATATTTTGCATCCATTCAACAACATGTAAGAAAAACTCACGCCGCTGTACAGATTTAATCCATTAAGCCAGCCACTTCATGAAATAATTCTTTAGAGTAGTTGATTTGAGAATGTGTTTGATTGCAGCATCCCAGTTGCAGCGATGACGGTGTCCAGGGAGAAGTGCACCAGCCCTGGGGGAGAGACGGAGGCCATAGACCGCCACTGGGGCCGGCCGCGCCGGGTCTCCGTGGCCAGGGTCCCCAACGCCTCCCTCGGCATCAGCATCGTCGGTGGAAAGGTCAGTTACTTCATTGAATTGTCGGTTATCTGCATCATCATCACTGTTGGCTTTCAACCCGTAGTGTGCAGGCGTAAAGGCGTATACTTGTCGAAGAAACATAGCTGACGCGGTGATGTTATTCAAAATAACACACAATCTAGTTGGTAGTCCGGAACTTCTTCAACGAATATCTTACCACATCCCAACTCGCAATAACAGACACTCACCTTATTTTCATCTCCCCTTATGTAAGACTAACTTAAATCAAAACTCCTTTATGTACAGATCCACAAATTCATTTAACACAAACTATCACCACATTGACATTTTCAACTCAACGATAAAAAACATAAAACAAACAATATCTATGAATGAACAAAATCGCTTTGGGTATTGATATATTCCATATGTCTGAGGGGGTTTTCCGAAGCGGGATTCTCCTACACCTTTGACCAGATTTTATGTTTTTTTAAATTTATTAAATATTTTTATTTTGATATATACTTCCTTATATGTATGCCTTAAACATTTTGTTTGTAATGTACACATTATCAAATAAATTGAAATAATGAAAAAAAAATGAAAAATCTACACAACCGCACCCAAACTAATTCGTACAATATATCCTCCGTTCTATTCCCGTCCCAGATTCCCCTCCACCCTCTCCACTCGCTGTTAAACTAAATTAAATTATGTTAAATTAAATTAAGTTAAATTAAATTAAATTACTATATTCAGTGGAAAATTTGTAATTGGCATAATTTTATAAACCATTATTTTTTATTTGTTAAGATGTTGATTTGCTGTTAATTTTCCCCAAAATAAAATAAATAAATAAACATCTGAGGCGCTGTTTCCAACAAAATGAATATTATATACATCAGGAGCCCTTTTATGTCTAAGTTAAATTTGGAACAATCGGTTAAATGATATTTTATCTGTCATTGTCAAATTGACTTATCTATGGTTATGTCCTATTTGTGTTATCCTTTAATTGTGGGACACATTTTACTATTTTTTTGTATTTCATCTTATCAAGTGATTGTGTCTCCCTGTTGGATGACCGAATTAAATTAAATTAAATTTAAAAAAAAGATGATCAATAATTTTTTTTTTGAAATAGTCGCGAATAAACAAACATTGCATACAAAATGTTCGAAAACTAACATCTAACAAACTTCTATTACAAATTGATATAAACTGATTCGTATAATTTAATATACATACATTATAGTTTTATGATAATAATTATATTAAATAATGTTAACCTTGTAACGTCTACGCGAGTTTAATATGTTATATTTTTTCATTACTTAAGTTTCGAGAGAAACAGAATCTCTCATCGACAGGTTAAGTATCAAGTTTCAAAAACATATTTAATGTTAAACTCGCGTGGAGGTAACAAGTTTAATATTATTGAATTTTAATTTAATGATCATCGTGAATAATATCTACAATGCAAACACCAAATCCATCAATAATATTTCTTTAGTTTTATTAATGAACTCAATAATTATAACACAGGTAATAATCGATTTAAACGAATTGGAGAGAGCTGGAAAAAACCGAGATGAGTGGAGGAAGACTCTTGAGAATGCCAAGACCTACCAGGGGTTGCAGAGCCAAGAGTGATGATGATGAAGATGATTTTTAAAACAAATTTACTGTTGTAATATACATAAAAAGAATGAAATTAGTAACCGTGTCATTTCTGCAAGTGCCGTGCGCGCAGTACTCAACAAAAATGGACCTTTCTACATGACCTGACCTATAGTATGAAAAATTTACTACATAAAACTCGCAGACATAAAGATGTAAAGATAAATTACTCCGTTCAGTCAGACTCTCTTACAGATTCAAGAAACAAATTTGATGGGAGAAAATAAGTCAAATAGGAGAAGCATTGAAATGAAGTTGTATACAGAATCTACTCTAGCCGTTCCTACGGAATACCTATTAGAATTTTATATCACGTTTTTCATAAGAAAATAATTATTTAATTTATATTTGTTCCCCATAATCTTTGATAATTGACAGCTATTTTGCTTATATACAATGCATATATTTGGCATCAAGAGTTTTTCTTTACTGAGTCTTCAGTTTTATAACTCTAAGGCAGATGTGTCACTGAATACGTTATTTTTCCATCTTAGTTTTGGTTTTTCTAAGCTCTTTAATCCTATTGGTCTTGTATTCAGTAGGAACTTCTGTGTTTGTTGTTTAATCATTCTCTTCACATGACCTTACCACCGAAGCACAGTATAATAAATACATACAGTATGTTATCTCGGCAGTGTCCTTGAAATAAATACCTACGGCCGCTTGGTACTTAAACTTGGTTAAAAACGCACCAGGGCTGCTCATTGACTGACTCTTTATGGTTTGGGGTGCCATAAATTGACCTAAATGTATGCGTGGGAACGTCTCACACTGCTTGCGTCCGCACGTTACTGCAGCCCTGCGGCGACTGAGCAGTTCGAAGTATACCGAGATTTCGAAGGGTGTCGTTTCGGCTGTTTGTATGAAGATATAATACTGTATGCTTTACTATACTGTGACCGAAGTCTTCCTATTTTTATTAATTTTGTGACGCTTAGATCGTTAACCTTAGTATAGAGCTCATTATTGTAGTGCCTGCGCCAAAATCCATTATCAAGAACCAATCCAAAGATACGCCTCAAAATATACCCAAGTCGGTTTTACAATAATTAAATAAATAATGTTATTTCTGTTATCCACACACATGCTTGACATATTTTTAGGACAATAAAATGCTTTGTTAAACCTGTACATCCCCACAGAAACATGATGGGCTTATTAAATGAAGCCAACATTAAAAGGCGACAGCATTTAAGATGTAAATTTCTCCTATATTTACCACCTAACCAATGAAGAAGTACTAATATGGACCAATAAGCGAAGAGGATTAATAAGAACTATCCAACGAAAGAAAACTACATACTTTGGACGCGTTCTTTGCAATGACAAATATGATTTCTTAAAAATCAATAAAAAAAATGATGCAGAGTGTGATAGAAGGCAGTCAAGCATCGGTAGAAAGAGGTTATCTTGGCTGCGTAGCCTTAGAAGTGTGAAAAAAGCATTAAAATGCATATAATCTTGTACACATGGTATACAATTAATCAGCATAACGCAGCTAAATTAAGGAGAAAAAGAAGATAGCTCTACGGTGGGGTCGAGGCCCACTGTGGTTTCAATTCGCCCGTATCAACCAAAGCGACCAATCAAGAGCTCGATGCGGGCCACGTCAATCGACCAATCAGAAGACCGATGCAACTGACGAGATACAGGCCGCCCGCGAGCCGATGTACACACTACAACCACATCTGTTAAAGTTTCAAAAGGAAAAAGAAACCCTTGGGGCAAACGAAAGTATATAAATATAAAGAAATTTAAATAAAAGTCTGGGGTTATGCAGTGAAGGTCCACCTGAGCCGGAAATCCGACTGCCTTTCTTCGTGTGCAAACTCGTAGTACAAAGTCGCTAATAAGGCAATTATAATTGCAGTATTGAGCGTTCTTGGATATCTGCATCTACAGTCTGTTAACCTACTTATTCTGACCTGACTCGGCAATATTACCATGACAAATAGACTGCTTGACGCTTTATATTCAGATACATGAATTAAAACGCGATTGTTTTGTCGGCTGTTCATTAATTTCAACACGAAATTGGTACATACACAAGTACATACGTATGCCATAAATAAATAAAGAAAAGCGCTTGTGTGATAAACAATAACAAAGATATAATATATGCGCTACCCGAGTCTCTACTGTAATCAAAATATGTAAATTAAATTAATCATAAAGCATTAAAAAATTTGCAATTTCAATTCATTCATCGACATACGTACAATAAAAGTCCTACAAAATTTATGTTCCCTGTTGTTTTAATGTCAATTTGGATAAATTAGGTTAAGTGGAAAAATTGCGATAACTCTCATATTATTTATTGAATTGGCATTAACTTTGTGGAATGACATTATAATTTTATATAAATAAATAGATTACTTGTCTAAGACCACTTATGAGTTTAAGATGATTACACAACTAGTTTCGACAACTACCGATGTTGTCATCAACGGGTGATGATTAAAACTCTTTAAAAAGTTAAAGTTTAAATCATCACCCGTTGATGACAACATCGGTAGTTGTCGAAACTAGTTGTGTAATCATCTTAAACTCATTAGTGGTCTTAGACAAGTAATCTATTTATTTATATATAGTGATAACTCTCCGTGCGAATGTGTTTGATATCTACGTCTTTGAGGCTTCTACTTAGTTAAATTTTACACCCAGCAGTGCACGAATTTTATTCAAATTACTTCTTGAATCAAATCATCTAAAAATAACATAGAAACCATAATTTGCCGTGTCTCCATATAACGAAAATACCTGGCCACGAATTTAATTGGGTTTGGCGCGGATCTGTGCAAATTGGAGCTGAAGCAATTAGTTCACCTGATGGAGATGATTCGATAAAGACTGTGCAGATGGAGCCTAAAAACCTGCGCAAAGGTTGCCAGGACTTCCGGTCCAGCGAGCCGGAAGCCCAGCATCAAATTGATTCATCTTGTGCTGCAACATTTGTGATCGACAGACGGATACAGTCGCCCTGTGGCTAATGTTCCGCCCGGACACAGATGGTAAAATAAAAGGGTTTGAAAAAGTGGCCACGCCGCTTTTGTGATGACAGATTCCGCTCTGCTGCTCCTGAATGAATAGAAAAAATTATCAGATTCTTGTTAAGTTAGTATTTAAATATAGTAATTAATACATTATAAAAAGAAAAATATCTGGAGTATCAAAATATTAAATACAATTGGTTAAAACTGTATAAAAACCGTTTCAACAATTGGTATTTTTTTTTTTTTCACATTTTTTTAATTCGCATTTCATACATTAATGCCTACTGGCTTCGAATTGTTTACAAATGGTTGCCCGAGTTCCTTATGTTCTTAAATCCGTTTGATTTTTTTCCGTCAAAATTATAATTAGATTATATTAGGTGGGTAGAGAATTCAGAAAAATTATTGATTTTTAAGCACCTTTAGTGTTCATAGCCCATAATTTCAACTCTATATTGAAATTGCGGGTGCTTTTACAAATGACCAGCGAAAAGCGATCCACCGCATACCCAAGGCTGTTTTATGAGCAATAACTCCCATATCGACCCTAGACTCGTTCGGCATTATTTTAATACTAAAGCGAACATCTTTGCAACTTCGCTGATGTAAGCAACGCGGTGAGGCAGGCACACAAAACCTCTTCGCTGTCTCTGTGGTGCAATGACCAACCCACCTCGGCCGCGCTGTCTTGATAATTTGCGCAAAGTTGTGTTCAACGAATTCTAGGTCTAATTATTCGTGTTAGCGTATGTGCTAAACCGTGTTTTCAATATTGGATCCAAATATTTTTCTCAGTATCGTACGTCCGATGACACATAAGCGAGGACCCCGAAAGTGTTTTATTAATATCGTAATTAATACTAAATATTTTATTTATTTATGTAGATTCAGTTTTTCTCCTGTGGATCATCACCATAAAAATGCTGTATTTGCCATCAGGTGGACATCACCAACTCGGCAGGGTCCGTGAACTCCGCGCCCGACGTGGTGATTTCTGGAATATTCATCAAGAATGTGGTTGCTAATAGCCCAGCTGGACTGAGCGGACAACTCAGGGTAAGCGCTGCTTATTTCATTTGTTGTTGATTTTACCAAATGACCTTTTTCTTCTTTCTTCTTTTTCTTCTTTCGGTCTTTTATGTATCGCATAAACATCTTAGCAATGTAAACAATTGAGAAAATTACTTTCTAAGATATTTATTATGTCAAAGTACTAGTTGTGTCTTCAAGGCAAATGGTAAACATTCATTGAAGTTGATGTCTGTTGGTGTCTACGCCGCCGAATGATAATTCTATATAATATATTTTGAGTTGGTTTTCGGTTATGTTTCAATAAATTTATCGAAAAACGGCGGTTACTTACACATCAACATAATAAGAATGTTCTTAGGTTTTCACGGCCACTCAGAATCTTCTGTGTCTTTGTGTCTTCTGGGATATTAAGCCGTGTTATAACGACCTTTCTGGACGACTTTTCAGATCCCATTGCAGGGTCCATCATCATGGCTGATGTGTTATTGTGTTGGTATTGTGGTTAATATTGCAATACCGTATCGAAAGCACGGTGAGAACCCTGCGCTTCAAAGTCAATGTCGTCGCAGTTTCCGCAGAGATGGTGATCAGACAATATATGAAACATACACACAAAACATGACTCCAACACGGTATTACCACGTAACACATAAACTCAGAAACACCAAGCTTTCGACACGGTAATGCAAGTCAATACTTTACCACTACACCAACACTCACTATAACACATCAGCTCTGATGATTGACCCTGAAATGGGATCCGAAACATCGGCCAGAAAGGTTGTAATAACATGGCATAATAGCCCAAAAGACGCAAACCAGAAGATTAACCTAATACTTCGTGAGGCAATATTTAATACAACCCTAGACGTTATTGGAAATATTCTTAACTTAACCAAACAGCTTAATTTTAGCATTTTCATTCAGGTCTACATCCCCCAAATACTTCAAGTCGTCTAGTCATTTCTAAGGTAAATGTGCGTACTTCCAATCCATGACTTAATACCGAGAACATCTGAACATCATTTTTGATAAAAGATATCACAACCCAGAACATATTTTTCGTGATAGTGTTTAAGATTTCGTGAAGGAAACATATCTGCTTATAGACGTGTATTACATTTTACTTGGTAGTAAGAAGAGCGAATAAAAAATTTGAAAATATAATTTATTTTCTCCGGAGTTAAAGAAATCTGAAGATTTTTTCGTCAACATCTTTCGCAATATCTGAAAGCCTTCAATGTTAGGCCTGGGTGGGTACCTTTCTTTTGATTCCAAATGAATGTAAATTCTTTCATCTAGGAGCTTTATTTGAAATGGTAATTTAGCACTTGTTTGATCAAGAAGCTAATTAAACTACTGAGTAGTTATGTTTTCTTATTTGTAAAAAAATTTCAGTGACCAATTAAAGCAATTAAATAGATAGATACGCTAATAATGAACCTCAAATGTATTTTACCCCATAATTCATTATGTTCAAGATAATACACTATTTTGTATGTTAAAATGAATTGAATTGAAAAACGCTGTTTTTTTACCACAATTTATTTTATTTAAATGTTAGAAAGTTTTCGAGATCACTCTCATTATAAATAACAAATTTTCAACTTATGATGGCAAGGACACAGTGTAGCCAATATGTTATAGCCAATTATAAATTCTTAACGTTAAAAGTACTCCATCCTTCAGCTCGTCATGAAGGGGAAGATTGAGGTTCGCAGAGGGGTCGGAAGGGGGTGGCACTCCTGGCTTCGAAACATCTGAGAATGGACCGGGATAAGAAGCGTGGAAGACCTGTTCCGCACTGCCCTAGACAAGGAAACTTTCTCCCAGATGATTGCCGATGTCCGGGGACCCGACAGGGCATGAAGAAGAAGAAGAATTATAAATTATTAACAATACCTCTATTGATGTATTGTGATCTCAAACGCTGGCCGTAACAAAACTTCCCCAAACATAATAAATATTCATATTTTTGGTCGGTTTACTTCCCAGACTGGTGACAGGATCTTGGAGGTGGACGGAGAGGACGTGAGGACAGCCTCCCACGAGAGGGCGGTGCAGATCATCAGGGCCGCTGGAGATCCCGTCACATTTCTGGTGCAAAGTCTGCTACCATGGGTAAGTGGAAACACTCCTAGAATATGGATTTTAGAAAGGGTCGAATGTTACCGTGTTTCCTCGAATACAAGACCCGGTCTTATATTAATTTCATAGCCAAAAACGAACTGGGTCTTATTTTCGATGTAGGTTTTATTTTTGTAAGAAAAACCAAATGTACAAAGTTCCACCCAACTCTCGTTTTATACGGTGGATACGTTCCAGCGAAATCCGTGTAAAAGAAAACCTCGCGTTGTGAACATAAATAAGGTTTTTCCTTAGTATGCGTAAGCACATAACGTTTTGAGCCTGACTTTTGATTAAAAGAATAATTGTGAACATGAAAACGGTTCTTCGCCATTGTGCGTAAGGACATGTCTTTTTAAATTTGATTTCGCAATGCATGAATAATTGCATTGTGAACATGAAAAAGGCTTTTCCCCAGTGTGCTTATTCGCATGTTTATTTAAATATGACCTTCGTTTGCAAGAATAATTTCACTGTGAACATAAATAAGGTTTATCCTCAGTATGCGTAAGTGCGTGATTTAGATAGGTCTTATTTTCGAAGTAGGTCTTATATCAAAACCATCCTGAAAAATCGTGGTAGGTCTAACTTTTGAGGTAGGTCATATAGTCGAGGAAACACGGTAAAATACGGTAAATGGCCCCGACCGTCAATCATTTAAAAGCTATTCAACATTTAGAAAATGCGTGGTAATGTCGTAGAATAAAAGATGTGTTGCATGTTATTATTTATTTCTTAGCGGAGGCAGCTCCGGGAGCAAGTAAAAATATACAAGTAAAACAACACCGTCAGACTTAGGGCTTGTTGTGACACAACGGGAACCGCGCGGTTTCGGGAAAATCGCGTGAGATCCACGCGGGTCTTATTTATGTAATCTTTCGGGCGTAACCACGCGATTCCCGCACAGTTCCCACTCGATCCCCACGTGTCTGAACGAGCGCTAAGACCACAGCGGGAGAGCGTAGCAAGGCAAGCGGTCGGCCTGCTTTGAATAATTGATGATGAAATGATGATATGCTCTCCTTCAAAGCATTAACCTGACTGTCGATTGATGCAATGCTGTATGCCTTATGTATTAACCCACTCATTTGTCAAAGCTGTATTAATAATATTGCTTGACCTATCTACCTAAATTTGTTTGTCGGTTTGACACTGTGGGATCCCGACTCACGTCGTAGGTCACCAATGTGGGAGCTTGACTCCCTTTGTAGATTATCGGTGTGGGTGTTACTGAGGATGAAGTCGCGATGGTTTGACAGAATTTATTTGAGTATAACAATGACGAAAGTTACAAGTAAAAGGTATACAATTATACAGTAATGTATAGTCGAAGAGCGAGAGCTTCCGCTGTACCAGAAAGCCACGGAGAAGTGAGATACTCGACTCTGATGACGAGGCTTTTTATACCCGTTTCTAACAAATGAACCGGGATTGTTTTGACTTCGATGGCGCGTGGATATATTTCGTCTACCTCAGCAAAGGTGAAGCTCGTGCCGCGTTCTTGTCCTCTACCGCTTCTCGCCTTTGTTCTTGGTTGCTGCCCCTGCTAACATTGTTTCATTCTTTGACAAGTCAGCTTTCTTTTCGTGACCGCTGTACCGAGGGTGACGGCCTCTGGTGTTCAGGCGCCAGCGTATTCGGTACTTCTTTGCTCGTGTGTACCCATGTGTCTTTGGCCACCACAACACTTTTGCAACATAGTTCAAGTACGCACGAAGTGTGAAGTGTTGCATCAGCAAGAATCATTCCTACAAACATATACCGCACTGTATTCAATAATTTATTTTAAATCAGAATAAAGAGTTTTTCTGCCTGTATAACATAATAATTGCGATATTCCAAACTGAAATTATTGTAAAGACCGAAGTTCATAATATATTCCATTTTAAGTACTTGCTTGTAATTTTATGGATCTACAAGTTTTCCGAATCCTAGGATGTGTTTGGAATTTTACAAGAACAAGTTCTATGTTTGATGATTTCATGAAATTTATACCTTTGACGAGCTAAAAAGGATTAGTGGAAACAAATGCTAGGGGTTCACTAAGGTTCTGCGAATTTTCTTTACTAGACACCTTTATTTCTTCTTATTATTATTAGCATATTTTCGAAACAAAATAGAATCAAAAAGTTATTTTTCTTTTGGTAATACTATCTTAAGTTCTATATTAATACTAGCGTCTTACAATGTTCAACGGAGGTAAAGTCATCCTTTACATATTTTAAAAAAATTTATTTTAAAATCTCAATTACGATAATTTCGCTGTCTGTCTGTCCGTCCGTCCATCTGTCTTTTTTACTCCCTTTATATTAACTGGTGGCGTCTGCTTGCTTGCTTGCCGGCTTGCCGTCAAAAAAAAATTGGATCGATTTTTGACCCTTTTCTCGTAATCCAATCGAGCTGAAACTTGACAAGTAGGCTCGTGGCGACAATCAAGAAGATCTGTCAAATTTTCGTTAAAAAAATTTAATAATTATAGTATAATTTTATTGGTTTTTTCAAACTGGAATCATTAGAAAAGTTTGATTAGCAACGGCGGCCCGATAACGTCGCGGAATATTTTCTAAATTTGAATTACTCCGTCGGTATAAATAATAGGTACTTCACTTCGAATGTCGAAAATCTAAATTGATTGACAAATGTTTTTAGAATTTAATCTTCAAAGCATGAAGTGTCTTATGAAAGCTCAAAACATCTGACATTTTATAAATATATTAAATTACTGTAAGTTTAGTGTTATATTATATGTTATAATTCGTCTTTAATTGTTGTTATATTTTACAAAGAAAGGGAGTATTATAAAAACTTGGTTTATATGGGTTATTTTTTAGCCGTAATTTCGTTCGACTTTACAGCTAAAAAACAAAATTAAAAACGGCCGCAGATGAGGCTCGAAACCCGGGAGATCAAACTCGGACGCCGAGACTTACGGAAGACGTCACCACCGTATGTGTGGGATGTTTGAAAAATATACTATATATATATAAAACTTAGCAAAGCCAGGAATAGTTGATTAATAAACGATATTTTCGCAACCTGCGGCGTAAGAATATCTAACTCCCACCCGGGGAGCTCGGGCTCGATTTCCGCTACCAGAATTTTTTTTTCTCATTATATGTTTGATTTTATTTTGATGTCTATTTTATTTATAATATTGATTATTTACAAAAAAAATTTTTTCAACATTTTTTTTACGAATTTTTTTTTAATAAAATAAATAAATACTTGTTTTTAAGGAACCGATATGTAAAAAGTTACAGCTAGTCAGTAATGTTTCTATATGTAAGTTAATCCTGAGAACACAATCACTGAATTTTGTCCACGGAGGAATAATTATTAATTAAGATAAATAATAGTGATAGCGTAATTGTATTAAAAAAATTTAAATGTGGTAAATAAATAATATATTACATACAATTTACCAAAATTTGATAGACGTGTGGTGGATCTTGGGTGGTAACGGTGAACGTTACATTGTGTAAAGTGATTACTTAAGCCAACCTTTAGACAGATCGTACGATCTGTCATGTCGGCTTTATCTTCCTTAATAAACAAAACAAAAAAATAAAATAAAATAAAAATTCGTTATTTTCCTAAGCCTTTATTATCTTTCTTAAATACCTTTATTAATTTAATTTTTTCAAACACAGCAAAATTATTTTGTGGTGACATTATAATTATAATTAATAGAATTAAACTTTGTTTACACCACTTTTTTTAATTATTGAAAAAAACAACATGTTTCGAAGCCAATGGCTTCTTCATCAGGATAACAAAAATTAAATTTAAAAATCGAAGCAAAGATAATCAAAATATAAAAAAGTTATATATGAAAAATGAACAGTATAAAGTACCTTATATAACTTTTGATTATCTATACTTCGATTTTAAAATTTTATTTTTGTTATCCTGACGAAGAAGCCATTGGCTTCGAAACATGTTGAATTTTTTCAATAATTAACAAAAGTGGTGTAAACAAAATTCAATTCTATAAATTATATTACCTTTATTGAAATTTGTAAACCTTCAGGTTTCTTAAATATCTTTATTAAAATTTGTAGACCTTCAGGTCAAGAAAGTCAGTTCACCTCTGGCTTATAATTTATGATGTGTATATTTGGACCCTACCCTGTTTACTTTGTAATTTGCTTCGGGTCCGGGTCCAGCCGAGCTCCGCCCCCTTACAAGATTTACAGGGGCTGATTTAGCCCCTGTAAACAACCCTGGCTGTGATCACGGATCACTTACACATGTTCATTTTCTTTCCCTTTCATTCATTTCTAAAGATGTTCTTGTGAAAGATCTTTTATACCGTGAGCTCATTTACTGTGAATATATTCATCTAGGGTACTTATTATATTCATTCGTTTTCGGAGTACTCAATTTTACAAATTATTACCATTTCTGACGGCACTGTCGACAAGTGTAATACGGTGAACTGAAAAATAAAGCTAGCAGATAACTGGTCTGATATTTATTTTTCAGAAACGAAAAAACCGCCCATATTCCGAAAATAGCAATATTGGAATCTAAGATCTCTATCCCAATACTAAATAGTCGAAAATAACAATAATATATAAAAAAAGACGTTGGTATACGTCGGTGGTGTGGTCAGACGGAGAAAGAAGTCAAACAATATTTCTCTTTTCTGTGGTCCAACGTGATAATGACAATTTTGCCCCAACTTTACATCAGGACGCTGTGGGAGAAGAAATTAGTGCATATGAAATAAGCTTTAAATACAGCATTAGTATTTATTTAATGTAGTTTTAGTCAAAACATGAGAATTGTGAAGTTACGTTTACGGCAGAGCGAAGTAGTCAGATCAGACCAGAGAAATCGAACATCGCATATAAAGGTGTTGACGATATTTAAAGCGTTAACTTTATGGTAGGACATAATTCTTCATTTTAATTAAACAACTTTACATTAACCACTTGACTAGTAACTCTACGTCTACTGGTTTCGATAACACTGTATCTTCATCCAGATTGATGCAAGCTAACTATCCATTATCTATTCTATCTATTCTACGGGACACCTGTAATGCTCATATACAGGCGTCCCATATCTCGACCATATCGCATCGGTCGAGCCGAAATCAAGTCACAATAATTATCAGAAAAATATTTGAAAATCTTTAATTAATTTATTAATCGTGTTTTAAAAATTATAAGCATTTTAAAAAAATTTAAAAAATCTACACCCTGTGACGGTCTTTTCACTCCTGTTGCTACAAATCTTTATTTTTATTTATTTTTTATTATTGTATAATCCTGAATAATGCTTCTGTAAACTTTTGTCCAAACAAATCATTTTTTGAACGGAGGCTTGGCTACAGCTATGGTGGGGGTAATTAAGAAGTGGACGCCAAAATGGGAATATGTCAAGTAATGGGCATAAAATTTATCTGGTTGTTCACTGATATTTACTTTGAGAAGGATAGTGAACATATGCGAATCTTCTTATTTAAGTACGACGAACACCGAACACCGACATATACCATTGGGATAAAGATCTTAGATCCCAGATTACCATTTTCGGAATACAGGCGAATTGTTGTTTTATAATTTATTTTCCCTTCAGAACACAGATTCGAGCGACATCGACAGCCACAAGCAAGTGAACAGCTCAACGGACACCCTGAGCGAGAGCCCCCCGGTCAGGTCGGGCCCCAGCCCCTTGAGGGCCTCCCCGAGCCCGGCCAGCAGGGCTCCGGCGGCCAGGGCGCCCCCGAGTCCGGGCGGAGCCAGGCCCGCTCCGGAGCTGTCTCCCACTCCCAGCCTGAAGAGATCGAGGGCTCCGGACCCACCAAAAACTCCAGACTTTGAGGTAAAAATTTGGTATTTAGTTTTTTTTTTAATATTTCAGTTTAATGAAAATTAAAACTAAATTGTAAATAATCATAAATCAAAATATATAATTATCTACGTAACAATGTCCGTCACTAACACGACCAGACGACTCAAATAATAACTAGGTGTTATCAAGACGCTGCGCCACTCTAGGTAGGGCTGTTTACGCAGATTTAACTGGCGGCCAAAATGTATACTTATTTTTAAAAATTTATTTCTTTGCTTTACTTATATACATTTGATAAGGTTTAATTTTACTATGCCTGTCTCACTAGAGAGCTCTGTTTTGAGACAGGCAAAGTTTACAAATGCGTGTTAATCTTGTCAAGGACAAGCATGCACTAACTAGCCTAAATAACGATCGGGAATCTACGAGGGAGAGAGAGTGAGAGGGGGCGGGGTCTAAAGGGGGTGTTGTCAAATACGCATGTGATAAATATTGGTGAAAAGTTAACAATGCTATGGTTGTGGTGTACTGTGGAAAGTGGAACACAGTAGTGTAGTGTTGGTCCTGACGAAGAGACGGGTACGTCTTGAAACCGGTAGACCTTAAATCTGGTAGTGGTTTATACAAATTTATCTAACACTCTGTTATAATGACTAACCACAAAGCTAACGCTTTTAATATTAAAAATATTGATAATATAAAGAGTTAAATCATCCATCAGGGCTAAAATATTTTTTTATTTTTTTATTTTTTATTAAATGTTTATGGAAGACCAACAGCACAAAAAAAAAGCATAGAAAACAGTGATACAATATAGATGGCCAATTACAGGTCTCCACATTTATTATTATTATTATTATTGTTAATTATTATTTTTATTATATTATTATTATTTTATTATTATTATATTATTATATTATATTATATTATATTATTAATAATTATTATAAATTAATATTATTATTAAAAACAATCACAATGAATTTTCTGATTTAGGTACGGATTACCTTAAAATATTTTAAATATATAACAATTGATGTATATCCAAATAAGACAATCCATGATTCATCCTTAGATTTTTTCATCATCATCATCTTTGTCCTCATTATCTGGGGTCCACAGATTCGACAAGACGCTTCCATTTTCCCCTGTCTTCGCTAGTCCCTATCTGTTCGACAGCAGTTTGCCAATCAAGATCCAATCTGCCGTCATGTACTATTTTTGGTTATTCGTTTCCTCCAGAGTTACCAAAAATGTACCATGGTTGTCGCCATTTTAGGTTCTTCATTTCGAGGGTTTCCCACACGTCAGCGATACTCTTTCGGTCATAATATTGTAAAGTTTTTTATCGTATTTATTATATTTTTTCATGTTAAAATAGAGATTTAATACGTAAATTCTATTTCTAGGGATAATACGTAAAAATCTAAGGGAAATTCTAATATACCTGTCATTACATTTACTACAATCTAAATATTTCATCCATTGACAGTTACATTATCCTGTTTTTTGTCCTTGTCAAAACTTATAAAACATTTTTTCTTTATTTCTAAGGCCTACGGTATCAATACAATTTGGAGAATTGCTTAAATTAAAAATAAAATAAAGATTTTCACTGTATAGTTGAAAAAGGGTAAATGGAAAAATAATTCCCTGTATATTTAGTTTAAAAATAAAATTTCCAATCTTTTCCTAATTGCATCTTAAACCCAATTATGCTGAGAAGTATCCAATTTCTCAAAATAATTGGTGAGTATCATATGACGAATAATAATTATTTTGGATTTATTTGCGTATGAAAATGAAACACAAATAATTGATTTTCTAACATTATATTTAAATACAAATACCTATCTTTACAAAATAAAGAAAAAATTATATTTTAATTACTAGATTTTGAATACAGAAGGATAATCGTTAGGTAGATTATCTCATTTACCAGCGGTGACATCTATATACGATTTAATGGGAATATATAGATGGCTATAGCAAAGTCCTTTAAAATGTGAAATAAGACAAATAAATAACATGTTTACAACTTTTTAAAAATTATGTAGATGTGTGGTTGTTCTTGGGTGTAGTCGTGAACGTTACATTGCATGCGCGTGCAGTGGGAACATTGAAGCATGACTTTTTGTAAACGTACCTACATTTTGAAAAAAAAAATAGAAATCAAATATTTATGCTACAGATTTTTATGATATATCAAAATATGAATACTACGACGACAATTGTGATAGAAATATTGCGAAATATATGTTGTATTCCGATTTTTTTCCAAATACTTCGTTACATAAAACTCATGGTGCGATGTTCCCACTGCACTCCCCTATTACATTGTGTATACTGATAACTTAAGCCAGTCTTAAAAACAGATCACAAGCCTGTGGATTCCTACTAAAGACTTATCTATAATTTATCTTAATTTAAAGAAATTATTTTCTTTTGATTCGTAGGTCACTGCTCCTGACGCTCCACCGTTGTACGATAAACCAGCAACTCCACTAAAATCTCCATCACGGCAAAAGGACAGTTTAGAAAAAGACAGTACAGCTCCAGAAGCTGGTGCCAGCCCATCAAAATTGCCAGCTCCTCTCCCTAACGAACCAGCGGTTGTCGCAGCAAGTCCAGCTAAATCGATTCCCGTTGTTGTTCCCAGTCCTTCTAAGAGTTCTGTGGAAGTGGCAGTGAGTTCTGATGTGACCCCAACAGCGCCGGAAGCAGTGCCTCCTCCGTTGCCCGAGAAGAAGGAGAAGATAGTGTACTCTGATGATGAAGACAGCGACGAGGACGAGGAAGAGGACAGAAGGGAACTGGAAGGCAGAACATACACACCTAAAGGGGTCGAGGTTAGTAGTCTTGATGCGCAGTATGGGAGACAAACTTAATAATATAGTCTTATTCTTCTTCTTCTTCAGCCTTCATCTCTCCACTGCTGGATATAGGCCTCTTCCATACCCTTCCATCTTTCCTTGTTTTTTGCTAAGTGTAGCCATTTCTTTCTCCCCACAGCGGCTATATCGTTGGCCCACCTCTTTTCAGGTCTTCCGTGCCTCTTTTTTTCTCCCAAGGTCTCCGTTTCAGAACTCTGGAGACCATCTTGTAGCATCCTGTCTCGCAACATGTCCTGCCCATGGCCATTTTAGCTTCGCTACACGATCCATGATATCCACTACTCTAATCCCTTAGGCTTACTCCAAGCATGGATCTCTCCATGGATCGTTGCGTACATTTAAGCTTTTATACACTTTTCTTTGTAAGGGCCATAATCTCCACTCCCTACGTCATCACTGGCAGTATGCATGATTGAAAGGCTTTTCTTTTAAGGCTAATTGGGATCTCTTTGTTCTCGAAGATATGTTTGAGTTTGCCAAAAGCAGCCCAGCTCATTCCTAACAGCAGAAATTGCCAAGACGAATAATATATTTTAATAGGCATTAGATAATAGGCATAAGATACTTCGATAAACTATTAACTAACGTTAATAGTTTATCGAAGTATCTTATTTTGTAGAAACATGTATGGTACATTTCTCATGTTCATAAGTTGTAATTATTTCAACTAGAATTTGATATATTCACCGTAAAATTATTTCCAACCTACTTTTAACAATAATTTTGATAAACTACATTTCATACATTATAGCGTAGGGATCTGCCATATTGATAAAGTTGGCATCCTTGTAAATAAAAATGCAGCTAAAGAACACAGGCTACTAACTTAGTTGGATAACAGTATATTCCGGATTCTACATGGATATGCTGTGATTATTCAAAGAATGAGCAAAAAGTACCAATAGTTTTTCTCACCCAAATTAGTAAATTGACCCCTTCAACATTGATGTTTCCAATAACTGTCGGAAAACTGGATATAATCAATTATTAACAAAAAATTATTTACTTATGAAAAAAACAGTCAATTATAGTGGTATTTAAGTAATTTAATTTTTTTATGGCTGAAAGTTTGGAATATTAAGTTCCATTGTTAGTTACAATTTATTAACTGCCGTATCTAAAGACCGAAGAATGCTTTGATGCACATGTACAGGGTATATATATCAGAGCTAGTCCACAGCATTTTACAAGTAGATTCCTACATTAATTATAAGTCTAAAATGTTCTAGGAATTATATATTTAAATAAATGGTTATGGAGATAAGCAACTTCAAATTTTGCATTATTTTTAAATATTTATAACTTACTTTCAGAAAAAAATTAAAGTAACTTATATCGAATATTAAAAATTCAGTCGCTTTGATACAAGTCAAATAAAATTAATAATACCTTGCAAAAATATGGTTTATGTTTCTGTAAGGTCTTTATATATATATTTTACTTTTATTAAGGCGAATAAATTTTAAATATTCGATATGAGTTACTTTAATGATCCAATAAATATTTCTAGACTAGTTCGTTACATCCTGTATATATTAATAAATTTATTATATTACTTACGAGATCGCATTTTTTATAAAAAAAATATATTTCTTTATCTTTAGATCGACAGGGCAAGTGCTGGCAACCTCAAAAGGACAAAGGAGGAGAAAGAGGCAGACCCAGAAGAAGAAGACTCTTTCGGCTACACGACCAGTAAGTCACTTTTCTTTTACGTGTCCAAACATTTGTCTTTTGCATTTTAAAAAGTATTTTAACTGGCCCCGTCCAGGTATCAGGTTATACTCGCCAGGTATCAGGAATAACGAATTGGTTTATTACGTAATAGTCTACGCTTTGCTTTACAATTTGGCGACTGTCTCGCCAGACACTTCCTGCAGTTCTCTAGCCGGAGTTTGTATTTACGAGTACGAGCTCAGGGCACTTATTTTCAGACTTTTGGTGCATTTTCGACCCGTTCAGACCAAACAAAGCATTAGTTGGGTAACAAGAAGAACACTTATTTTACGTAATTCGTTGATTCTCGAGACAAACTTTTTAACAATGACTTCTCTCTTTGTTTGTCTCCGAATTTAATAATCTATATGTCAACAACTCTCCGACTAAAGCACTGAAACTTTCAACATCTTTATTTTCTGTGACAATGTAATATTCAACATGATTTGATTGATATTTTGAGAGATATAATTAGTCGTTATATTTCATATTCGAAGAAGAAATAAGGAAGATCCTCTCTTCAATTCTCCCGGCTTCGTCATATTCGAAACAGATCGATCCGTTTGTTCCGAAAGGCTATTTTAAACTGGGATACGTCGGATACCATCACCACACGAAAAAGAATTGTCAATTATCAACAGAAAAAAACTTCGCTTTCCAACTATCAACCGGTCAGATTTAATTAAGTTTTTAAATCCTGGCTAGCGATTGGCGTAGAACGTGTCGGATGTCAGCTCCGACCAATCACATCATCACTTCAATGAATTGGGTATTTTGAAAAGTCACAACGTCTCAATGACGACGCCACGTTGAATTCTTGTCAGCTGACAGATTCTGTTTACATGCGAGTTCGCGAATGTTTCGATCGTTTAAGAAAGTTTTGTGGGTCACAATTATTTTAAATATTCGAAGTTACACTTCTGTAAGTATGAGTTTTGGTAAGTAATATAATTCTGGAATGAAACTCAATAAAATAATCGGCAATGATCATTATTTGATTTTTACAACTTAATACTTTGGGCATCATAAATATAAAATTTTGTTAAATAAATGAAACTAACTTAGTTATACACCACCAACACCACTTATATTTATTTTCAAATCCAGCCCGCGTTTTATATAGGAAAGATATCGCTTAGTGTAAAAATTAGAGTAAAAGAGCACTTGCGTTGCTTAAACAGTTGTGGGTTTTCAGAATTTGTAAACCATTTAATTGAAGAAGACCACATGTCCAGTAATAGTTCAGAAGTTAGTAATATTCATAAAAACGGAATAGGTAATAGACTAGAATGAATCATAAAATCATTAATAATCAAGTAAATTTATCTTTTAGACCACTTTTAAATATTTATTTATGGTTTTTGTGTTTAATTTGTAGAACTCCATATTTATTTTTAGCGAAATTTAAAATAAATTAAATTTTAATAAATATTTTTATTAAGTTCTACGGGTTAAGTATTTTTATGTGTTACAGCTGTTTCGGCTTGTAAGTGCCCGGGAAAAAACGTACATTACTACAGGGCTTCACCACAAATATCTAATTACTCTAAAGGGGAAGGGGTAACTTAAAATTGTATAAATAAGTCGTTTGTACGTGGTATATCCACTGTTTGATAATGGCCTTACAAGCCGAAACAGCTGTAACACATAAAAATACTTAACCCGTAGAACTTAATAATAATATTTATTAAAATTTAATTTATTTAAAATTTCGCTAAAAAAAAAAAACTTTTAAATATGTTCCCTCTTAATAGTAATATTTCCTGCTAAATCGAAATATTACCCCCTACCCCTACTATTGGCACTCCGTCCTTTCACACTAGTACTAAGCACATATTTTTTTAATGTTTAGGGAGTTAAGATTCTCCCTGAAGAAGAAGCTACGTCGTAGCAAAACCTGGTTGGATTTGAAAATAAATATAAGTGTTATATTAGTAAGTTGTTTTTATTTATTTAATTATAATGTCTCACCACCAAGTGTTTGCTTCCTTCGAAAAAAAGTTGTCTTTATTACTTCCTTTCTTTTAACTTGTGGCGTCTGCTTGCTTGCCGGCTTGCCGTCGAAAAAACTTTGGATCGATTTTTAATCCTTTTCCCGTGATCCAATCGAGCTGAAACTTGGCAAGTAGACTCGTGGCGACGATCAAGAAGATTTATCAAATTTTCGTTAAAAAAAAAAATATAGTATAATTTCGGATTTTTAGAAATTTTATTGGTTTTTTCAAATTGGAATAATTAAAAAAGTTTGATTTCTAGCAACGGCGGCCCGATAACGTCGCGGAATATTTTCTAAATTTGAGTTACTCCGTCGGTATACATAATAGGTACTTCACTACGAATTTATAAAATCTAAATTGACTGACAAATGTTTTTAGAATTTAATCTTCAAAGCATGAAGTATCTTATCAAAGCTCAAAACATCTGACATTTTAGAAATATATTAAATTACTGTAAGTTTAGTGTTATGTTATATGTTCTAATTCGTCTTTAATTTTTGTTATATTTTACAAAGAAAGGGAGTATAATAAAAACTTGTTTTTTATGGGTTACTTTTTTTTGTTTTTGCCGTATGCCGCGCATACGTGAATACGCGCGCGATTTTCTAACATCTTTTACATCAATTAAATTTTTAAAAATAACCCATAAAAACCAAGTTTTAATATACCCCCTTTCTCATTGAATCAGGTTTCGTGTCTACTGCACGCGTCATCGCGGGAGTAAAAATATGAATAAACTACATGTGTATATTGAGATGATAACACTATATATCGGATATTATTTTCTAATTTCTTATTAGTGAGGGGACAGACTACTATTGTGATTGGTGTTTGATTATAATGGTGATTGGTAACTGTAAGTATTTAAACTGGATAATTTTAGAGTATCTGTGACTTTTTCTAATGTAACTATTATTTAAATTTTAAAATCATGATAACAATTGAACACCATTTAACAGTAAACATCTGTCAATCATGGTTCATCTTAACGGCGCTTTTTGAGAAAACCATCTAAAATTTTCAAGAAACTTCATCTAGAAGGGACTGTCCACCCGTAACTTCATGTAACATCGTTCGACTATAAAAACAAATTAACGATGTTACTACCGCCGCCTCTCATGTTCCGTGATTTTTCAGGGGTATACGGCTAGTTTTTAATAACAAACTGCGTAATTAATAACACCTTGAGCAATACCGCATCCATGCCTTATAAAAAATAATCACTAATATTAAAATGACATTATTTTGCGATGCGTTCATTGCTGCATTGAAAAAATATGGTATATTACCATAGACCTGCAAAAAATAAAATTTGGCAGAACATTATTCTACGCTGCAATCTAAGCTCAGATGCATCCGAACATAAGGCTTTTTACGCGACACTCGCGGACATGGAGCTCCGCAGTTAGTGGTTAGCATCGGCCATAAGGCGCCTGGTTGCACGATAGGCAGCGCAGTGCTCACGATTGCAGCCATTTGGACCGTTGCCCAAAACCGTTACAAAACGCTCTTCGTTCTTTGCTATATTCAAATTACAAGAACGCAACGTACCATAAAATGGTATAAAAACTTTTTAATGCAGTTTATAAAATGACAATATTGCATTATTTATTTAATATAAGGTAGATGCGTTAACCGCAGGTTTTGTGGTGGTGTTGTTTTTTTAATTTGAAATTTAATTAACATTTGTCATGATATAATTATTTAACAGGGTTAGGAAACTGAAATTCGCATCGAAAACAATTTGTTGGTACCACTTCTGGAAAGGGTGGAAAAGATATAGGATCCCAGTTAAACTGTAGTTAGTTAGTATCTGTAGTTAAACTGGGGTTCTTGATACCCTACGAATTTGTAGAAATATATTCTATCTTGATCGTTTTAACACCTGTACCTACTGTATTTATCGATTTGGTAAAATTTATTATTAAAATAAATAAAAACACTTTTCTTTGTATTAAACCATGATTTATTATTGTGCCAACCGGTTTCGCTTAAACTTAAGCTTCATGAGGGCAACTTAATAACTAAATAATAAAAACAAAGCAATGCACTTAAAGAGAGACAACAATATACGAGTACGTATGAAAGAGACGTAATATAAAATTACACGATAATGACAAAATATAGAGAGATTAATATATGGATTAGAAAGAGACAAATTACAAATAAGTGAGGCAACAATATACCAGTACTTATGAAAAAAAACATAATATAAAATTATATAATAAAAGATTGACAGGCAAGCATATGGACTAGAAAGAGCTAAATTACAACAAAAGATTGAATATTTCGAAATTTTCGTGATTAACTTTGTGGAAGTTCATTGTAAATAACTATGAATAGAACACAACGTTGTTTACTTCACACAATGACAGTTTAATTAAACAAATTAATTAAAACGTCTTCTAGTCTTAAGTTAGTATGATGCAGTAAGCATCGAAAACGTTTTAATTAATTTATTTAATTAAACTATCATTGTGTGAAGTAAACAACGTTGTGTTCTATTCATGGTTATTTAAAAGATTGAACGCCAGGGGATTTATTATTAGTAAATTTTTCCGGTGTCGCATCTATTTTCGTTGATAAAAACGTCCGAATTCAAATCCCTGTGGCAATCCGCTTGTAACTTGAAAAAATTATTAGTTTTAAAAATTAAGGATATTTTTTATATTGTAACCTTGAATATCCGGTTTTATTTTAATGTCATCTATCATCACGTAGAGGATATTTAACCTTGGAAAGACGATTGATGTCATTGCTTAGAGATAATTGAGTGTGCAATTGTAATTCTTATCGTGTTATCTCAATATTATTGGATAATCGTTTACGTTATTTCATATAAATATGTACATTCAGATTGCGTTCCCGTAAATTTTATTCCATGTTTCCCGGCGATTCGCGGCGCTATGCTTACGTGTTGTCTCGTTTTATGGGCAAGGGGACATAAGTGTGTAAAATAAAAATTGCTCCTTTGTAAGATAGCGATGCATTTATCTCAATGTGGCCGAGGGCAGTTCTCCCGCCCCCACCTCCCACCCTTATGCGTCCCGCCGCGCCGCGAGCGAACATCAATCATCCCATTAAGTATGCATGGAATAAATTACATTCCTGTGAATGAAAAACAAGACCTCCTACCGCTCGGCGAGCTGAACCAAAAACTTCTGCTGCAATTTTTAGTAATACCGTCTGAGCAGCGCATGTCGCCTTTGCCTAGCACGTGTCACTATTGACTAAGAACTTTTCCAATTTACGACCCATGATTGCATTGCATTCTTTAAGATATTCCATTTAGACTGATAATGGAGTCTGTGATGGAGCAAGTGTGACATGTATATTGGCTTTATGATTTCTATCACTTTACGTACTTTATGGCACCTAAAGGGTGTTTTGTGTCCCGGATGAAGACTTTGGTAGCTGGGTCATGTGGAGAGAATGTCCGAGCATCAAGCACCAAAGTTCTTGCTGAACTCAAGGCCAATAGGGCGAAGGAGCTTAGGAAGGCCGAAAATAAGATGGAGTGACAACGTCCTCAAAGATATCTCTGCCTTAGAGCTTCGAAACTGTAGAGAGCTGGAACTAGAACGAGATGAGTGGAGGAAAATTATTGAGGAGGCCAAGACCCACCAAAAGTTGTAGTGCCAAGAATGATGATGATGATGATGATGATGATGATGAAGATTTTATCAGATGGATTAAAAAGGAAAAGATAATATTATTTAGGTACGCCGTGAAGTGTGTACTAGTTTCTGTGAGAGATGATGACATACAGTAGCAGTATTGGAAGAATATATAAGTATAATTAAAATGAAGTACTCGCCATTTTAATTGAATTTATTCAAAGTCTAATTACAATGGTACAAATCTACTTATTAATTATAATACGCAATGGAACGAAGGGAACACCGAAAGCGGTTGAGAGGCCCGAGGCCGGGCTGCGCTCAGATATCTATGGTGACATGGTGTTTAAGAAAAAAATCTAATATATGAATAGTGAAAAAGGTGCGAATTCCGGCCGTCTTTCTTTTGTATGTTGGAATTTTGAATTCTTCTCTCTCTCGCGGAGTGACAAAAATAAAACCCCTTTTAATAATTCTTTATCGTTAAAAAACTCGTAGCGAGGTGCAACAAATTCTATCTGCTATCGAGTGTGCTGAAAATAAACGTTCCAAAGTGATGTTCTTCAGAATTAAATTCGATTTCATTCGGTTTTCACAGTTTCAGCCGTTGCTCCACGAGTAGTGGTTCTACTCTCTATCTAAAAATCATGATTTGTAGAATTTTTACTTTTTAATGTTTTGGCGTTTTTACTTTTTTTTCGCAAAGTTGCAAGCAATAACATAATTATTTTACACCAAATCTGGAATTATTTTCAAACGATACCTATTCATTTTTTTCCCAAGATGCTGAATAATCACACGTGGGTGACATAATTATGACAAAGCAGTAATGGTGAAAATTAGTCGTTCCTAGAAGCATCCATCCTATATGGGAAGAAGTTTGAATGAGTATGAATGACATCAAATGAAAAATTCTGCATACAGGTCTTTTTTTTTCATTATAAAAAAATTATAATGAAAACTTTGTTACTTTCTTTCTTTACCCGTGGCATCTGCTTGCTTGTTTTCTTGACGAAAAAACTTTGGATCGATTTTTAACCCTTTTCCCGTGATCCAATCGAGCTGATACTTTGCAAGCAAACTCGTGGCGACGATCAAAAAGATCTATCAAATTTCTGTTAAAAAATAATAATAACTATAGTATAATTTTGGATATTTAGAAATTTCAATGGTTTTTTTCAAATTGGAATCATTACAAAAGTTTGATTACTACCAACGGCGCCGGCTGGCGGCCCGATAAAGTCACGGAATATTTAAAATTTGAATTACTCCGTCGGTAGGTATAATAGGTACTTCACTACGAATTTCGAAAATTTATGACAATTGGTTCATAGATGACAGCTTAAAAGATATTTTTAGAGATTTTTGACATAAATATTTGTCTAGACATGTTTCATTTTCAGTCAATCAATTATTTGATTATATGATGGTAAACTTAATTTACAAAGAAAGGGAGTAAAATAAAAACTTGTTTTTTATGGGTAAGTTTTTTTATGGGTTAAATTATTAGAATATTTATTTCTGATGAACTTCGTATGAAGTTCATATTAATAAAGAACTCGAGACATTTTTAAATGACTGTTTTAATGTTTTATTTGTATTTCTCGCTTGTCTAGTGGTAAGCTTTCCGCTTGTTAATTTACACAGGGGAAGCGCGATATAATATGTCGTGCGTTTTTTTTCACTCTAAGAGTTTTTAGTGCGGCTTTGCTCGCCGTACGTGTAAGCAGCATTCTAATGTGCTTTGCATCCCTGCCCGCCTGACACCTCTAGTGGTGCTAAATTATTTAAATTATGAGACTTTCCTACCTAACTCTCACACGGTACTTTCTTCATCTGGTTTTCAAATAAATATATAAAATATGTCAGTTTTATAGTCTTTTGTGTTAAACGGCTGGATGCGTTGGGAGTAGAGCCTCCAAATATTCGTGATTCCAAGTATTCGAATATCGAATAGTTAACGATAATATATTCGAATATTCGAATATATTCGTAAATTTTTTAAGAAAGGAATTATTTACTTCGGATGATAAATGAATTGTATATATTTAAAAAAAACACAATAATTGTAGTATGTCATAAAAAAGCAACAAAAAATATATTAAAAAATATATATGTTTATATTACCTACTTCATATCTCACACCCCACGTGCAAGTTTTTTGAAAATTATTTTGTATTTAACTTCTTGCTTGTCGTCTCAAATATTTATGAAAGCACATCACACCCCTCGTGCAAGTTTTCTGAAAATCATTTTGTATATAACTTCTTGTTAGTCGTCTCAAATATTTATGAAAGCTTAATACTAAAGAATAATAGAAAGCCGACAAAACAAAGTGTTTTTAACGTAAGTGCTTATTGTAATAAAACTGTAAAGATAAGCATGACTTTAAGAAAAAGTTAAATGCAAAAGACGCCCGACTTCTTGCAAATGACCTTCAGGGTTCGTAAACCTTTATTTCGTTTGGAAAAATATTAAAAATCTTATAATATAAATATGAGCGAATACTTTACGAATACTTTTTAAAGTATTCGAATAACGAATACTTAAAAACAGGCGAATACATTCGAGGTTGAAATATTCGGATTGGAAGCTCTAGTTGGGAGCAAAATCACTAATTGTGACATAATCACTGTTATGTCTGCAATACTTATGGTGATTGATTTTAGATATCATCGTGACATGCGATTTTCGATGTTTATCAATGTGATATCTCATAGTGATTTATTCGTAATTCGATTGTTAATTGTACTATAATCCAGGTTCCCTGGATTTCAAGAAATTAACTTTAATTACCAAACAATTGAAAACCAAATACATAAATCTTTTTTTTATCATTATATATACACAAGCTGCAACACAGCTAGTTCATAACACTTTACAGGTAGATTATTGCTTCAATTATGAGTCATAAATATGCTTACATTAATGACTTAATATCAATAGGTCTAGAGGTAAGCGACATCATGTTTTTATTTTTTTAGATGTAATATTGTTCCTTAGTATACCAAGTATAGTATACTTGGGTTGCAATGTAAATGAAGGATAGAATCTGTCTGTTGAAATCAAATGTCGCATTGAGTAAGTTCAAGCAAGCATGAAAAAGTTGTTCTGAAAAATTGATAAGGCGATTTGAAGCATTCGAGATTTGAAAGACTACTCTAAAGAAGTCAAATGGACAGAGTTACGAATGAAAATGTTATCGTTCGGATGAATAAAGAAAAATAACTTGTTAAAACAATTAAAATTCGAAAATTTCAGTATCTCCGACATGTGATGAGTCATTCAGAGAAGTAGCTACAACTTGCATTTCATAAGGGAAGTATTGCCGGGAGTCGGAACCCAGAAAAAGGAGAACATCATGGCTGAAAAACCTCAGACAGTTTAGCCAACCTATTGTAAGGCTATTCCGGGCCACAGTAAATAAAATGATGTCAGTCAAGGTCCACTAAGTGGATAGGACAGAAGACGAAGAAGAATATTATTCCTACCTAATTAAGACTAACAGAGTGTTTGTTAACTTTGTACAAACCACTACCAGATTCAAGATCTACCGGTTTCGAGACGTACCCGTCTCTTCATCAGACCAAAACACTACACCACAACCATAGTATTGTTAAACTTTCACCAATATTTATCACATCCATGTTAATTTTGTCAGAGACAAGCACGCACTAACTTACCCACAGAACAATCAGGAATCTACGAGGGAGAGAGACTGAGAGGGGGCGGGGTCTGAAATGTGTGATACCAAATCTTTTGTGAAAGTTAAATTGATTGTGGAATATAGTGTTGTGAACATACTAGTGTAGCGTTGGTCCTGACGAAGAGACAGGTACGCCTCGAAACCGGTAGACCTTAAATCTTGTAGTGGTTTTTACTAAGTTAACTAACACTCTGTTATAATGTCTAACCACAAAGTTAATGCTTTAAATATTAAAAATACTAATTAAGACTGTTCAAAATAATCACTTTTTGTCTATTAATGGCTCTTCTTGAAACGACAATTGAATAAACACAATTCAAATAAATAATAAATGCATTCTTATCGCTACATTTCTCAGAATTTTTTACAAAGACTGACACGGGTTTTTGACCTCCCTAATATAATTCAGCATTAAAAATAAGCTTCTCTGAAAGGAAAAGCGATCGCAATTTTAAATGTCTCGTCCTCTGTAATCTCGAGGAAATAAATAATAACCTCCCCTATAGATTGCGAGTGACCGATTTCCTGATCAGTACAGATTGCGATAACCCGCTATTTAGTCTGAGGGGCTGGGCAGGAGAGTTGCCCCAGAGACGACATTAAAAGAGGGCAACAAAAATGAAAAACGACCAAAACTGGGTAAACAAAGTGCTTGTAATGGTTGAACATGTATTAAACAAACGTAATTTAATATAAACCATTTTTAAAACTTTACACATGAGATCTTTGAAATTAACCTGTCTTCTCCGGTGCTGTAAGCTGAGTGAACATTGACTCTAATTATGTGAACATCTCTGTAAATACACTAAATGCTGAGTTGATATTTTAGATGCTCCTCCCTAATATATATAAGTATTCAATAAAATAATTACAGAATATAATTTTTCACCAGACGCAACAAAATAAAAAGATTTCTTGAAGAAACTGACATTAATTTGTTAATAAGTGCATGTGTTGTCACGGGTCGTGGCTGCGGGAGGCAAATGAAAACACTGGAAATTACAAATACAAATAAACTTTTTACGGAGAGCGGTTTCTCCCGATTATGATGGAAAGTGCATTAAAATTTTCATTAAGTTGCTCCTGCATTTCTCATACAATACATCTGGCAAAGTTCCATCAAAATGCATAATCATACAAAATAATTTCGTTATATGTCTGTCCGTCCCAGTAACATCCGTAATGTCGTTCGATGAGGTTTGAACCCCGGGTCAACGCATGTTGCTAAGGCCACCTTTACGTTGACTACCAAAAATATATTATACATATATACTAGGGCTTAGCAAAGACTCGAACCAATGTTCCGTCATTTTTGTCGGGTTGCAGCTAGTCTTCTATATAACAATTTTCGTCACTATTTGTGCCACAGATGGCACAAATAATGATGAAGTATAAATAGAAAAAAGTGAAGCAATTTTCTTCATTTCTAAAATATCATTGGTTCGGTAATTTATTAATTGATCAAATAATTTAACAGTAATAAAAACATGGTGTTAAAAACCTTTCATGATATGCATGCATTTCATTGCATTCTAAAATTTCATTGTAGATGGACATAAAGAATTATAACTTCAGAGTTGCATTGTAAAAAAGGATTTTCTTAATAAATTAAAAATATATAATAATGTAACGTATCTTTTCCGATACATTATTCATTTTCTTCGACATCTTCCAGTGGCATATTATTTGGGTACCTTGGAGGAGGCTTTCATTCTTAATGCAGTCACAATGTCTGGTTCATCGCATAAAACTTGAGGTTCACAGTTCTACCTTCATCCCCACCTGTCCCCGCGTACCTCCACTAAGTTGCCAACCAAGGCAATATAACCCATCAAAATTTACGTACTCTTAGATGTTTGAATTTCAGTTTTACATCCCGATTATAATAATTTCGTTTTAACTAAATGTAATGTCCGTAACTTTTTACGGTATATTTTTCTTTCGAAAAAAAATTTTTTCACAATTTTCTTTCAAAAATTTTTAAGAATTTTTTTTCGAATAAGATACATATAAAATAAATAAATCATTATTCCTCAGGAACCAACACGTAAAGTACCGTCATTTTTGACGGGTTACAGCTAGTTAATTAATAGTTGTACAGGGTGGTCCATCCCATACGCCGGATTCAATTTTAATATGAAACACACCAAATAAGTATTTAATTTGACAATTTTTATTGATTTATATAGTGGACATGTTGAGATTAATTATAGTGTTAACCAAATGACCGCCACAGCTGTATAGGCATACCCTGATGCATTTAATAAAAATTTTGAAGATTGTTTGCAAGGTAGTTCGCTCAATTTCAGCAATGACGCGTTAGATTTCTGTTTTAGGTCCAGGAATTGTTTGTGGTTTGCTAGTTTGTGAGTTTACAAAACCTGGATGGAGGGAAAGGTCTTTAATGAAAACTCCTTGCAAACTGATTCTGCTAATGTTCAACTGTTGAGGAGGACAAACTGTAGATGTTCCTGGATATTCGTCGATACTTTCACCGTCGACAGCAGTAGTGTCAGCTGACTGCACAAGACGAGGAAACGGTTGTTCATAACTAAACCAGTTTCCTCGATTTTTTAAATCAATCTTCGAATGGTCGACTCATTAATTGAAATACGTATACCAAGTATTCCATGAAATTTTCGAAGCATAATTTGTGCCAAATTTGTAAAATGTTTTAACAATAAATAAATGTTATTATTATATATAGGGTTACCAAATATAATATAAAAGAATTGTGGGATATTTAAATTCGGCGTATCCGATGGGCTACCTAAAGGTTTATAAATCTACCACACGATGTGTTTTGATTTCTTTTTTACTCCCTTTATATTAACTCGTGGCGTCTGCTTGCTTGCATGCCTGCTTGCCGTCGAAAAAACTTTGGATCGATTTTTGACCCTTTTCCCGTGATCCATTCGAGCTGAAACTTTGCAAGCAGACTTGTGATGATGATCAAGAAGATCTGTCAAATTTTCGTAAGAAAATAATGATAATTATAGTATAATTTTGGATTATTAAAAATTTTAATGGTTTTTTCAAATTGGAATCATTACAAAAGTTTGATTACTACCAACAGTGCCGGCGGCCCGATAACGTCACAAAATATTTAAAATTTGAATTACTCCGTCGGTAGGTATAATAGGTACTTCACTACGAATTTCGAAAATTCATGACAGAGATATTTTTAGAGATTTTTGACATAGATATTTGTTTAGACATGTTTCATTTTCAGTCAATCAATAAACATGATGGTAAACTTAATTTACAAAGAAAGGGAGTAAAATAAAAACTTAGTTTTTATGGGTTAATTTTTTAAAATTAATCTTCGAATGGTGGACTCATTAATTGAAATATGTATACCAAGTATGATGAACTTTTCGAAGCACAATTTTTGCCAAATTTGTGAAATATTTCAACAATAAAAAAATGTTATTATTATATATAGAGTTGACAAGTATAATGTCACGTGTAGGAGGAATTAATGAAAACGCTGGGATTTAATACAGGATTTATTGAATATCGATTAATTAATTAAACTAACGTACAAAGTCGCTTAACACTATTAAATGTAACACTATTCCTTAAATTAAACTGTTTCGCAAATAAACACTTTATATTCGGTTTGACACTTTATTCACTATTCACTAGAGTATTCCATCCAATTTCCGCACTTATTAATTTCGATTCGGTTTATTTCGCTACGTAAGAACTTTCCAGAATATTCGCTGTCGAATTACGGCTCGCCTGGCCGTCATGGCAACTCTCGACTCGCGACTACCTTCGCTTCTTTTATCGTTGTCAAACGCGCACGCCCAAAACAATTGACTCGTCCTTACTCCCGTGTACCGTTTTTATATTCGCTAAAGCTGGACATCAAAATTATGAGACGTTTCCTGCGTTGTTGAGAATTAATAATGTAACCTTTCCAGACTTTTGGAGATGTTTATCGTAAGCCGTAGATTATATTAGGCCGTTCTGGAATCTTCGGTAGTTTTGTAATCATTTCAAACAACTATCAAATTAGTTTAAAGCAAATAATATGTCACTTAATGCTAAGAAATGTTCATGTATTAGTTTCACTAAAAATATTCAAAAATAGAATTTGTTTATAAACTGGGTGGCGTTCCACTCGCTAAAGTCGATTCAATAAGGGATCTGGGCGTCATGCTAGATTCTAAACTCACTTTTAGAAACCACTTTGCTAATATCACAAACAAAGCATATACTATTGTAGGTAGGGGGCGCGAGAGGATATTTGTTCTCTGGTATTTTTTTGTTTTTTATGGCTTTATTTTTATTTAAGGGGTCACCACCAATATTTAAATACTGGGGTATCTAAATATTGGAATATATATAATTCGGGAAGCAGAGAATAAAAAAGAAGAATTTGGAATATACTTACAAGATTTATTTAATTTTGAATACACCGATTTTTAACAATACTTTTTAATAAAAACTAAAGACTAGTTATAAAACACTGGATGAACGGGGTCTACGAGGAGAGTGTTTATAGACCCTCTATTTATAGACATTTGGGAATGCTTCCAGAATATTCTCCCAAAAAAGGTATAGGGCTGTGCTGTCTGCGGCTTCCGACATGATCGATATCTTTCGATGAAAATATCGAAAAATATCGATCCAAGCCTCAGACTACACTATGTTGGGATTTATCACCAGAATTATTCAAGACTTTAAAAATCCTCAAAGTCTAAAAATTCTCTATACATCACTAGTACGAAGTTTATTGGAATATTCGTCAGTTATTTGGTCACCTTATAACACAACACATATTACGAGAATCGAGGGAGTGCAGAAAAAGTTTCTACGTATTTTGTCATACAAAACTGGTCAACACAACAACCTTCACAGCTTCGAAGATCGACTTGCCTTTTTCAAAATGCACAAACTTGACGGAAAATATCCGATCTCGTTGTGCTACATAAGATTCTCAGCGGAGCTATTGATTATCTCTCTCTATCTGATATAAATTTGCATGTTAAACTCCGTATAAGAAACCCGGAGTTCTTTAGAATAAGCCAGCACACTAATAATGTCGGTTACTTTTTTCCCATCACAAGGTTGTGTCGCACATATAATTTGTATTGTGCTGACCCTAACATCGATGCTGATATTCTTGCAGATACCTTATCTTCGTTCAAAAACTCACTCATACACAACATCCATTTTCTAAACGACGACCTGAACCTATAGATCCATTAAATCAATCATTCATTAAATACTAATCGCACTACATTCAAACACTAAATATACAATACACGTAAATATACCTGTAAAATATAATTAATTGCAAAAATACATGTTACTAGAGCGTGCCGAAGACACTTGTAATTGGGATAGTGGGCATAGTCTTCACTATAATGTTTATTGTCAGAGTATCATGTACCCGTTATCCTGTTAGTGTCTCTAATAAATAAAAAAAATATAAATAAAAATAAAACTGTCACTTGACATGAGTGCGTCATTCTTTTTAGCCTCGTTACAATAATATAAAAGAATTGTGGGATATTTAAATCCGGCGTACCGGATGGGCTACCCTAAAGGTATATAAATCTACCATACGATGTATTTTGATTTCCTTTTTATATAGATTTCAAATTTAAAATTAAAATGTCTTTCCGAGCCCTTTCTCTTCAAATCAATGCGTATTTCATTCGGCCGAATTCTGATAATAATAAGCAATATTGCTATTTTTTTATTATGACAGTTATTGAAGTTTAAAGTTTGATAGGTTTGAAATTAATTAATTGAATCAATTAGAAAGCTCATTACTCATAATTGTGAATAAGTTCGCTTACGTTTTAGAGCTTTCTGATTTCATTAACTTCAAACCTGCCAAACTTTAAACGTGAATTACATTGAACAATTTGGCAGATATAATTTAAAATATGTTTTATTTTAACTTTGTAATACACACACACATAATATGAGTTATTAATTACTACTATAGTTTCGAAGGAGCAGTCCCTCTCATCATCAGGTATAAATAATAACTAATTTAAATATAAAATTTAGCAATCTTATCGGGTAGGTCAGGGGGCTAGCGAAATGTGATATTATTTATGAGTGTGTTTTTAGAATTCAATTTTTTTATGATTTCAATGGTTTCCAAACTGTAATACTCTTGTTTCGGGATGAGGTTACTTCCAGTAAAGACTTCGTTCTCGTAAGTATTTATTTGGTAACAATAAGGGTTTAGACAATCGTTTATACAGTAAGATGCGGTCTGGATAACAATGGTAGTAAAAGAGAGAGACTCGACATTCACGCGCCTTTTTATACCTTCTCTCTCTCTCTGTCATGCAGTCTCTTTCTGGCGTCGCGACATACGTTCCTCAGATCTATTACACAAACTTTTTTTTTTTAAATAGAGACGCGAACACGGAATACGTGTCACATCAATATTCTTACTATTTTCAAACTAAGCTAAACGCTTGTGTTATAAAAATAGAAGTAACTTGCTGGTATGGAGTGATGTCCGAACCCGCGACCTTTGGATCACGAAGCGAGAGTCCTAACCACTATCGATTATCGAAAGAATGATTCGTGTGAAACTACCGTTATATAATTTATTATTAAATAAGATAAATGATGTAAGTATCACAAAAGCGAAGCTATTTATAAGATAAAAGTGTGTGGAAGGATTTTTAGGATGACCCAGGGCTCACGACCTGTATGAACTGGCTTAAGTGATCTCTCTAAGCAATGCAACGTTTAGCAATTCCATCGTAAGAACATCCACACATTATCAAGTTTTTGATAGTTGTATATATGTTCCAAATTTGAAAGCCAGTCATATATATTCCTTTCTTAACCTTTTATAAAAGTTTAAAATTAACAATTTCTAAGTAATTTTTGAAACAAGTCAAAGGTGTACCAAGCAATTTACTATAATTCATATCTATATATTTTGGTTGTACGATCTATAAACCGATAATATCTTTATATTTAACCAATTTTTCGGCTATTTTGCTTTTTCCGAACAGTACATTTAAATGCTTGAGGAAACTTTTTAAATTTATGGACAAGCAGGCATTCGCTGTTTGTGCCCAAGGGGGTGCTTAACTTCAATAAAATGACTAAACATTGCAAAATAAAAAAATCCAAGTGGCCATTATTACGGGAACAGCGGAGAGTCCCGGAAAATAATGACCCGAGATTCGAACCGCTCCCGAATACATACATACAAGATGCATACAAGATCTGTCTTACCTTTATTAAATCTTGAATAACTTCAGAATATTTAGAGTTTGTTCAAATCTTTCAGAACAGTGCTGGATTTATGTTACAGAGACATTATTAATCAATTAACGTATATTCTAGATATCTCACAGAGACGAAACTGTATTTCTCATGGGAAAGTAAAAAATGAAATAAAAGGAATTAAAAAAAAGGAATTTAACAAAAATTGGAAACAATATTTCCTGGCGTATCCTAGTGTAATGCAAGTAATTCGGATGAATTTCATTACACAATAAAGTATATTGCTCTCAAAAATTCCGTAAAATCAATTGTAGATTTTTCTTATTAGCGACATCTGTGGGGATTTAGGGGAATGAAAATGGCTTTGTGCAGGCCGCATGGAAAGGTGGTTACAACTCATATGTGAAAGCTTTTCACGCAATTTGAACATATATACAACTTCCAAAAAATGAATAAGCATGGTATATTCTATCATGGGTGGAAATGGCGAATGTTGCATTGTGTAAAGTGATCACTTAAGCCAACCATAAGATAGGTCATAAGTCCTATGTACACCCAAATGATTTCTATACCTACTTTCCCATAAGAAATACAGTTTCGTCTCTGTGAGATATCTAGAATATACGTTACTTGAATAACTTGGTTGACTCGCCCTATTTATTAGAGCAAATAGGTTTAAGTTGTCCTACATACTCAACGCGTTCAAATAATTTATTTTACGCAAACTTTGGTAGGACTAACTACTTAAAAAACTGCTTTGTAACTCGTTGCACCTCAAAATACAATATGTTAAATTCTACAAATAATCTAGACATTTTTACCGACAATTTGCTTTTATTTAAAAAAAACTCCGTAATCTCATTTATGACTATTGATTTGATACTTCTTTAATTGAATCCCATTCCCTCCCTCTCCCGCCCCACCCATTTTATGCATTATCATAATTTAAATCTTTGAAATATTTATTATTTATCACATATTCTTTATCATTGTTTTTTATTTAGTTTTTTTTTACCAGCTTTCAGGAAACTTTACTGGTCATACTCACGAATATTTTTTTGATATTATATAAAAAAAAAAATTGTACTGTATGTTTCCCAAATAAAATAAAATAAAATGAAATAAAATAAAATACGGGTCCAGGAGAAACACGAAACATTGCACTCGAGTTTAGGGGAAGTTGTAGAAACGGGATAAGCGGGAAGATAATACGTGGGCCGCGTAAAACATGAAAGGGAAAGAGTCGGCGATGTTTTCGCTTGGATGCTGTGAAAGAAAGGAGACGGAATCACGTTTTACAGTTAACCCTCTAGACGCAGGTGGCATGTTTGGCCATTTATTAATTCTAAACTAGTTTTTATCTTATGTTCTAAGAACACAATTACTGTATTTTGTCCACAAGAGGATATAAAGCGGTACATAATGGCGTTCTAGTGCCACAACCCTTATGTATGGAAGTGAAGCCTGGAATTGGCAAAAGAGGAATGAGAGTAGACTGAATGCGGTAGAAATGCGGTCACTAAGACGCTTCTGTGGAAAATCCTTGGTCGATAGAGTGAGGAATGAACAAATTAGAAGTGAATGCAACACTGGCTGTAGTGTGGTAGATAGAATAAAGAAAGGAGTGCTGAAATGGTTTGGTCATGAGGAACGTATGAACGAGGAAAGGATGGTTAAGAAAATGTACGAGGCGAGTGTTGAAGGCAACAGGAATAGAGGGCGTCCGCGAAAGACCTGGCCTGATCACGTACTACAAGTATTTGAGGATGGCCCTGCTAAAAGCCGCAACAACCATAGAACGTGTATGAATGTGGCCGAAGCAAAAGTGGTGTGCCTGGATAGAAGAATGTGGCATTCAATCCTCTCTGCCTACCCCTGCGGGAAAACGGCGTGATGGTTAGTCAGTTAGTTAGTTAGTTAAGATAACTTTAAAGAAGTCTCACAAAGATGATGCTATTTATATGGGAAAAATTGAGTGAGGTAATTTTTAAAAACTAAAAACTACCAGTTTCGATATCACTGAACGGACACATGCGTAATGCTACTCCAAGTGGTTTATTTAGTTAATTAAAATTAATAATTACGTCCAACCACAATGTTAACGCCAGAAACATCAAAAATTTTAAGAATGTTCTTAGGTTTTCAGGGCCGCTCAGAATCTTCTGGTTTGTGTCTTCTGGGGTATTATGCCGTGTTTTTATAACCTTTCGGATCCCTTCGCAGGGTCCATCATCAGGGCTGATATATTGTTGTGCCTCATTACCAGGGCTGATTGCGATCACCTCTTTGGCTATCGAAATCTACAAGTGCTCGATAAATATAAATAGAGATGATGGTCTCAACTAAAAAAACATCATGGTATCCGGCGCTTGAAAAGTCAATCTCGTCGCTGATTCCACAAAGATTGTGATCAGACAATAGATGAAATATACACACAACACAACCAGAACATTAACACTCATAACAACACACCAGGCCTGATGACGGACTCTGCAATGGGATCCAAAACGTCGGCCAGAAAGGTGGCATAATACTCCAGAAGATCTAAAACATTGCAACCTTCACTGATTTTTAGTATTTGATGATAATGATTTTGATATGCGTGAAATTTATCGGAACGCTGAGCCTATTTTTGTGCTAATTTGGATTGAAATCAGACATGCCAGCCAGGTTGATCGATACATATAAAATGTACATGTATATAAAATAGCCCAGAAAGTTCTGCTTGTAACATTTAACGGCCATGATCACGTTAACTCCTGTGTGTCGGTGATGTAACGTAGGTCTACCTGTCATACAAAATATGAAATATCTACCTTATTTACAAAAACTATAACGTCACATTTTTTGTAATCATCGAATAGACATTTTCACACCAAAATTACTAAATTAAACTGTTAGGAATGAACGGATTTTTTAATTAAAAAATATTTATTCATTACTCTCGTATTTTCGGCCAGTGTGTAAGAGAGAGCAGTATATTGTGCATCGCAGTTAAATCGAGCAAGAAAGAGCACGACAATACCATACATTTCATGTAGGACAGAGATGGCGGTTGCTTGGGTTTCGGCGAAAGAAAAAACAATGTAGAAAGAGTACGATAGAGTCGGGTAACACGTGCTAGACAAAGACGGAGTGCATGCGACTGAAGCGAGCAGGCGACCGCGTCGTTGTATTCAGTTGCTATTGAAACGTCGGCGGAAGCGTACGCAGATTCGATTTGCCATGATTTTATAATAATTTACTAAAATAATGCAAATATGTATATTTACCTTACATAATTATATAAAGGGACCTTCAAAAAGTCTTATCTGTATTGTATATATGTATGTTTTATCACATATTAAAAACTATGCCGATTTTTAATCAGGTAACGCTGTGTTACTCCACCGTCCCCAAAGTTTTTTTTTTAACACAGTCTTTTAAGAGTTAAAATTAGTATAATTAAAATTAACCATTATGTTACTACCCGTAATTTCTCACACAAGGTATCCGGGTACTCAATCTGGATGGACGTTCTCACGTTATTTTTGTTTTGTATCTCACAAATTAATATTTATACAGTGGTTAAATGACCATTTAGAATGTCATTACTTCTCGTAGCAATGTCCGTCTTCCCGTAATTTTATATACGCAAACTGATGGCGTTTAACTAACTAACTATCACGCCGTTTCTCCGCAGGGGTAGGCAGAGAGGATTCTCCACATTCTTCTAGCCTGGCACACCACTTTTGCTTCGGCCACATTCGTACATCTTCTCATACAAGTTCTACGGTTGTTAGCAGAGCCATCCTCAAATACTTGTAGTACCTGATCGTGCCAGGTTTTTCGCGGACTCTCTCTATTCCTGTTGCCTTCAACACTCGCCTCATATATTTCCTTAACCATCCTTTCCTTATTCATACGTTCCACATGACTAAACCATCTCAGCACTCCTTTCTTTATTCTATCTACCACACTACAGCTAGCATTGCATTCATGGCGTTTATTAATAAAATTATTTAAACTTGAAATCGAAGATGGGTATCCAGGTACCCCCGGGTAGTAACATAAAGGTTAAGTAACGCAAAGCAAAACTAATTAAATATATCTGACGTTAGATGACTTTTAAAAACCAGGCAATGTTATATACCTAATTCATTCGCGAGGAAATATACACTAAACGCTGTGAAACAAAATGTCAAATAGACGAATGCTCATGTCAGAGATTATAAAACGATGTAAATTGCTGGTGTTGAATATGAGCTACCACTTATAACATGAATCATTAAGCCATGTATTCACTAGGGGACAAAATGTCCCTCAACAGCACGCGCGGCATAGAGTCTACGTGACGTTGTAACGTCGTACACTGTTCCGCGACATCGCGCACAACATAGCGCGGCATTTCTACGTGCCGTGGCAACGTTGCCATGCGCACGGTACCCGAGCGAGCTCACTGCAACATTACGCGGAGCGTCAGTACCACGTGGTATGTTTACAAGTGAATACGCATGCGCTGTATCTGTCAAGATGACAGTGTGGAGAAACGAAATTGTTCTTGAACTCATCGAGCTGTATCGATCGAAGATCGCATAGAATATCCGTCCTTCTTTCTCTTTGCAGTAAATAATTTCGCATTCTCCTCTTTTTTCTCCTCTTACGTTTCGATAAACTCATTACGCAGATACGCAGATGTCATCATAACCTCGTAGGGCGACATTTCCGCGACGTGTGGAAAACAATAATTATTTGCAAAAAGGACCTTGTTTTTAATAATATTCAATTTACTACAGTAAAACCTCATTAATTTGAGATTGTGACCCAAAAAAACATTTCGAATTGCGCGGAACCCCGTTTTCGCCAAATGAGATACCGCAGCTGTCAACATAACCTCATCGGGTGACATTTCCGCGACAAGATATGCGAGTCCCGGTGTGTACACGTCAAATGACCGCGTCATTGTCCCCGAAACATGAGCGTAGATGTTGATGCGACATGCCGAGCGGAATGTTTTGCGATTTGTCCCCTAGTGAATACATGGCTTTACCCTTGCGTAATATCCCCGATGGTGGCGGAGTGCTAATTGTGGTGATGAACTATCTCGTTAGGAAGGCGATACCGTGGGAACTCTCGCATAGTTAGAAACCGCTTGTTCTCTTATTTTTATTGAGAGGTCCGTCTCAATTGTACGTAGTTATGCAGAAAGCGTCCTACCCACAAAATGCTAAAAATGAGCTATTTACGGGTTTGGACAGCTCACTACGACATTTTTATGTGCTGAAAACGTGCAAGCTCCAAATGCTATATTTTTTGGAAATTCAAATTTTTCTAACCTACATCACGTCAAATTAATTCAAAAAACGTCCACAATTTGTTTTATATATTATATTTAAATAATTTTTTACACCAAAGAAAATGTAAAACAGAAATGACAATTGATGAAACAAACAAACATGCATATAATTAAATGTTATATTAAAATTTTATTTAAAAAATCCGAGTCATGTGGTATAAAAAAGTTGGCATTTAATAATCTGACCCATATTTGATCAAACACAACCAACCCACATGATCAAAACAAGTACTGTTTTTCATACATTTAGACATTAAAAAAAATACAATCTTTTAAAAGTAAGTAAAAGTTTGTTCCTACAATAACATTAAAAAAACATAAAAAATGTCTCTACAAAGAGGCCTATGCGATAACAAATTAAATATTGAAGTTTTAGGTGTTGGTTGATTCAAATTTTTATAAGTCATATCCTTCAAAATATCTAAGTCTAATTAATTTGTATTGATATTATATGATCTGATTCATTTTCAACTCAAATCGCAATAGGGAAAAATATTTATTTTCATTTATAAAATCACTTAATAACATCTAAGTTCCTCTATAATTAAAACTCAATGAATTTTTTTATTCAAAATTATTTTGTTTACACAATTATAGTCGGGCCCATGCAAAACTGACGAGTTTGGCCATAAAACATATTATATACCATAATGTCCGCCAGTTAGAGATGCCAAAGCTCATAGGGTGACCATGATGTAAAAATGCAAAAATATTTGATTTTATTGATAACATTACCACACACCTACATACGCATTTTGTTTAGAAATGTGTTTGGTCAATTATATGTATATATAAATCTTCATAGTGTAGTGTGCCGTCATACATATCTTATAAAAACTTGAAATAAATATTTAAAAATAATCACATAACTTACATAAAATTTGAGAATGTAAATCAACAGGGGTAATTATTACATAAATTAATCATTTATTGGGTAGTTTCGAAGATATAAGCCAAAATATATCAAAGTTACAACATCCATACACTTGACACCAGCCTCGCAACATATATACAAAATCAGAAGCATTGGCTGGTAGAGTGCGTCTTCGCTGTGATGGCACTTGCTGGACATTGATTTGTTTATAAACGATGATCTTTTTTCCATTGCGCGTTGGTTGAATGAAATTGCGCGCGTCTTATTTCCTGTTACGCATTTCCGTCCCTTTTCACGAAATCACAGCCACAGATTGCAGGAAAGCGAGAGGAAAGATGTTACACATCAAAAATAGTGGGAAAACGGAAAATTCGCATGTCCGCTAGTTCGCGCCGCGGCCAATAGGTCAGAAGCGGCCGAAGCGTCCCGATCGCGATCGGGAAAACAGAGCGAGAGGGCGCTCCGATTTCCCGGCGGGCGGACAGGGACGCGGCGGGCCGCTCCGGCAGTGCGCTCCCGGCTTCGGGAGGGGCAAGTCGCGCGGGGAGAGCCGCCTCGCTGCTCACTCCCGCGGCATGAGCGGGACGGCGCGAGGCCCGCTGTCTCTGTACCGCTCTCCGCGAGCGGCGCGCACGTGCTTCGCGAGCGAGCTTTCTTTACAAACTTTACGTGTTTTTGGGTGTCGATCGTTCATTTCAAGTTTTGGTGTTAGCGTCAACTCTACTAGTTTTATGTCTCTTAACTAATTTCATATGTAAGTATGCCACTTTTAAACGAGCGAATTTCCTGTTCCGTGACTCTTTCTTCTTCTTCTTTTTTTATATGCAGGCAATCCGCCCTTAGAGAGCTATTCGTGGCGTGTTACTTGTTAAATTCGGGTAGTGTTAACAAAAAAAAATACTTACTTTCTTATATGATACAAAGAACCATCAATAAAAATAATGAAGTGATTTTTCAAAATAGATTGCTAAAAATGATAACCTTTACAAGAAAAATACAAATAAAATTTAAAACTCACGTGGTAAAGAGATAAGTTAAATATATTGCCAATATTTACAAACTAAAAACATAAAACAGCATTTTATAACAAAGTTATAACAAACTCAAGTAATAAAGACAAAAGATAGATATATAATACAAATAATAACATAAATTACAAATATATTAAATCGCAGATAATTGTTATTACCATTCTAAAATATTGTTATCATGAATATCAGATGTTCCTAATTATCAGAAAAAAGGTGTCGTATAGCAATTAGCCTTGATCAGCAAAGTATCGATGTTACCACACATTAAGTTCAGTCTGAACAAATAGATATCTAGCAGGATATGTCCAACCATCGTTCTGGAGATAATATAAATAGTCCTTTGGAAGCTATTCCAATAGCAAGTCAGTATTCCGTGTCAATATGCGTTTATTTCAGCTGTTAGGATGAAGATCGATACAAATGATAACAAAATACCATCAATTAGCCTTGCACCAGGGCAATGCAGAACTGATTACAAGCTAGGGGACTCTGCTATTAATATTCTTCCAGGTATAATAGTCTTGGCTCATCATCATCACATAGCCTAGATCCTTTGCTTCCAGACTTACCCTATTTTCCTTAAGGTTTCTGACACAACGCCTTGTGTGGGTGACATTAAATGTCCAAGAAAGCATTACTTATACATGATATTTTAACTTTACTCTGTTACCCTATTGCGATATTACATAATGAACTTTACATTTCGATTTAAAAAATCTAATGGTTGGAGTCATATCAGTGTAGCTTAGAAAAGTAAACGACTGTGAAAACATGTGACGATTTTCAAAATTAATTTACCATAGCCACCCGGTTCCCTTACTGATGAAGATTAAAAATAAAGTTTTTCTGATCGTAGGTGACCATCATTAGAGATTTTGTGACAAAGATCGTTACGTTTACTAGATTATGACTCAAACACCGCGAATATTCGAAGAATGCGTTCAAAATTTTCTTTTAAATTTATATAATCAGATTTTTGTTTGATTAATTCTATTACTTACATCACGAGATGAATTTTAAAAAAAAGATGAAATAAATAATGTTTAGAAATGCTGATGTATTTAGTGTACGAAAGATCTTTGAGAATAAATTTAGTCAAAAGTAATATCGGAGCAGATCTCACTCTTTGGTTAGTTGCAAGGCGCAAAATATTAAAAGACATCATTACTATAGCATATGGTCTTTGTACTTTTACAGGGATAAAAACAATGCGTTACGTCTCTCAGGCGAATATGCCGTACCATCCCTGCATAGAGTATTCCTTTTTAGTATCGAAAAAGCATTAACGAATTCAAATTAATAAATAAAATATAAATATCCCAGGACGGGAAGAGAACCGTTAAAGGCGGGATAATGAATTGTTAAATTTTTTTTTTAATTATTATTATTTTAACGCTTCAATAGGCCATGGGGCCCAGTTACAGAAGCGAAACACGTCACAAAAACACCCAAGCTTGAGTAAATCAATTTTTTTTTCGACCTTACCGGGAATCGCACCCGGAATCCTTGGCGTGAGAAGCCAGTGTCTTGTCCACTGGGCTACGAAAGTTAACATATATTAGGTTCATTTTATTTATACTACTTAAAAATTGTATTAAAATTTGCTCTTGCGAAAAATCACAATGTCGTCGGTGTAACTGAAGAAGTCATCAAGTGACATTTTTGGTAAAACCGAGTTAGAAGTCATCATGGGTTATTTTTTATGTAAACTATGAGAACAAGAAGTTATCAATACAGTTTTGCAAGGGTACGGCTGTTTTGCGGACGGAAAAGTTATTAATTTTATATATATATATATATTTTTTTTAAATAGAAATCCTTAGATGATCCTAATAATAAATCCTATGGATCATTCTTATAATATTAATAAGGGTTTACAAATTTTACATACAAATTATACATAATCACAATTTGATAAATTAGAAATTTTGGAAATAAGAAAGAGTGTAAATTGAATGTTATAAATAATCAGGTCCTTTTTGCAAATAGTTATCTTTTAAATTTATTTTCATGTTAATTAGGTACTTTATATTATCATTTTCCATTTAATATTTTGATCTATACTTCGATTTTTAAATATTATTTTTGTTATCCTAACGAAGAAGCCATTGGCTTCGAAACATGTTGAATTTTTTCAATAAATAAGTGGTTTTAACAAAGTTAATTTATATCAATTATAATTATGTTACCACAAAATAAATTTACTACATTTGAAGAAGAAGAAATCCTTAGGTTACTTTTATTTTCTTTTCGATACACTACTTATTCCACACTTTATCTTCAATATTTATTAACTTGTTTTATTGATTTCTGGCACAAATTCCACATGACAAGCGCTTTTACATAATTATTGCAGATTAAACTAAAGACTTAGAAACTTGGAAGCGATTTGCCGACAAACGTGAATTTGTTACTTGATGACTTTTTGCGCTAAAGCGACGATATATATTTTTAAAAACAATTTTCCACAGACATTTGAGAAACGGCAATACATACATACCGTGATTTATTATTTTGTAAAATCAAAGATAACAGTTTGATGTGTTGTTAATAACTTGAATAAGCTTTTCGACAAGTGATTACTTCAGATCGATACTTTATATAATAGTTGACTAATATTTAAAGTGTAGGAATGAACATATAGAATATATGACTTTTCATTGTGACAATGTTAGTGTAAATTATCTCTATAGCTCACCTGTTAGAAGGCTCCATAGGTTAGGAAACGAGTATGGCTACCTATCGGATGTTTTTTCGGAAACACTAGCCGCCTACAAGAAAGCTCTTCTGGACGAATTCGGTCGTTTATAATTGGTTATTGATGTCATGTCTATCTCTTGTTTTTAGATTTTTGAATTTTACATTTCATTTTATTTTACTGTCATTTTTATTGCTTTTCGATTTTTAGATTTGATTTGTTTACAATTATTTCATTTTGTTGTGATTTTGTTGCTTCTTGAATTTCAGACATAATTATTTTAATTTGTAGTAGTTTTATTGATTGTTGACTTTCATATTTGATTTGATAACTATTATTTTATTTGATGTAATTTTGTTATACTTTATGTTAAGTAATGTTTTATTTTTTTTTATATATCACTTTATTAATTGGTTTTGATAGAATTATACCTTATCTCCTTTTTTTATTATTACCTATCAATCTAAACATGTTTATATATATTGTTTCTTTAATGGTACGTTGTACCGTGTATTAATTAAATAAATAAATAAATAAATATTATATTCAAATCTAAAAAAAACAAAAATGTTAGATGGATATAAACAAAGACTGAATCGAGAAGACCATAAATTAGCGACAAACTAATGATAGTACGAGTAAAATAGGGACAAATTAATGCTACGATGATTGTGCAATTGACGCGAATAGGATATCTACGTAGCCTACATTTCAGACTACATTTCGGACTAATATTTTGAAATATATCCCGTGTAAGACCGGCTCTCGGCAGGATGAGTGACCATTATCTGTCGGCCCGATATCCTGCTGCTTTATTATTTAGATGGTTCGGACATACAGAATAAATGATTTGTGAAATATAGCCAGGTGTGTGTGCAGAGAACGGACGGCAGTACTGAATAATACAAACACTAAAAGAATGTCAAAACCTTCAACAACCCACTGTATTCATACAACATTTTAAAATAAATTGGATGGAATGGTGGATATTTAGTACGCATATTGAATGCTTTTAATTAGGCTATGTGTATATACGTCAAGAGTAGAATAGGATATTTGATACCCTTCTGGGGAACCGGAAACAAAACTAACCTAAACAGACTCCAACGACAGCAAAACAAAATATTAAAAATGGTCTATAATCTGAAATACCGGACACCAACTGAAACTGTATACCGTATAACACAACAATTAAACATCGAAAGCATTACAAAAATCGAAACACAGACTAGTAATTGGCGAAATACAAGACGAAGACATAAAATTACACAAAAACACGAAAAACACCAACACAACACTAGAATGGCTCAAAACTATCACATAACACACGCCAAAACAAAAACAGGACAATCCCGACTAATTTGCAACGGACTAAAACTATACAATGACCTGCCACAACAGACCAAACAACTGACCACTGACAAATTAAAAACAGATGTGACAAAAATATTAAAACTCGGCGAACTATAAAAAAATGACTTTGTATCTAAATTATATTATTATTATTTATTATATTGAATCATGTAACAATGTTACCCATAAACCTCTTAGGTTTCCATTATATTTTAAATAAAATAAAAAATAAAATAAATAAGGGGTGTTAAAGTAAAGTCAGCAATATCTCATTGAAGGTTTTCTGAAAAAAAAACAAAAAACGTATTATTCAAATTTGTGTTGCTGCTCAATTGATATTTTTAATTGTGAGATGTTAAATATTTCACATCATATGCGACTACTGTAAGGCTCGCTGGTTTTTTGAATAACTTTAGTTCTTCCCTTCCATCTGACCTTTTTAATATTGCTATTGTCTTAAGTCTACAAGTTTCAATGGCAATCGGATTCCATTACAAATAATTTTCTTTCCTTTGTTTCTATAGTAATCTGACTACATTTAAGATCAACTGTATCAACAACATTACCAATGAAGAGGTATTAAGATACACGATTGAACAAATAATAACTATCGAACCATATGAAATACGATATCTGAATTCTCATCATACAGGGGAAGATAAAAGGCTACAGGGTTGAAGATAAAAGAAGATGTCGTGGCTGCAAACCTCAAAATTTGACTCAATATCCAAAAGCCCGGTGATTTTGTAATTCTTCTTCTTCTTCTTCTTTAGCCTTCATCTCTCCAGTGCTGGATACAGGCCTCTTCCATACCCTTCCATCCTTCCTTTGTACATCAATCTAAATATAATATTAGTTTCTTCATCATCAGCATCATTTTCATCCCCCAGTCCAAGTAAGGTCGGGGGCTTAAAGACTCGACAAGGGGGTTCCATATTCCCCTGTCTTGTACTGCTTCCGTATGAGTTAACTAGTCTAGACTCATTCTGCTTTTATACACATTTTTTGTCGTTTCTCCCAACTTTATCTGCGGCGACCCACCGGTCATACTTCCAGGGTTGCCAAGAGGATACTTTTTGATATTCGTTTATCTGGCATTCATGGCACATGTCCAAGCCACCTCATTTGTGATTTTTCTATATGGTCTCCATGCTAGGCTTATGTCGGTACTTCTAACTCTGTCCATCAGTGTGACTCCCGCTACCCCACTTAGAAAACTCATCTCGGCAGCTTGGATCCTTGGTCTCACTGTCTCCGATAGGAACCAAATTTGATGGCCATATATTAGGGTGGGCCTGCACACGGATTTTATTATCTTTCTTTGACTTGAAACCAAACATTCTTTCATTTGAAATATTTTATTATATTTAAGCTTTTTACCAAACACATTTTAATAACACTTTTACAGTTTCAAGATGCAGATAGATGCAGTCCCTCTCATAGTCGGGTGTATTTATCAACTAATTTAAATACATAATTTTGTCAACCTATTCGGGTAAGGCTAGCGGACGTGTAGTGGGGGGGGGTTCTGATCATTAACGGAAACAAGCCTAGGATCGGAGAAGTGTTTTGGAGTGTCGTATTATTTATAAATGTTTACACAGATTTAAATTCTTTGGGATCGCAACATTTTCCAAATTGTTCATTGTCCATACTCTATGAGAAACCGAGTGAAGTAGTTTTAATTTGTGACTATCGGCAAAAAAGGTTGGTATCAATTTGTGGTTGGCGAATTCCAAGAAGTTGTTTTTTTAGGTTTTTCTAGATATTTTTACTCAGTCTCTGCTAGTTATTTGATATATCACATTCTTTCGTTTCCAAGTTTGTGTATGGTAGTTGGATCATTCACCAATGAACAAAATCATCCGATCAATATGCCCGGTACCATTTTAATTTGTGTTACTATACCCGCCGCCTGTTGTCTAAGTTACGCAGATAATTCTGGCTGTAAACTTGTATAACTGACCGTTCACAAAAATGTATTGCGTTCGTTCCCGAGGCATGGATGTTTGCGGAACATCAAACATGTCGGAGTCTTTCATTCGTGCGAATTATTACTATCTATTATTCAGTGTATTGTTTGATTCAATGTGATTCTTTTCTTCTCAATTCTTGCGGGGTCTCAACGAAGTAATTTTCAGTCAGTGAAAAAATCAAACATAAAAATTTATTTATCTGTCCGTCTGTTTCCGTTACTTCATGTAACGTCCGTAATTTCATTGAATTCAAGGCTTAAAAACGGCCGGAGACGGGGCTCGAACCACGGGCCACCAAACCCGAAGGCGGCAATTATAGCGATGTCGCTATCGCCAGGGTTTAATAATAGTACCTTTTTTAACTGCTGGCAGCTGAAATATATAAAAAAATATTCAAACATTTTGATAAAGTCGTTATTACTATTTCATGGGTGTTGGCAATAAATAAGGAAAAACTTATTTTTTGTTAATTAATTTATTTATTTTTACTGAAGATACATAATAATACATTAATACATTTTAAAGAAATTGTGCTCTCCATAATAAGAGCCAATAACTTGAGCTTATCGGAGAAGTATTCTCAAGCCAAATTTAAGTACAATAGCAAAAACCATTTAGAACTAGTAATTTTTACTGTACACTTTTAATATGTTTTATATTTTAATTTATTTACTCGCACGATACACGATCTATACATAAAATAAAAAACAAAATGCATTTATTACATAAAACTCATATTAAATAACAATTAAATAACATAGATTTCATGAAAAAAATTCATTATAAATGAACCTTCAATAAAAATCTAGAATAAAAAGAAATAATAATACTTAAATAATTGCAAAAATAGTCTGAAAATTAATATCACAGACTTTAATGTAAACATTTTTTACTTATTTTTAATATTTTTAATATTTCAACGTACCAGTAGTTTTCTATGATATTTAAAATAAATTAGATGAATCAATCATGAATGTATATTTGTAGAAAAAATATACCTATCGAAAAACTATTACCGGCATACCAACCCGGAACTTTTATTATCCATGTCAATTTTACTATCGAACCAATACCGATCGTACATATAGATTTTTCACTCGTTTCAGTTCGTTAGTATTTTCAACTTTTGATTTTCTATTTAAAATAGTATTTTCTATAGAATACAGTTTAAAATAGTATATTCAAAGCAAAAAGGTTACAAATCTACCTTAATCAAATTTCCCTACGTGAGACACACACATACGTGTCATATATTATATTTCGTAAGATAAAATTATTTAACGCGCGGGATTTAAATTTGGATCGAGTTGCTAGGAGGCCCACCTTTGACAAGTGGGGTCGCTTGGGACCCCCAGCAGCTTCCGAGTTAGCCTTCCAAATTAACCCCTTTGACAGTCCTCATAATTAGATCTGTAATTACAAATGTTGCTCACTCCGTGTTATACCAAAAAACTCTATCGTGTTAATTTGGACATAACGACACGTGGCGTTAAATTCGGCTTATTTTATGCCATTAAAATCGGTTCATAATTCGAAATTTCCACTTTATAAATCATTTTTGTTATATGGGTATTTGTCCAGGGAATAAGTATTTCAAATAATAATTCGTATTCAAATTAGGCTAAAAAAATTGGTTCGAGAAATCTGCTGTAACCTGATCTCTAGGCGAAACATCGTGGTAGGTCAAATATCAGGTATTAGATTTTAAATTTGTTTAATTTTATCTTCATCATCGTCATCGTACTCACCCTTGGCGGTCGATGCTCATCGCCTAAACACAGCATCTCCAGGTATTTTAACAATTGCAGACACCACTGTAGGCCAAGGAAAGTGGATAGAAATAACCTAGATTGGTGTTCAGAATATTTTGGGTTTGTTCAAATCTTTCAGAACAGTGCTGGATTTATGTCACAGAGACATTATTAATCAATTTATGTATATTATAGATATCTCACAGAGACGAAACTGTATTTCTTGTGGGAAAGTAGGTATAGAAGTCATTTGTGTGTACATAGGACTTATGACCTATCTTATGGTTGGCTTAAGTGATCACTTTACACAATGTAACATTCGCCATTTCCACCCATGATAGAATATACCAAGCTTACTAATTTTTTGAAAGTTGTATATATGTACAAATTGCCACACAATTCTATCATGGGTGGAAATGGCGAATGTTACATTGTGTAAAGTGATCACTTAAGCCAACCATAAGATAGGTCATAAGTCCTATGTACACCCAAATGACTTCTTTACCTAATTTCCCATAAGAAATACAGTTTCGTCTCTGTGAGATATCTATAATATACATAAATAGATTGGTGTTATAGAACTTCTTATGAAATGGGCTTTGTTGGCAGCGCAGACTACGCGTCAGAAGAAAAGGGATAAGGTATGGAATCAACTCACCGGATTCCGATTATTCTCCTTAGTCTCCCGTCGCATCCAGGTTTTTGTGGACTGTAGATTCTTCTGGATATTTTGTTCAAAGGCATATACACAATAGGAGATACGATCTCGATATGAAGTTCCCAAACTTCGAATGAGCGGCGGCAAAATACACGCAGCCGACCCTGTCATGATTTTTTGCCCAATTACTCGCCGCGAGCGAAACAATTGCCGACACTCGGAGAGGAAGAAGATAAAGGTGGGACAACATGGAGAAACATAGATCATTCAAAATATTCTATTTTGGTATCCAACAGGCTTGGAGATCTCAGTGGTCGTACAGGAGTGTTTAAGTTTATTTGTGACAGTATTGAGAGATGTTTTATTTGTTATTGTCTATTTTATAGAGCGACATTAGGTCCATAGTTTTTCGTCTTTTTAGAGAAGGTTTAGGTAGAAATTTTCATGTGTCTTGTATATAGAGTCAAGATCAAGTCTTGTATAAGAGACGTCAAGCCGAAATCGGATCGTAGGCTAAGTCATTATAGTTATCACAAAAATATTTTTAAAAAAGTCATGTGTTTTAAAAATTATAAGCATTTAAAAAAAATCAAAAAAATCTACACTCTGTGACGGTCTTTTCACTCCTGTTGCTACAAATCTTTATTTTTGGGATAAATGCAGAATAGGGCGTTCGGAGCTGTCAGATACGCGAACCATAGACAATTATTCAATGATTTCCATAGATACGTGTAAAACTTCAAAGGAAAAGGCTGATTTCTCAAACTTATTAGCGATTTTTAAATTGGAATTACTCGTTTAATACAAGAGTGCGACATTATTTTATATACATTTTTGGAATCAGGACATTCAATTATACCGGAAAATTTGTTAATATTTTATACAGCTCCCAACGCCCCATTTTGCATTCCACCCTTATTTTTCTTCTTTTTTTTTTATTATTATGTGATCCTGAATAATGCATCTGTCCAAAATTTTGTCCAAAATTCAAAGCCAATTGCTCCAGCTTGGAAGAAAATGTCACTTTTTGACCAAACCAAGTATTCAAAATCAATCAATCAACTTTGCCCACTTTTAACTATTTTTTTATTTTGTTAAATATTTTTATGACTTGTCCTATCACCCGATTTCGGCTTGACGTCGAGATACGGGACACCCTGTATATCAAGCGAATCAATCAGGTATTTTCCAAAACAATTAACGCCGGATTGTCTCCGCTGCGAATACTTGGACCATTTTCCAATTATTTAACCTCGTTCGCTTCTTTGCTCCCAGACGTATTTATTCCGTAAGTTTGCTTACGTAATAATGTCGTTATCTGTATAAAGTTACATAAAACGTCTAAGTAATGAATCCAGTGCCGGCACGAGCCAGCCGATCTGTTTATTCCCTCGGGAGGGATCGCGTGCCACTTAAGGAAATTTGCGGGACAGACTCTCGCGATCTGGGTCAAGTTTTACGGTCACTTGTAATAAATTAGCGATGATACAACTCTTTCAAGTAAATTAAACTAAGCTTCTTGAATACATGTATATTCTCAAATGTGCTGCATCACACATTCGTGTACGCATGCTCGTAGGCCTTCTTGCTTGAAGGTTTTTTTTGACTTCTGACTTGATAGTCATTCGGATATAATTTTATTTATCGACATATGCCTGCCTCAGAATTCTTTCATCGATCTTTATTCCCGAATTATTTAAATTACTCGCTGTTTTGTTAAATCTATCACATTCGGAAAAATGACATAAACATAATTACAGTCATATTCCAGCAAAATTATTTGATAGTATTCGCTACTTAAGTGAACTTTCTTCTGATTCTTCGCCTGCTTGACTATACTGATTTGTGTTAAACAATATGTGTGTACTGATGTGTGATAATCCAGCAAGTAAACTGGAAAACTTTCAAGACATATGTATCCTTTTCATCTACAACCTCAAAAAATTCCACATATGGAAATAACACTTATTTTTAAGTACTACAATTTTAATTTTTTGATACGCGTTTGTTCTTATGGGGGAATTAACAACTTGTATTTGTTTGAAAACTATTGAAAATAGAAGCTATATAATTTTAAGAATTCATGAAGGTTTTCGGTATTTTTGCACGATTCTAAGAAACAATTCTGTACAAACACCCTCGTGTAGACTTCTTTCCATTTAAGAAAGACAATCTAATTTGTATGTGTAAGCCGTGCGTACGACGCACATTGTTTCGATGTGTTGGTAATCACGGGTATAAACACCAACACAACGAAACAATGTGGTTCATACGCACAGCTTACACATATTAATTCGATTGTCTTTCTTAAAAGGAAAGAAGTCTACCTCATTTAAATTTGCGAATACGAGCGCTACAAGTATATGGAACATATTTTTGTGGTTAATAGATCTAGGTCCTATTGTAAAACTCAATCTTCATTTCTACTTTTTCTTTCTTCAACCCAGAACATTTTTAAATAGTAGAAAAACCTTTCTAAAAACATAGAAAAAGAAATGAAAGATATCCAGTTTGAATGTCATCTCGATAACGTCTATATCCAGATATTTGAAGCGGTTTGGAAAGGTTTCTTATCTCAAGCATTAAAACCTGCCCGAGCTGTAAATGCCTTAGATGGTTATCGGGGACACAGAAAAGTATTGAACCCGTAACGCTTGAATTCACAATTATACCGTGCGTCCACTGCAAGTGAAAACCTTTCCAATTAAATAAGTAGTTCAATATTAACAACAATCTTGAATAAAAATGTCGTTTAATGTAACGTACCTAACACACACTGCATTCGGGAGGCACCTCGAAAATTGCACGCCAGACAACCATACCAAATTTTTAATACCAAATTAATTAATCAATTAGAAAGACATACAGAAAAATCTAATCCACGAAAAATTATTTTGGCTATTACCGGGATTCGAACCCGGGTCACCTCCTTTCCGGGGCCGGTGCTCTGACCACTTATCTATGGGAGCCTTGTAGATTTCCGTGAATACATCGACCTTATACGTAATTCTCATTTTTATTAATTGATTAATTTTTATTTTTCTCCATAGAGCAATGCACTTTTTTGATACGATAGTTCAAATTACTTTGTAATACTACCGCTAGATGGACGCCAGAATTAAACAATTAATTCATTTTATTTGGACACATTTAAAACAACCGATTTTAAATTCAAGAACACATTCATATTTGTGAAGTTGTAATTTTTCAGAACAAAAGGAGGTGACCCGGTCGCAAATCCCGGTAGTTTTTTCTGTATGTCTTTCTTATTGATTAATTAATTTGGTTTTAACATACATGAGTTTTATTCTTCAGAAATCTTCGATGCGACATAAATCAAAACAGCGCCTATGCGGTTAGCCATTCAATACATACGAATTGAGTTGGTACTAGACTAGTGGTCTCTTTTGTTGTGGGTTGCCAACCGCAAATTCCGCCTTTTTCTTGGCAGAGTGTATTTTTTCTTTGTTTTATTATTCTTCTTTATTTGAGCGGCGCCATCTTCAGAAGCGCACTTTAAGCTCGCATTAAAAACACTCTCCCCCTTTATGCGATCCATCGCCTATTGCTAGGCATTGAGATCCTCTTATACATCCTGTTATCCTACATTATGATAAGTCGAGTGATTTGAATACATTTGTATTTAAACACTTGAAGAATTTGTTTGACTTAGTAATTGTTAGCCCTATATGTTTGAGTGAAGTGTACTCCTTATTAATATTATTAATATTTAAAGCATTAACTTTGTGATTAGACATAATAACAGAATGTTAGTAAACTTAGTAAAAACCACTACTAGATTTACGGTCTACCGGTTTCGAGACGTACCCGTCTCTTCATCAGGACCAACGCTATACTACTCTATTCACAACACTATACACCCTAACCATAGTATTGTTAAACTATCACCACTATTGATCACATGCGTGTTAATATTGTCAGAGACAAACATGCGCTGATTATAGCCTACTGAGGAATTCAGGAATCTAACGAGAGAGAGCAAGAGGGGGCGGGGTCTAAAGTGGGTGTTACCACATCTTTTGTGAACGTTAAATTAAACAAAGGGCTATATGGAAAATTAATTTGGTTATTTATGAGAGGTACTCTATTATTCACCGCCTCCCTAATGTAAAAAAATGCGTCTCAGAAAATTAAAAAAGTAGAAATTAAAAGTGTTTTTATTTCCATAAGCTTAGAAAATATATGAGAAAATATGTGATAAAACATACGAGGAAAATATCTGCAAATAAATTAGTTGCAGACTAGCAGGCAACAGGCATGAGGGTGTCCGTAAAAGACCCGGCACGATCAGATACTACATGTATGAGGATGGCTCTGTTAAAAGCCTCAACAACGCAGAGCATGCATTAGAAGATGAACGAATGTAGGCGAAGCAAAAGTGACGTGCCAAGATAGAAGAACATGGCATTCTTATCTTCTCTGCCTACCTCTGCGGATAAACGGCTGGATGGTTAGTTAGTTAATTAAAAAGGAACGGAGATGGACGGCCAAAATGGGAACGTTAATGTGAACTGCACACGAGACGGGAGGAAGCAGGAAGCTCGACTTATCTGTAGTTTTCTTCTTCTTCACCACTTTAAACCGTTTTCATTAAATCCGATGATGCACGGAAGCCGACGACATATTCCAACAATATCACAATATGCATAGTCACCAATGGTGACAATGTATGCTTCCGTAAGAGGCGTTCCATATTTGGATCTAATTACAGGTTGAGCGTTATACTCGGTCTTCCCAGTCGAGTTAGGAGACGGGAATTAAGAAAGACGGGTATAACGAGGAGGAAGGGAGTAGTCCTGACGTTAATATCAACGACATGTGGAATCACGAATATTATACGAAATATGTGTCCAAAATATTCCGTAAGTATTCGTATACGAAATATATGTCCGAAATATTACCAGTAAGAAGATGCGAAATCATAATTTGTGAAAGTTTATATAAATTACTTAATTTGAGTCAATTTACTTCGTTTACACCACTTTACTATTATGAATACAAGAAGGGGAAAAGGGATTGGAAGAAAGATAATTAGAGAATTATATAGTCGTATGAAGGAGAAAAATGGTTAAACAAAAAAATATTCAATAGATGTTTGTTTGCAAATTTTACCAAATAACTAATTATATTGGACTCAATATTAATACTTTTTCTTATTTTAAGAATTTATAAATTGTTAATCTGCAAAACATTATTACGTGTATTTTATATTTTTGACTCATTTGTATGACTTATTTGTATTTAAATCAAATGTATGGTCATGATTTTATAAATGATTTGTAAATTCTCAGACATCATTGCTTTTTAAGGCTCCGAGATGTAATTTAGCCTATATTTCAAAGTTATAGTTAAGTTTATAAATACCTAGAATATTAAAAATTCATGCATTTTGTAGAACGATTGTACAATACATATAATACATACATAACTACACGTGTTTTTTTCTTGTTGGCAACTGAGACGACACGCGTTTTTAATGTAATGTAATTTATAATTTAATACATTCTAAACATCCATAACCCTTTATAGGTCTATTGGAATGGCGCTTTTAAAATAATTGTATTGCATAAACGTTTGCGGGAATTATGTGATAGCACTCCAATAATCTAGAGTACAACAAGCATGCATGTCTTCTTCAAGTACTTTACGTTTAAATTGTTCACAAAGTATACAAACATAGTCCAGGTCAGACCAAGCTAAAACTCGATTACGCGAGATTCAACACGGGGAATGAAATTCAATTATATGTATCTATATATCCATAACATGCATGTAAGTAATATTTGTTGGTAATGATTCAGTGGTCGATGGTTCGAACCCCATTCCGGGATACCAGCAAGTTAATCCTATTTTCATAGCACAAACGCTTGATTGAAAATATTAAAAATGTTGATGCGACACGTATTCCCGGTTTGCATCTCTATTTGTCAAAAAAAAGTTAATTAAAAAAATGTTTCTACAGTAAATATATTTATCATTATATTATCACGGGATTACGGCGGTGGGAGACAAATTAAACGCTTGAAATTAATTAAAGTTGTATTTAATCACCAAAGTCACTGAACACGAACGTAATGGAAGTAGTATTAAGTGATTCAGACTAATTTCAGACTCTTGAGAATCTTGTATTTCCTTTTCGTCTTCTAGAATATTCGCACTTCTGTGATTCGCACTTAGTATGAACGCTCATTAGGTACTCTCGTAATCGTATCTCAGTGAAAAATAAATATTTTTCATTAAATCTTTATAATCAATATTTAATTGGTTTAAATTCCATTGATTTATTGACTTAAACCACTATTTTCCAAAAAAATATATAATAAACATTAATTTTTCCTTTTAGAATCAGGCTGGCAATCTGACAAAGTTAAAGATTAATAATATGCGTTTGTTCCAACACAAATCTTTTTTTTTTCAAAAATATGTCATATAACAAATCCAGCAAATAGCCTAACTTGATAATATAGTATAGGGAGCTTTAAAAGTTATCAGACATAATCGAATGTAATAGATCGTTCATTAGGGTACCGTCCTAATGCGATTAATTAACTAATCCGTATATTTTTATAATATACTATGGCTTCAATTCTCTGTCAATTTTGTAAAAACAGTGTAGTAATAAAAATGCTTCAGTGACAGCTTTAATAAATGGGATAGGTTTTTCTTGGTCGGCCGGCAAGGTTTAGGGGTAATCTTTCGCCATAACTCCTGCTTCCCTCATTAATCTCACGATTTGGGCCAAAACAATGCTAGGGGATGAAAACACCATTAAGATACACGTACACACCATCATATCGTATGCTGCAAGGACGGAGCTCCGCACGGTTTTCTCCTTCTCAAATCCACCCCAAGAATTCAGTAGGTATATACAAAAATGGTGACCGTTTCATGGGAATGACAATTTTCAACCATAGATGACGTTGGCGTAAGTCAAAGTGAAACATGTTACTAGTATATAAATAACATACACTTATATACAGGGTTATTTGTAAAACATTAATAACCTCGCAGGGCTATATTCCTGCCTTGATTATGAGTTGAAAATGTTTAAACTATTATGACCTAATATCAATAGTTAAGGAGATATGCGACATCAAAGTTTGCATTTTTTTTTCAATATTTCTGACTTATTTTTTACAAAACGTTAGACTATCATTACAGCAACTTATATAGAATATAAAAAAATACGAAAAATTCATTCGTTTCAATACAAATAAAATAAAATTATAAAAACCCCGAAAAACTTCCAATTGGAATTCGAAGGTTTTTATTTTTTTATTTATCTTGTACAAAAGGGAATGAATTTTCATATTCTATATAAGTTACTGTAATGATAGTCCAACGTTTTACAAAAAATAAGTCAAAAATATTGAAAAAAAATGCAAACTTTGATGTCGCATATCTCCTTATCTATTGATATTAGGTCATAATAGCTTGAACATTTTCGACTCATAATTAAGACAGGAATATGGTCCTGCGAGTTTATTAATGTTTTACAAATAACCCTGTATACAACTTCCATAAATAAGATACATATTTATGATGGCCAATCACGGGTGGAATCGGTGAACCTTACATTGATTAAAGTGATCACTTTAGCTAAACATACGATAATTCATCCTATAAACATTCGAAAGACTTCCATACCCACTTTCCCGTATAAAAAGAACCTCTTCTCTGTGAAACATCTATAACATGTCTTGTGTTAGTAACGTATCTCTAGTTCTAAAAAATCTACGTGTATTGGTACCCCCATGTACTCTTATACCTGTGCCTAATTTTTCGTTAATATATTTCTACGAATACGTTAGTTGATACTGTTCAATATACACTATCTAACAAATTCTCTTCTACGAACTCCTCTCTGGTTGGAAACTCCTTGAGTGTGTACTTTACTTTAATTAAAACATGTATTACACGGATAAAAATTCACAAGTGAAATAAAAGATTGTTTAAGTATATATACTATAAAATAAATTTTAAACCGCTCCTGTCCGAATAATTTTATAGTCACATTTAATAAAAACACGATGAATGAAAATTACTATGTTTTTTTTTGTACAAATATCATTGCAATCTGTAACTGGTATAATAAAGCTTTGTTTTAATAAGAACGATATGATTTTAAAATTGTTATTAAACCAAAAGAATATAAATTTTAAACCACAAACGATTATGTTTTATTTTTTAAATTGGTTGAGCAATGTTGTAGAATGATATTTTGAAAAAAAAATGGTGTTATTATAAACTTTTGTGCAAAAATTGTAGAGCGTTTTATATTGGAAAAACCGGCCGAAATTTTAATGTAAGAGTTAAAGAGCATTTAAGATGTCTGAATATTCATGGTTTTTCTGAATTTGCATATCATTTATTAGAAAATGAGCATGGTTTTGATAAAAAATTAAGACTTTCTATTTTACAAATAAATAATTTTGGTCTGAAATTGAATAATTTAGGATCATTAGAAATTAGTAAAGCATGTAAAGGTGAATAAAATATTATTGATAATCAATTAAATTTAAGTACTATATTCTACCAATTCTATCTATTCTACTAATTCTACCAATTCTAAAGATTATTTCAATAATTTGATGTAATCAATAACTTCTGTAATAATATTCTTAAAAAAAAGTTAATTTAGAAAACCATACCACAAAAGATTTCATTCATTTTGATATTTTGACATTTATACAACACCCTGATGATGGAAAGTTTTTTCCGAAGTATGTAGGTGTAATTAATGAATATAGTAGATTAAAACAAATAATACAATTATTTTTTATTATGTTTTAAATAATATACTGCCAAAAAAACAATATCGATGAATTTATGAAATAAATAATGCCAAATTTCATAAATGCAGCGTCCAATTTTAAATTTTAATCAAACGTTTGTGGTTTTTTAAAATTAACAATTTTTTGTCCCACAAAAGTTATCTAAAGGAGTTAAGTCACAACTTCTTGCAGGCCATTTAATTCTTAAAATTACTGATTTGATATTTTTTTCTTGCAATATGTTGATATTTACAATAGCAGTATGTCATGTGGTATCATCTTGTTGCAACCGTATATCAATCTAATCAAATTCAACCAGTTTTGGCCATGAAAATTCTGTTAACATCGATCGATATCGCACAGCGAAAAAATAAGGTCCGATGATGTCATTCAATAAACAATAACCTAACCTAACCTAACCTAACCATGCAGTGACGTTTTGAGAATGCAAGGGCTTCTCTTGAATCTCCTGTGGATTATTTTCACAACAAAAACGACAGTTTTTCTTAATGACAAAGCCATGTAACTTAAAATGTGTTTCATCCGAAAAGATAATTTGTCTTTGCAAAGTCTTTGCAAAATACGCCAAGTTGTCGTTGTCAAAAGGCCCAATTCTTTCGAACGATTAGGAATAGATACATTTGTATCTTTTGTAACACTAGCTCTTACAGAAGCAATATTCTCTTTACTACTTGCATTTCAATGTCTTATTGGTGGTTTAATATTGTGGAGAGTGAAATCCTTGTCAAATTTTGCAACAATTCACCGAATATCAAGCACATTAGGTCGATAATGCGAACCAGAAGTTTGACGAAGGACACATTGAGTATCATCACTTTTTTTTAAATAGGATAATTTTCGCTTTTTGAAGTCCAGATTTCTTTTCTATTCTCTTCAAAAGCTCTTTTTTTCACATTATGCTCTACAGCTGGACATTATCTTTACAAAATAACAAGCAAATTCATCTTATCCACGTTTATTTATTTAAATAATTTTTAATTATATAATGCTTTTTTGTAAAAGAAAAACCAACTAATCCATGAGATCAGCTTACAAGTAGATTTTTTGTTAAAAGGTTATATACACAAGTTTATATACATTAAGAAAAAAATATATAAATATACTCACTTACTCAGTATAAATCTTTATTATTTATTAGTAATTCTCTATTTTTTCTTTTTGACTTAAGAATTCGTTTCATCAATAAATTAAATAATTAAGATTGTTTTCAAGGTCGTTCAAAATATCTTGTGCACAATGTATCTGACCTCTCTGGCCGACATTTTGGATCCCATTGCAGTGTCCATCATCAGAACTATAGTCATTAGCTTTATGGTAATAGTTTAATATTAATATAATAATTCTCTGTTGACAAATTTTTTGATAGATTAAATTCCGCCGTATTTTCTAAATATTCTTCTTTCGAGATATCGATCAACTTGCCTGATCTCGTTTTGGTATGGATAAAATACTGCCATATATTTAATGATTGGTAAAAGTTAGGCGAGAATGCTAATGCCTTCAGAAAGCCTCCATTTATCCTCGTAATCTTTATTTGCTTTGTGTTACATATCGAATAAGCATTATGGTCGTTTCTAGTTGACCTTCAGTCTGGGTATCATTAAAAATCAATCAGTACCTCCGGTTGAAATTCTCCCCGAAAAAGTATTCTTTGGCTTTGTAATAATCGAACATGATAGATGGAACAAAGTACATTTATCAAAAGTCATGGAGAATTATGTTTTTGATTGATGGAACAAACAATTTTCGTATTTGCGGTTGTTTAAAGTATTTACCTACGTTAATGGATTCTGAAATGAACTGTAAAATTATATCATTTCACACCTCAATGTAGTGGTAGATTTTATTACTGATGATGACGTAATTCTGTGTTTACGTTAATATTCTATAATGGTTGAACATGTATAATTTATAACACGTGTTTCAACAATTAACTTTTGCTATTTTCAAAGAGCGAATAAATTAAAAAACCATGCATGTGGTCGCAAAAGAGACTGACAGCATATATTAAAATTTAACTTTACGAATTGTTTTATTGAAATTCAAACAACACATAGAATTTTTTTTAAGAGTAGGTATACAAGAATTTAAAAAAATTGAGCAAGTCTTACATTAGTGGTAAATGATTTGTAACATCTTTTCTCAGTAACGCTTCGTTTGTTTCTCAGTAAAGACTCGTCTAAACTGCTAAAAGCAGTCACCATAAAATATTCTAGCTATTTTTGAAGAAATACTATATACTATCACGTGATTTTCAAACTGTTAATAAGAAAATAGTTCCTTGTAGCGGTTATGTCGCTTATTAAATGGGAACGCTATTTCACTAACTTTCAATATCGATCGACTGACTTCTAAACCCTTCCAGTAATTTCTAATTTACCGCAAAAAGTCTGAAGTGCAGTAAAATTCTCGATTATGTGCAATTCTTTTCATTTTTACATTGTCGTGAAATTATTGTAACGAGGCCGAAACGAATCACGCACTCCGTCAAGTGAAAGTTGTTTGAATTGGTAATAACACTATCGAAGACTCCAGAACGGCCTAGCGTAATCTACTGCTTTCGGGAAGCATCGAGAAAATCTGTAAAAGCCTGGAAGCCACGAGAAAGTTCTCCTAAACACTGGGAACGCCTAGAATGTCCGATTTCAGATATAAATACGGCACAGGGCGCGCGCGAGTAGTTTATTTATTTAATACACGGTACAACGTACCATTAAAGAAACAATGTATATAAACATGTTTAGATTGATAAGTAATAATAAAAAAAGGAGATAAGGTATAATTCTATCAAAAACAATTAATAAAGTGATATATAAAGAAAAATAAAACATTAAGTGAATAACATAAAGTATAACAAAATTACATCAAATGAAATAATAGTTATCAAATCAAATATGAAAGTCAACAATCAATAAAACTACAACAAACAAAAAGTTGTTGTTTTAGCGCGCTCGACAGCGAAACCAACATGAAGACAGCCGCGGGCCGCGGAGGCCAGGGTGACCAAGCGAGCAATAATTCGACATCGAATAATCTGGAAAAGTTCTTACGTATCAAAATAAACCGAAGCGAATACGTGCGGAAATTGGATGGAATGTTCTAGTGAATATTGAGTAAAGCGTTAAATTTAATAGTGTTAAGTGACTGTATACATTAAATAATTAGTTAATCATTAATTAAAAAATCCTTTATTAAAATTCCATATTTTAACCAAAACCGTTATATATTTGCTTTACGGAACCCTTTAGCGGTAGGCGAGGTTACCTCCGCAGCGTTGGAGAGTAGGATGAAACTTTTCTATTTTTGTTTTTGCTGCCTTCGCCTTTTGGGTGAAATCGCGGCGCCCATTCATCAAATTGAATTATCATCCCAGTACAAATATAACAGAAAATAAGGCCGTTTAAATATCATTTGGGGAGGAAAATTCTCAAAAAATACCCCTGTAAAGTAATACTCGTGACCTACATGGGCACGGCTGGAACCATCCCCTTTGTTTGTCTATTTCAAAACGTTTGATGAATTAATCCTTCTTTGAAAAATGTGATATTTGTTTTTTTTTCAAAATAATGCTCGAAATCTTTTCAAAAGTAATATTACTGAATCATCTTAAGTGTGGGTTTATTTTTCTTTTTATCATTTGGCAGTGTTATTTTTGGTTTATCTTTATATATTCTGACGATAAAATGATTTACTTTAATTTAATAATGGACAGATTTGAGCGTTTAGCGTTTTTGTTGGAAAATCCAATATTTTCGTATTTTCATTGATTTCCTTGGAATACGTCTTTTTAAAATTATTAACATCATTTATTGTACGAATTAGATCATTTGTGGGATGTAAAAACAAAGGCAGCAATATTCAAAAACAATTTTATACAGTCATCGAGGATTACTAATTTTACTAATTCGAGATTTTATAGAAAACGTAACCTTTAAATATACGAGAAACATGATTTTGAAAAGGGAATAGACACATAAAATCTAGACTTTAGTATTTTGTTTATTTATTGGATATTGTTGTCTTTTCTTTTACACCCCATATTTATGTTAATTGTCAATTAAAAATTTACAGAACTGGGCTAGTTACGATTCTTTGCACCAGACCAAATATTAAAATAGTAAATTTAATAGTAAATATTAAATCTGTGAAGCCTGGAGCTGGCAGAAGAGGAACGAAAGTAGATTGAATGCAGTGGAGATGAGATCCCTTAGATGTATGTGTGGCGAATCCATGTATGATAGAGTAAAGAATGAAGATATTAGGAATGAATGTAAAGCTGATCGTAGCATAATTCATAGAATAAAAATAGGGTCGCTCAGGTGGTTTGGGCATGTTGAGCGAATGAATGAGGAAAGAATGATAAGAAAGATATATAATGCAAGTGTTGACGGCGCCAGAAAGAGAGGGCGACCACGGAAGGCGTGGCATGACCAGATTAACCAGATACTGGAAGATGGTCCTGTTAGAAGCCTGAACAACCGTCGAGTTTGCATGCGAAGGTGTATGAATGTAGATGAAGCGAAAGTTGTATGTCAGGACAGAAGAATATGGCGCTCTATCCTCTCTGCCTACCCCCACGGGGAAACGGCGTGATGGTAAGTTAGTTAGTTAGTTAGTATTACATTATGTTTCGTAGAAGAATTAAACATATCTTGTAAAAACCTGTGAAATCGCGAATCTTCTGTTTCTAACGTTATTCATTACTAAAAATAATTTATATTTAGTCTACTATTTGTTTTATATAATGGTTTAAATATTTTCGTGGGTATTTCTACCTTCCCGCAATCAGTTATTTTATTTGTAGCTTTAAAAACTTTCAATAAAACGTATTTAAATGAAACAATGCCTACAATTTGAAAAGGGTCCTTTATTTTTAGAATTTGGAAGAAACAGACAACGAGAAAAAAGTTTGACAGTCTCCATCGTAAAAACTTTCCCAAGTGCCAACATCAGTTGTTTTAAAATTTTGAGCTTTTACAATATCTTTTTTTCCTTTTTAAAAGTTCATTAATTACCTATACACACAAACACTCTACGCACACAGTAGTAACATTAATGGATCAGTTTATTAATTTACGCGCATATTTTTCTCATTTTTGTGTCAGTTGAACATTGTGAAGAAAGGTCATCAGAAAGATTGAAGAAGGATTGGTAGACGAAACGACTATTGACAAAGAGCATCAAAAAATCATCATTGTGCTACACAAGATTCTCAGCGGAGCTATTGATTCTCTCTCTCTATCTAATTTGCATGTTAAACCCCGTATAAGAAACCCGGAGTTCTTTAGAATAAGCCAGCACACTAATAATGTCGGTTACTTTTCTCCCATCACAAGGTTGTGTCGCACATATAATTTGTATTGTGCTGACCCTAACATCGATGCTGATATTCTTGCAGATACCTTATCTTCGTTCAAAAACTCACTCATACACAACATCCATTTTCTAAACGATGACCTGAACCTATAGATCCATTAAATCAATTATTCATTAAATACTAATCGCACTACATTCAAACACTAAATACACAATAGACATAAATGTACATGTAAAATATAGTTAAATGCAAATATACAATTAATGTATATTATGGATGTCTCACAGCGACGAAACTGTATTTTTTATTATTATTATGGGAAAGTAGGTATGGAAGTCATTTTTATGGTGTATATCGGACTTACGACCGATCGTATGGTAGGCTTAAGTGATCACTTTACACATATGTAACGTTCGCCATTTCCACCATGATAGAATATACCATGTCCTACTAATTTTTGAAAGTTGTATATATTTGGATTATATGACACACATCACATACGTGTTGTAACAACCTATTGTACCGGCCTGTGACAGCCATTTTCCTTCCCCCTAACTCCCCACAGATGTCGCTAATTATTTTTGATATCGTTAATGTCGATCAAATGAGACTCCCACAATTGATTTTACGGAATTTATGAAGCAATATACTTTTTTACACAAAAAAGCAAATATACATGTTACTAGATCGTGCCGAAGACACTTGTAATTGGGATAATGGACATAGTCTTCACTATAATGTTTATTATCAGAGTATCATGTACCTATTATCCTGTTAGTGTCTCTAATAAATAAAAAAATTGACTAGGGTGCAAGGGAAGGTTTATGAGTGTGGATGACGCGAAATTTGTATGTCAGGGCGGAATAGGTAAATAAGCGAGATAGGTAAATAAGTATGTATGTATATAAGAGCACATCCCCTCAGTGAACGATCTTCGTGTACGAATTTTGATTTATGTTGCGAAAGGGTGGCATTTCGGAATGTCTATTGAGCTATCATTGATGATAAATAATATTATCTAGGAACCTTTCACTACCAAAAGTTGGTTTTGCATAGGGGTGGTGTAACAATACATAATATCTTCCACAGCGATTTGTTTTGTATCCTGCCATCATTTACTTCTTCAGTGCTTCACGTTCACGTAGGAATATTTCTTTTCAAAATATTAAATTTTTATATAATGTCTTAAATTTTTTATATATACCTGGCTATTCAAATTTAATATTGCTATATTATCGGTGAGTAAAAATTTCTGAGATCACTACTTTACACTTTTTTGCATATATACTTTTTTACATATATGTCTGACCTCATTATGTTTAAACTATGTATATATACTTTTTTACATTTATACCCTTTATTTTTCTTTTTCATTTAATCATTTGTTGTATTTTAATTATGTATAAACCTGTTGTAAAAGGCTATTAAGCCGTGTAATTAATAAAATAAAAATAAAAATAAAAAAAAATAAAAAATAATGGGTGTAATTGTAGGTTAGAAATAATATTTTTATTTTGTAGAAACCTATTCATTTCCCGTTGTACAATGCTTTTTTAATTATTGCGAATCTGGGTACGTAGTTTATCAAATTAATAAATGGCAGAAATATTACGAAAACAGACGATATTCAATTAAAATGAACTGTGCGAAATACTGAATAATACTGAAGGTGTTGACAGTTTGTATTGACTGTGCTGCACGATTTGAATACCTTAATACGTTTGAGAAAATATTGTCACGGGATAGTTATGGTTGAGAGATAGATGAAACACTTTAAATGATTAATTAAGAAAAATAATAAATGTCTCACAGAGACGAAGCTGTTTATATTGGAAATTAGGAATATACGTCTTTGGCCTATCATATGGCTGGCTTAGGTGATCACTTTAACGTTCACGGTTCCACCCAATTTCGGAAGTTATATATATATGGTTTACATCCACCTCGTTTTGAATTTTTCTATTGCCATCAATATTTTTTTGTTTGAAAATTTGTCATTCATTGATGATCATATCTGACTGACTGTAATTTCAAAAAGGTATTCATTTTTTCGCCCAGTACTTACTGTGCCTCTTTTTTAATTTAAATATTTAGGTGGTAATTTCGACAACTTTTATTTTCTATACAAATGTTATGTACAACACTGAACAAATTTTCAGTCGGCATAATATGAAGAGCGCCTAACACAAATCGGTTAAAGGTATTTCATTCATTTTCCCTGCATACATTTGATTTGAATTAGAAATTTACGTCGGAAGATGAAAACGTCCGCAAAAATGTATTTTTTAGAGCTCTGAAAATATGTTCTCACTTCCAGCCGCTCCGTTGTCCGTTTCGGTTAAACTGAAAAGCAAATAAATATATTCTTCTGCTGATGATTCAATCTTCCTTCCTCTTAAACCTACATAATGCTGTGTATACAGGATGCCACAATAATATCGCGCAAACTTTAAAGTCTCGGGTTATTGATGGAATCGGTGTTGACTTTGTAGCAAATTATTCAAAATGATATACAAAATGATCGAGTTATACGAATGAGTTTATTTATATATTAAAATACTCGAGTTTCTATAATTATAGAAACTCTCATCGAAAGGTGAAGTATTAAACTTATAACATTGAAATATCTATCATAATTATTTCGGTGTTCTTCCGTCAGTCCATCTATTTATCTGTCCGTGTAACTTCCGTAATTTCGTTCGAATTCACGGCTGAAAAAATCATTTTAAACGGTTGGAGATGGGGCTTGAACCCTGGGCCAGCAAACCCGAAGGCGGCAACGATAGTGATGTTGCTATCGCCGAGCCTGCATTACCCGTAAAAAATACAGTACGTATAGGAGTTGGCAAATACGCGAACCATTTCATGATCCGCCCAACCGCCAGTGTTTAGAATAGTACATTTAACTGCATAGAAAAATATTTAAAAGATGTTCCAATATTTTGTCGTTATTAGGTACTTTTTCATTTGTGTCGGCTATAAATAATTAATAAATACTTATTCTTTAGGAACCGGCATGTAAAAGTGCCTTCATTTTTGACGGGTTATAGCTACTACCCAATATTCTTAATACAACTACTCCTATCTTATACTAGTAATTCCGGCTCCTTTTGTCAGTACCTAGTTAAATGTATATATTTCCACCTAAGTCATGCTTTCTATATTTGAATGTAGTTGATTTAATACTTCACCGGTCGACGAGAGGTTCTGTCACTCTCGAATCTCAACAGGTATAATATATAATTTACCTCAAATAGATTAAACATAATTGTATTTCCTACAATTTGAAAATCATCGTTAAAAGTCTTTTTCCCACGCTCGCGCAGTAGTATTATTTTTCATTTTGTCCCTAGTCGTCATCTACAATTTTTTTTCTCAAAAATAGAAGCGTTTACATTACAATCCATTGTTTATCTTATTATTTCTATCGATTAACAGGCATCCTAGGATGTTGTTTGCGTGTCGTTTTTCAAAGACTTTTTTGAATTAATAACGTTTTTCTTTTCTAGAAACGCCTAATCAAAACTATGATCATTTCTGTTAAATAATTTGCAAATTCAGAAAAATCATGAAAATTCAGAAACTTTAAATGCTCAAATGAAAAATTTGAATTTCAAAAAACACAAAATTACACCATAAATTTGACTTCGCAATCACTGATTCCGTGACACACAGTTTAGTGTGATTATTGGCAAACATCCGTTGTTCTTGCATACCCCATTACGCAAAACATTAAGCCTTTGAGTTCGTTTGTTCGCGGTCCAATTCCACGCCTTGGAAGCCATCGCGCTAGAACTTTGCCAATATTGACTGCATTAAGCCTCGGCTGCACCGACGCCAGGGACTGATCGATGCTCCGAGCGGACGCAGCAGCCATGTATTCACTAGGGGACAAATCGCGAAACATTCCGCTCGGCATGTCGCATCAACATCTACGCTCGTGTTTCGGGGACAATGACGCGGTCATTTGACGTGTACACACCGGGACTCGCATATCTTGTCGCGGAAATGTCACCCGATGAGGTTACGATGACAGCTGCGGTATCTCATTTGGCGAAAACGGGGTTCCGCGCAATTCGAAATGTTTTTTTGGGTCGCAATTTCAAATTAACGAGGTTTTACTGTAGTAAATTGAATATTATTAAAAACAAGGTCCTTTTTGCAAATAATTATTGTTTTCCAGACGTCGCGGAAATATATCGCCCTATGAGGTTATGATGACAGCCGCGTATCTGTTTATGTTAATGAGTTTATCGAAAAGTAAGAGGAGAAAAAAAGAGGAGAATGCGAAATTATTTACTGCAAAGAGAAAGAAGGACGGACATTCTATGCGATCTTCGATCGATACAGCTCGATCAGTTCAAGAACGATTTCGTTTCCTCGCATTGTCATCTTGACAGATACAGCGCATGCGTATTCACTTGTAAACATACCACGTGGTACTGACGCTCCGCGGAATGTTGCAGTGAGTACGCTCGGGTACCGTGCGCATGGCAACGTTGCCACGGCACGTAGAAATGCCGCGCTATGTTGTGCGCGAGGTCGCGGAACAGTGCACGACGTTGCAACGTCACGTAGACTCTATGCCGCGCGTGCTGTTGAGGGACAATTTGTCCCCTAGTGAATACATGGCTTTAGGGATACATCTCCTGGCCCAGACTTCTGGCGGGTCTGTGTAAACGGCAGGGCAATCTGAAGAGTCCTGTTTATACCGAGATCGTAAAAACCAACCATAAAATTATATATATTCCCGCCGCTGCCGACCCGGTCCGCGCGGCTCAAGACGACGCCGCCGCGCCATTAAAATGATGCAAGGATTTACACCGAGACGTTCTGTTAGCTATTAATAAAGCCGATCCGTTCTGCATTGTGCCGTAAATAAGACAGATCCGAGGATGATTAATTCGAGCAGTATTGATGGCGGCGAAAATGTGAAAATTATTTTACTTTTAGACTTAAGTAAAAATCTCTTTCGAGATGAAATCAAATGTGCTTACGTCATGCATCGCTAATGGAAAAATGCGTTAGAGTAAAATATGAAAATCGGTAAATCACAAACCAGTGAAAACTAGAAATGAAAAGAATATAGGTATATACGAGTATGTACTATTTCATCAATGTAAAAAATTTGTTTCACATATGTAAGAACTGGGTTTAGGAAACCAAATTAATTAATCAATTAGAAAGACATATAGAAAAACCAAATCCACGAACAAATATTTGGCTGCTACATTGATTCGAACCACGGATCTCCCCCTTTCCGAGGCAGATGCATTCTCCAATTACGCTATAGCGGCCTTGTATATTTCCGTGGATATATCGACCTTATCTGTAAGTCTCATTTATTAACTGATTATCATTTATTATCCATTTTTAGAGCAAACCACTTTTTCTGTGGGTTTAGGAACTTTAAAATAGGGTTTAATGTTCAGAATATTTTTAGAGCTTTAATAACGAGTGCGAATGACGAGATGCTTTGTCTTCTAGGTATTACTTTATGGAATTGGAATACAAATACTTATTGAAGAAATGATAACGTGACTGAAAATAATGAATTACGAATAAGGATTAACCGTAGACGTTTCATATTAATGAACAAAAATTTCAATATCTCTGATATGTAATGAAGTGCATAGAAAAATATTAGACAATGCTTAAGGCAAGGAAAGGTTTTCAGAAGCTGGGGTCCAGCCCGAGGCTATAGTTTGATCTGCGGAGCTTTTCCGGGCCGTAGTACTTAAAGTGATCAAAGCCAACGTTCATTGAAGGGTTAAGGCAAAAAATTACTCGAGTCAACTGATCTATTCACATAAAACTCAATAGCGTGAAAACTTTAATAATATACTTTTTACTTTTTCTTCAAAAATCTCAAAATAACTTTGTGATGACATTATTAATATGATTAATAAAATAAACTTAGTTTTCACCACTTTTTTATATTGAAATATCAACATGTTTCAAGGCCTATGGCCCTTTTGTCAGGATACAATTGTATACTAACAAAAATTAAATTCAAAAATCGATTTTTGAATTAAATTTTTAATGAAGTAATTGTCTATACTTCGAATTTGAATTTAATTTTTGTTAGTGTATAATTGTATCCTGACATAGGGGTCATACGCCTTGAAACATGTTGATATTTTCAATATAAAAAAGTGATGAAAACTAAGTTTCTTTTATTAATCATATATGTATTTTTTAGTTTTCTAATAGAAATATTAGATAGACCGCTTACCTCGAATTTCTTAATTGCCACAATGTTTCTGTCTCCAAGAAGATCCATTTTTTCTTTCACATTTAACCATGTAATCTTCAGACTCTCAAAAGATTTTCACGACTGCTTGAAAATTGTGATTTTTCTCATTGAATAATAAATAACAAAAGAGTTTTCCAGCTGAACGACTACACCTTCTTCTTTTTTCTCTTCACCCGCTTCCCATTTCATTTGAAGTCGGCTCTTCTTACTTTTCTTTTCCACGATTCTCTCTTCTGTGTCATCCTTTCGTCCAACTGGGCATTCGTCGGGTCCTTTTCCACACTACTCCACCATGTGGCGCTGGGTCGATCAATATCTCTTTCTGTCTCTTGTATTTCTGATCTCCATACGTCATACCATATCAGTATCGATTCCTTTACCTTTAGCTGGACGACTGCACCAATTTATGAATTTACGATAGTTAACATAATTGTATTGCTGACCCCATACCGGACCAGAACAACAACACTAATACCCCAACAATTTGCGGTAAAACCTACAATAATTGTAGTATCGTGGATTACGTATAAAATCTTTAACCATTTGCGCTCCGTCAGCGACAATATGTCGCCGTAGTAAATTACTTCGTAACTGCGTTGGCGACTATATGTCGCCGCAAAAAAATAGATGATTTTTTTCTCAAAAAATGGTCCTAGTAGCTATTTACGAAGACATAAAAACATTACATTAGTTCTGTACTTATCCGAATTACAGTACTGTTATTCGGATGCACATATTGTAAAATATTACTAATGCAGTTTCAATTGCGCGTAAAATAAATCAGTTTATATTTTTGTTACGTAATAAAATGGATATAAATTTTGAACTATGTGAGAGTGAATTCATTTTATCATGTTTGAGTGATTTTTATGTTAGACTGGTTTAAAAACTGCAAAAATTTGTCGGAAACGAGTGACAATCGGAGTTCTAGTGATGAATCAGATTGTATAGGGCATAAAGCTAAAAGTGGGTAACCTTAAGTCATCAAATAGTCGTTGGAGTGTTTCAATTGCTGATGATCAGTAAGAGGATGATGCGTAATTTTTGATTGCTTTACATTTAAAAAAAATAAGTATTTTGTTATACTTGTGAGTACGTCTAACACTTGAGTACTCTGGAGTGACTGACGTGTCATACTGAAAATTGATTGGAATGCAAAGGCTGAATACCTTCTCATCTATCCGCCTTTGTTGTCTATAACATCAATAAATGCTCAGACAACAGCACTTTATGATCTAATGTAGCTCAAATGACCATAAATACTAATGTCAAGTGTCGTGGGGCTGAGTTAAAGAGATGTTGTTAAATTTAAATGTTTTTTTACGAGCTGTAGATTGATTTCAAGGGCTTATTTCTATTTCTTTATAACCCTTTTCTAATGTACATTCTTCGTTTGTTCTTTTCTGACTTCACCGTGCGTATTATTAATTTATCACTTTTCATATTTGCCATTTCTCTCTTATAATATGGTGTATTTGATTGGTGATTGGTTTTGAGGTTAGACATTATGAAAGTTTTTAGCCAGATGATAAGATTTTACATATAAAAGGTGGGCTCTACTGAAATATGCCAAAGAAGCTCTCTCATAAGTGTCTACTGTCAAAGATTCCTTCTCTCGTCTGTATAGCAAGTAGATTGATTAGTTGGATTTAGTTGTTCCGTCATAAATTGTGATTTTAATAAGATTTTGTATTGTATCAAATTTATTTGTGTTCCTATATTATTTAAACGATACAAACTAATACAATAGTATTGTAGCGAGACTACTATACTATATGTATATATGTGACTACTATTCTATACTAAATGCTGATAACAAAGATGTCGCGCAACGGCAGTCAATCAACCGTAAATGCAAACTATTACGCACGCAATCCAGGGTTACTTATTCGTGAGCACATTATCTCTGTAGAGAATTCTACGACATTCCACCTCATAGTAAAACACTACCTAGAGTCATCTAGAATTTTCCACAGGCTTGTCGTTACCTCCAGAACAAAAATTTCGAAGGAATTTAACTACAAAATTAATGAAAGGAGTCACGCACGTGACGGGCTCAAGCAGTTTTTGACGACAACAGTGCGACATCTGTAGCGTAAAACAGTGGAATCAGTGATTCATGATATTACAATATGCTATTTTTGTAAACGAGTTAATACAGTGTGGACTACCAGTGAAACCAGCGCAAGTGGAGGAAATAATAAACCAGACGAGTAGTTTCTATAGGTGAACATTAAACGGAGTTTACGAGAAGTGATCTAAGCGATACTTAGTGCAAATTAAGGAATAATTCAATAATAAGTGTTAGAAAATATTGTTTTAAAAAAATAAATTTACATTAAAAAATTTCGCATTAAAAAATATTGTTTTAAACACGAATATATATACTCAGTTCTACCTTTTTTTCTAATGCTTTAACAGGCCAAGAGGTCCAATTATTGAAGCGATCACATCCCAAAAAATATGCTTGAGTAAATCACAGATTCACTGTGACTTCTTTGTGTTTTTTTGGGATATTCTGCCATATATATCTGACCTCTCTGGTCGGTGTTTCGGATACCATTACAGGGTCCATCATAGGGTCTGATATGATGAGTATATGTTGATGTTCAATTATCAATGAAACGAATCCTGATAAAGTCTAAATAAAGATATCTGTGACACCTGTCAAATTCGACTTATATTTGGGGGTGGTATCATACACGTGTCTAAAACGTGTAACATTTTCTACCTATTTAATTTTACGATTACCCCTCAGTGCTGCCTTAATAATGTCTACAGCAATTATTCATTTTATTTTTTTCTTTCGAAAATAATTCATCATTCTTTCGAGTGAAGAATTTTTTCCGCGAGGGATGTCGGGCGGAAGTGGGGGTGTGAAAATATAAAATTTTTTTACACCCCGTTCGAGCGATTGTTCGCTGACGTCACGGGTGAGCGATGGTTGCTAATGCAGCCGCCCTGGAAGGAACATCCCCGCACCAGGGGTGGACTTACCACCCCGAGTGGGCCGTAAACAGAATATCCAAACAGTGGAAAAAAAAATAAAAAGGCGACACACGCGAGAAAATCCAGCGCCCCTACTGCTTTGCGTCGCGCCAATTATAAGCAAAAAAAATGTAAAAAAAAAGTAACCCATAAAAATCATTTTTTTATTATACTCCCTTTCTTTGTAAAATATAACAACAATTAAAGACGAATTAAAACATATAACATAACACTAGACTTACAGTAATTTAATATATTTCTAAAATGTCAGATGTTTTGAGCTTTGATAAGACACTTCATGCTTTGTGTAGTGAAGTACCTATTATGTATACCGACGGAGTAATTCAAATTTAAAAAATATTCCGCGACGATATCGGGCCGCCGCACACTGTGATATATTCCAAATCTAGCGGAACTTAATACAATGTATACTAATTTAATTTTTATTTCCGGAAGTACTGAATAGATTTTTATGAAACTTTTCCTGAATGTTCATAAATATATTCTTTATATGTACACACAACTAAAATCTATTCAAATTCATAGAATTTCATGCAAGGAAAAAAACAAAAGTCGGTTCATTCGACTTATATTTGCACAAATTGAGCTTGTTTTATATACAACATGTCACGTAATTAATGAAAACCCTGAATGTACTTTGTTAAGAATTGGCTACTGGTCTAAAATGTTCAAGCAAACATGACCTAATATCAATAGTTATGGAGATATGCAATATCAAAGTTTGCTTTTTTTTTTTCAATATTTCAGACTTATTTTTTGCAAAAAGTTGAACTATGATTACAGTAACTTATATCGATTATGAAAAATTCATTTGCTTCAATACAACTTCAATAAAATGAAAAAATCCTTGTAAAAAATAACTTTTTTCAATTTTTGTAATCAATCGAATCTTGCGAAGGGTGGAACTCTGTTTTTGCTTTCTTGACAAGAGGGTAAGCGGAATAAATATTTAAATTTTTACCCCTCGACTGTTGTCTTAGTGTGTTATACTGGTGGGTACTCAATTTGGCATTGACCATTAGTGTCAAGGCGGCTTCTAGAGAGAGTTTGGCTCTGGTACTCCAAAAATTTGTCTCGCTTTTTTTATTGAGTATGCGTAGCTATTATGAGTAGCTCAGTAAGGAGACTCAGCAGCTACCTCTTTCATTAGATTGGCTGCATCCCTTTTCCCGGATGATCTCAGACTAACTTCAGTGGCGACCGTTAAATCTTCTTGAGTTTTTGTAGAAACTAGATCTATGATTTTTCTCTTTTGGATTTATACTTGGAAATACTTTTTCGAATGACTTCCAGGGCCTACCTGATCTTGTACAATCTCGTAAACTTGCTGAATTTGAGGATGAAAGCAGGTCGAGAAACTTAGAAGGCAATGATACTATATCTTCAAACCACCCATCATGTTCAGCCAAAAATTTCGATAATTTTCTACAGATTTTCTCCAATTCGCATCTATTTTTGCGCTAAGACTGCTAACGTAAATTTTTAGTTCTCAAGGCGTGCTTTTCGAATTAATCTGGTTGTGTTTTTGTATTATAAAAATCTAAATGCACCTGTTTTGATCCTTTTTTGACACTTAAAAGCCATACTTAAAATATTTATGCTTTCATTATTGTAGGTACTCCCAAAGAAAATTAAAAAATATTGTAGGAGTGTCGAAAACACGTGCTGCCAAATTTAATGAAATCTTACAGAATATAAACCAAAGCAGTAAATAAAATTATTTTCTCGTTGGGTACCCTTGGACATTTTTTTGTAAAATCAAAGCAAAGTCACACTTCTTCAAAAATATTACAATTTCGACATGTACAAGTAAATGGCTTTGTATCTGGCAATAAAATATATATATTGTAATACAGTTTACTTTGTAAAGTAGCCATAGACGTGAAGATAAAATATATATGTGTATTAGTAACTTTACTTCGAAATAAATTCACTTTTTTTCTTGATAACAAAGACTTAAATTAACGAACAAAGTTGCTATCAGAATGACGGCCTAGGCAAGTGTCACTTTGCCAGGTTGCCGTATGAAAACCGGTGCTGTTATTTAGCAAATAATTATCAAAACATATAGTCTAGGTATTAGCTATTGTGTATATTTTACAAATTTTTATTTTCTTGCTTTTTAATTTTTGAATAAAGTTCCGTAGATTGCGAATATATTACAGTGTGCGCTGTTGCAAAATCAAACTTTTGTAATGATTCCGATTTGAAAAAAAGTATTAAAAATTTGAAAAATCCAAAATTATACTATAATTACTATTATTTTTTAACGATAATTTGATAGATCTTCTTGATCGTCGCCACGAGTCTGCTTGCAAAGTTTCAGCTCGATCGTATCACGGGTTCGATCCAAAGTTTTTTAAATGGCAAGCCGGCAAGCAAGCAAGCAGACGCCACGAGTTAGTATAAAGTATAAAGGGAGTAATAAATAAAGCGTTTTTATTTGAAGACCCCATGGCAAGACTAAACTAAATACTGTACGCTCTTTCCATTGGAAATAAGTTCAAAACTTAAAAATAATTAGAACGTGTTCAAATCATAGGGATGAACATGTTAACTACACTTTTTCATAAAAATCAAATCAGTTACTAAAGGGAAGAACATGTTATATTAAATAATAACATGTTCATGCCATCGTTCTGAAATTAACACGCATTTTAATTTGATTGGAATATTTATGGTTAATATAAATTTTACTCTGGCAGTACTGTCCTATATTTATTTTTATTTGAAGACCATTATAATATGTAATTATATATTATTTTTCAATAATTATAAATGGTGCTTACCATGTTTTGTATTATTAATTAACATGCCAGGTATTTTGTTATTTTGGATAACGGATGGTAAAAACGGATAGATTTTGAAGGGTTGTTTGATGTTCGTGTTTTACCAATTTTAAAAAGGTGTTATTCTATTAAAATGAGTTCCAGAGGCGAAAAATGATTGTTTACTACATTTTTTTAGGGAAAATTAGTATATTTTTATTTTTTTGTGCATAAATGCGTTCTTCTTACTTTGTAAATACTTTTTTGACATTTTAGTAACATAAATCAATGAAAATTAATCTTGAAATAGCAATAAAACATATTTTGCAAAGGCGAAATGCAAATGTCTAATTATCTCAAAATGACTTGAATGTTAGTTAACAAGTTCTCGTCATGGGGTCTTAATTTAGTCTCACTGAATATTCCGGGACCACTCACAATGTTTGTTATCTTGTGCTACAAAAACTCTTATGGCCCGAGTCCATGGGATGAGACACGGTAAGAAAAGTCTCAGAGTTTTCTCAGACATATATACATCTCAAAACTGACATTTGAAACACATGAAACTTAACCACGTGTATATTCGGCAAGGTACATATTTAACTAATCGATTATTATATTGGCAACACGTAGACATGGTGTGTTTTATAGGTAGATACGTGCTTTTCACAGGGAAGGAAGTAAGGAAATAAATATTATTAAATTTAATGTTACTTTTTAAAATTTCATCTGATTTGAAAACGATCGCTTTACATTGTACTTTGTGTTTTAGTATGTGCACGAGCATTTTATTTAAATTTAAAAACGTTGTTCATAACTTGATTTTCGAAGACTCGTAACTAGTTTTCATAAATTGTTTTGTTAAAGATTTTGAATCCATTTAACTATAATTATACCTGCTTATTTATTATTTATTTTAAATCAGCAAACCCATCAAAAATGACGTGTTTTTGTTATATATTTCGGCCGCTACTTAATGCTGGGAGACCATCGTTATCTAGAGTAGCGTTTTGATAACGTTAGTGATAGACATTATTAAAAAGAGAATTATGCTTTTTTGCTTCTTATACCTCATTATTATGTGAATATTCTAGTAGCGTTTATGACGGACATTGATTGATATGTAGAAAATTATATATTTTGATTAATGATTAATACCAATGACATTTACGATATAGTAGATAATGGATTCACTTATTATTTTTTATTTTTTATAAACTAAAATATTTAAAAAAATCGAATTTAGAGTATTTTCGGTTAAGTTTTCATTTTATTTAATAACAATTTTGAAATCATATCAATTTTGAGAACGGAATAAGTTGTTTTTGTCATACTTGTACCTATGCTTATTTTAGGTTAAGAAACTAAAGTAATACTTATATTTATCATTTACTCAAAGAAAATGTTACAAGTTTTTGTAAACACACTGTTACTCACACTAATGCAAGTGGCTTTCCTAAAATGAACGGTCTATAGTCTTCATGCGAGATTCGTCGTACGAAATTTCGAAAAATACGGAACGATTATAAACAATTATCCTAAATCATCTCGTCTCAGCTGATAGCAGTTACCGAGTAATCTGGCCCCGCAATCCATATTAATTACAGCATCAATGACCCCTTTCCGGGCGGCGGGGGCGGTCCAGGGCGGGCTCGGAGGCTCTGGGGGTGCGGGAAGGCTGTAATTCACCCCCACGACTTCCACCCGCCCGATAAATAATGCAACGTTTATAAGGCCGTCACCGTGAATTGCGACAGAGTTTAAAATACTTTACCGTACGTCGCGGAGGGGCGAGCTTGTAATTGAGATACGTACAAGGGTGGGTTTTAATTATCTTTACGAAGGAAGGGAAGGTTAAACAGCCCGAGAGCCTCCGCGTGCATGCGAACTTGGTAAACACTTAAAAAGTCACGAATTAATTAAAAATTCTTACTATTTTCAAACTTAGCTAAATGCTTGTGTTGCAATAGGACTAAATTGCTGGTGTCCTGGAATGAGGCTTAAGCCACCGACCAACCAGATCACATGACTACGTCATGACCACTACACTAATAAGCTACTACTATATTATTCATTTAATATGTTTTTAATGTAGAATTATATCTATTTCCGAGTCTGTAGAACTACATCTATTTCCGAGTTGCTCGAAGGACATGTACAGATTTGTTTCCCGGATACATCAACAGAACTCAGTTGCAACAAAACAGAGCAACTCCTCATATTGATGCTGATAATCTAAGAGTAATTTAACAAAATGTTATTTATGTTAGTATCATCACCATCACTCTTGGCACTACAACCCTTGGTAGGTCTTGGCCTTCTCAATAATTTTCCTCCACTCATCTCGGTCTAGTGCCAGCTCTCTCCAGTTCCGAAGCTCTAAGGCAGAGGTGTCTTTGAGGACGTTGTCACTCCATCTTAATTTTGGCCTTCCTAAGCTCCTTCGCCCTATTGGCCTTGAGTTCAGCAGGGACTTTGGTGCTTGATGCTTGGATATTCTCTCCAAATGACCCAGCCACCGAAGTCTTCCCAGTTTTATAAATTTTGGGACGTTTGACTCCTTAAATAGAGTATGGAGCTCATTTTTGTCTACGCCAAAGAACAGTTTTATATTGATAGTGCATGGGAACACATTAAAGAGAGCCTGTGTGAGTCAGCCAAAGAAGTACGATGCGACCGTTCAAGGGAGGAAGAAAAGAAATGCATAGTGGGATGATGAGATAAGAGGACTTATGAATGCGAAGAGAAATGATAAGAAAAAAGCGTGGTGAAATCACTTGGCATCTCTTGGCAACGAAGCTATTAAAACTAAATTAAATATAATAAAAAAAAATGTTTTTATTTCAATTTCAAAATGGAATATGTTCGCTGGACACTACTACTATTAAATGAAACTCTTTAAGAACCAACCCATGCTTCTTAAGTCAGTGAAGCGACGCTTTCGTACCTGCTTAGTACCAAGCCATACCTTTAGTTTTCTAGAACACTTTGAGAAAGGAAGTATCTTCATCTTCGGCCGTCTAGAATTACCTTTAGAATAGTGCGACAGTTGCTTGCGTACTCACTGACCAAACAATAGCATAATTTGACGTAGGGTTGTAAAGAAGGAAGATACAGCAATTATTGTAAGCAGATTTCCGGGCGCGCGAGTGTTTAGGGGGTGGCGGGCCGCCTAGTTATTAAAGTCCCGCTAACAAGGGTAGCAAAGTTTTAATGACGGAGGGAATTTAAATGTTTCGTTACGTAATAATCTAGGGCGGCCGCGGGCGCCTTTCTGCCAATCCCTTCTGGCCCGGAACAGGTGAGCTGGTGGAGGAGGCGTGTGCCTGTGTGCTACCCCATGGCCATTAGTTTGCACCTGGTGATGGCGAGTGACGCTTTATGGCGACACAACGACGTGTTGACGGAATATGACAACTTTCCATGAAATGATGTTATTGTCACGGACTTGCGGCAGTAGGATATAGATGAACCACAATTTCAGGCTTACACCTTTATTAAACTCGGCACAAACTGGACACAAACTTATTTAGAACACTCCGTAATTTGCACCTTTTCATGGGTTCACAGTTTGCTTCCTATTCTGTTCGCAGCAAAAAAAATATTTTTATTCTTTCTTTTAATCTTCTTATATTCATTAATTAATGAATAGGTATAAGTAGATTAAAATAAATAATAAAAATATTTCTTTTAAATCTACAAAGTTGCTTAACCAATTGAAAAAATAAAAACTGTTTCACGCCGTTTCTAAATATTATTTTTTTAATCAAACAAAACACGTCAACTTTTAATTTCTAAACTTTCTATCGCTAATCGCATAGTTCACAGTTTTCTTCCTATGGTCTTCGCAACTGTTGTAACAGAAACTGTTTGCAACACGTATACATATACCTATACAACTGTAAAAAATTTGAAAGATATGTGTCGTTGTTCTTGGGTGGAATCGTGAACGTTGCGTTGTAAAGTGACAACTTCAGCCAGCCAAGATAGGTCGTATACCCTGTGGATACCTAATAAAGACATTCATATATGCGTTTCTATATTTAAATAGCTTCATCTCTGTGTGACATCAATAATTTATTTTATTGTGTTCTCAGAATGTACTGATAAATATATAAAGATACATATTTATGTGGATCGTGGAGAATCAAAATGGTGTACGAACATCCGTAATATGTGATTTTCATCGAAATCGTTACGAGCCGTTTCCGAGAAAGGCGGCCCTCGTAGCCCAGTGGGCAAGACACTGGCTTGTACCACCGAAGGTTCCGGGTTCGATTCCCGGTGAGGTCACAATTAATCTACGTGATTTTCTCAAGCCTGAGGGTTTTCAAATGTGTTTCGCTTCTGTGATTGCGTGTCTTAAAAAATAAAAATAAAGCCAGTATAATATGTAATTATCGCTCGTTTAATTAAAATAATAGGTATTAAAAGAAAAACACATCCTTATTGTGAAGTTGCAATTTCAGAACAAAGTTCTCTGAATTATTAAACAATTTTTATTAATCAATTAGAAAAGACATACAGAAAAAAATCAAATAACGAAAAAAGATTAAAATTTTCGTTAACTTACCAGAGTGCCATGGCGAAATTGAATAACGCGCCATTCCCGAATAGAACGTGAGGTCCGTGGTTCGAGTTCCGGTGGCCTATAAATATTTTTTCGTTAATTTGATTTTTTCTGTATGTCTTTTCTAAATGATTAATAAAAATTGTTTAAAATAATAGGATTTCAAACGTTTCTATAAATCATTTTTGAAGTAGGTGCGTCTCTCAGGAGTCTTTTTTGGTCAAAAGTTTTACTTGGTCAGAATTACTCGATTATGTCACTTCAATGAAAATACTAAATCGAATAATTTTGATTTGGAATCTCCACAAATGATTGCATTGGTAAAACCTGTTCTTGAGTATAAATATTCCGTTTTGAAAAAGTACTTTATATATATATATATATATAGATTTAGTGGATGAAAGCTCATTCCTGTTATTCAGAATTCTAAGCAGAGGAGAGAAATAGCCTTGATATTCTAAAACTTGTGATTCGGATATATTATTATCCTGTAAACACATTCTTATGGAATATATCAATAAACTTGTCGTCCAATAAACGTTTTCCATTTATGACTTTCCGATATTATTAAGGCTGTATCTGTGCTCGGGGCTTCGGGTTAAAGGAGCTAGTCGTTTCTCACCCCTAAACGTAATCACTTTTGTCGCCACTTAACAGCCTTCGAGGCCCCAAAACCGCGTGCCCTAGTGTTTGTGATAGTAAGCCGTGGTTGTACATTATATCCACTACCCGACTATACGGCGTGTTCATTCAGGGAGGGTTTTAGTTTGCCAAGAAATCTAAGATTATTTATTTACCGGAAGGGTCTGCTTCTTGGCGCTGTGGCTTGCCACCCCTAACCGCTACTCATTTTGCTTGTCCAATATATGTACATATACGTACCTGCGTTATTCTGATATACGTAAGAATATCGTAAAGAAAAGTGGTTTCAACAGATATTTGGAGGGTTTTTAATCGTTACCAAAACGTCCCTGATTGCACATAGAACAAAAATTAAGGAACAGGCAGTTGGTAGGTAAGGTTAGATGCCAAGGTCAGACGGGAGCACGCTTGTTCTCGTCAGACCTCCAACCTGGTCCAGGGAGAAGCCGTGATCACACTTTACACTCCCGAGCATTCACGACGATACGGCAGTGTGATGAATCTTCCAAAGTATCCCTTATCAGAAGGGTGGTAGAATTCACTAATCTTCATCGCAATGTGGACACCATTTTTACTCATAATCAGAAGGGACCAGTTGATTCCGAAAATTCACACGCGCAACATACACGTCAAAGTATATAAAGTAGTGATACACAGCCATGGATAAAACGTCTTCCTAGCTCGGGCGTGCACTATTAGGAAAGAAAGGTGTGAATTTTGTCAATTTTGTCGCGTTGTATCCGCGATTTAGTTAACCTCGCCTGGATAAGCTCGAAGAATAAAAGTAGAAATGTACACATATACCTATATAGTTTTGATGTACATAATTCTTGTTTTTGCATTTCTGCAACTACAATAAAGCCATGCTGGAAAAATAGGTTCTGGTAGAACCATTTAATTCCGGTGATCTGGATATCCTTCTGGTCCATAAGCCACCTCTGGTCACTTGTAAGAAGAAAACCGAAAGATGCAAATTTGAACGTTTGGAGCGACGCTTCATGTTGAGTTGGTCCGGATAATTGCAGCAGTAGTTGCTATCTATTTTATCTGAGTGATTATATTTAATCTAAACGGGTTTTTAATTACTCCGAACTTTTATTTTGTAGTATATCGAAGTTTTTGTTTGGCGAACATATTTCACCCTATACACGAATGCGATCCTCGCTGTCTTCGCGCTGTATCTTGAGAATGGTTTTTTAAACAGAAAAAAAATTGGAATAAAATTTGTAAAAAATTTAATGACCTATATGTTTGATAATAACCTTTAATGACTATGACATATTAATGATTGAGCAGATTAAGAAGAAATTCTTGCGCTATTCATACATGCGCAGAACAGGAGAATATCCTACATTTATGAACCATGAAGTACTGCTAAGGGAATGCAACTACCGCAGCCTAGACAGGAGGGCCTATGTCGGGGGTTAAATATTAAGAAATAAAATTGATGCCCCGAACCTGCTAGAGTTTGTACCAAAACATTATTTGCGAAATCGAGGTCACGCGCTATTTCATGTCCCAAAATGCAGAACGGATGTAATGAATAAGCACACCATAACGCGTAGTGTGCAACTCCTAAATGAACTGAGCGATCATGTCGATGTATTTAATGATAGCATTGAATTGAAGCAGTGGATCGTCTCCATTTAGGTACTCCAAGATATACTTGCATTGTTAATGGAGCGATCTGTAATGCAAAAAAAAAAACATTTTTGTAACTCATGACCTTGAATATCTTTACTCGCATAGTTGGATCATTTATGTACCACCCTTTTCGTGAATACTCATCTCAAGGGTATGATGGCACTTTCTAGTCAGTATCTACAATGTCCAATATGCAGCTTTCTGACTTTCATTCCGAGGTTAACCCTTTATTTCTCCTTACATGACTGGACCAGTACTTACTTGCTCACCGTTATGTGCGTCCACTTACCAGATCACTCATTTGAGTTCAAGGAGCGTGCAGTGTGCGAGTGAGAAGAATCCGTTGCACTCCGTCGAGCATGACGTCATGGTTAAGGCGTTTATTTTAATAATTAACTACACACGTGCTTCCAAACATACATTATTATCTGTAAACTCGGCCAATCCATTATATATCATTGTCACCGTCTGTACTATCTAGTCCATGTGGGAAAGGGTAAAAGGGGACGAAGAAAATGTGACTTATGTTACTCGCCGAGACCTAAAGAATAATTTTCCAAATTTCGAGCCGGATCGATCAAAAGGTACAGATTTGCATCGAAAATATATCAGGGGAAGGGGAAGGGAATGTCGCCTATGTTACCTTCCGAGTCCCAAAGCATAAGTATGCAAAGTTTGAATCGAATCGGATGAACGGTATAGATTTGTATAGAGAACAGACAGACAGACAGACATTGAGTTTTATAGGTATATATAGTCTTCTTTCGTAATCGGTGCAAGATTGAGATACATGATTATACAATATATTTTAATTTATTTAACACTAGCAGATCTTATTTCAATTTTGAAAATATTACTTTATCTAGTGTTTATACTATTAACCTTGTAATCTGACCCGAAACAGCAGTATTATCGTAGTAACAAAATTATTTTGTCGATTAGACACTTTTTCAACACGATATTGGGTCGAGTATGCACGAACTTGTAAAGCCAGCGCAAATCATGTCGATATAAATAAAAACAGTTTAGGGACTTTTTAGTTCATTGATTGTGCGTGTTTCTGTTTACGTGAAACCTGTAGCTATATTGATTTAGGAATAATAAACATTGCGAATTGAATTCGTTTTTAGTTCAATAATAGGCGATTTGCATTGTTATGTTTCACACTGGACGTCCGGAATATGATTACTATGGACGAGTTACATAAATCGCCGAACGCCGCTGGGCGGGATCCACATTCATGAGCCGATGGAGCGATGTTTATCCGATGAAGTATATTTATATCGGAACAAAAGCGAATTTTCAGAATGCGTTAATTATACCCGATACCCAAGCATTACATAGCACGTGTACTTGTATAAACATGGCATTTCAAATCGATTTTCAATTCATCTCGGCCATTAATGTAAGCTATAGTTAGGTGCGTTTCAAAAGGCCTTCAATGTTTTGGAATAAGATGTTTAAGCGACTTGATCGCAGGTTTATATAACAAAACAAAACTATCGCCTGTTGTTTTTCTCCAACATTAAAGAAACGTCGAATAACTGCTGATGTACTGTTTCTAAACAATATATTGCACAGTAATATCGATTGTCTTGAATTTCTCACTGTGATGTGCTTTAATACTCCTGTTCGTCGTTCGAGACACACATGATTTCTGCATAAAAGATTATAAGACTAATGAAGATGAGTATTGCCATTCGCTCGAAACAGTCGGGAGCACAATGGTCCTTCTCAGGACCAACTTCCACGAGATACCCGAGATAATTTATCTCCTCCATATTTAACCCGTGAGAATCTTAAATTTATCTATATTATCCAGATCAATTGAAGTGTACAGGACTTGGTGTATCACTAAGACCAATCACGAGCATTCCAATACCCTTCGATGTTCGATTTGTCTAGATATGTACATATATGCAGTAGGTTTTTTTTTCTAGATGTGTACATATTGCAAGCACTAAGGCATATTCTAGAAACGTACAAAGGTCACAATAAAATATATAAATAAATAATTATTGCATAAATTTAATTGATTGGTATTCAATAGGTTTAAATATATATTATGGTCAGTAATTATAATATTCGCGCTCTGTTTTAAAATTGTGTGTTATTAAAAACTCACATAAAACTTAAAAGTAGTGCCACTGTGATTAATAAACTAATTTTAAACAGAAAGTTGTAGTGAAAAGTCACTTAAGTGCCCATTAGAAGAGCATGTGCTCCGCATACGGTGAAGGAACAAGATTTTATACCTATCCGGACCAAAATAGATCAAACACGCCATTTAATATATCAAGTGCTTTGAAAAAGTGAGTCTATGTTAATTATACTAACTAATTAATAGCTTAACAATAATCAAATCATATTATTACCCGTGTCGATAACTAATTACACGTGTGGTGTGGTTCGGTGATCGTCGGAAGTGTTCGTGTATGTCCGGAACCCTAGGAATGAGTGATTTTCTCTTTCCTGATATGAGAAGACGATCTGTATGCAACCTTTCCAAAACGGTTGTCCTTGCAGGCCAATGGAGACTATAGCGGAGGATCAGGAAGCGGACTACGAACTCGGTAAATATTGTACTTTTGTTTCTCACTATTCGGTTAGAACTGTATTTCTATTTTTACTTTCGGTAAATATTGTATTTTGCTTACTGTTATTTTTTTTTTAAATTATAGTTATGTTTCACCTGGCTCTGAAGAGTATGAGGGAGAATTGTTGTTTCATTATCATCATCATAAGCATCTCCTTAGTTATTTGCAACTATTAAACTTGTCTGTGAGACGTACCGTGACAGACCTAATATTTCTGTATAGGATCATAAACAGCATGATTGATTGCCCCCAGATTGTTAGTCTGATCGACTTATATGCCCCATCGAGGTCATCAAGATACAGTGCATTATTCTATTATAGTGGAAATATCAGAACTTATGCACTAGCAATCTCTGTAATCCCCAGACTACACTCATTAGGGAATGAACATGCAGAGGCGGCTGACATTTTTGCTGATAATATAACTGTGTATAGGACAAAGTTGATACAATTCTTTACATCTCAACTAGATGGAAATGGATTATTTATTTTACTTTTTCTTCTACTACTAAACTTACTACTTAAACTTCTCTTTTTAATTTACACAAATCTACAAGATGTACCTGAATCTTTTTAACTACAAACTAAAATTACACAAATCCATTATATGCACTTGAATCTTTTAACAGCAATTTAAATTTACACAATTTTACCTATTATATGTACTTTTACCTTTTAACTGTAAATCTGTCTTATTTTATTTTTTTTAATTTATATTTTGAATATTTTGTAAAAGCCCATAAAGGCGTTAAATAAATAAATAAATAAGCACTGTTGAATCGCAAAAAAAATCTATCTTGAGTCTGCGGTGATCGGGAACTACCCCGGATTCAAGCCGTACGTAGTAACTGTTTCAGCCAATCAGGTTAAAGGTACGGTCAACGAGTATACTGTCGATAATAGTTGTAGCCGCTACAATTAATATTCCTGATCGCAACCGAACCTATAAAAAATTATTCAAATAACCCGCAACATCAAACAGTGAGTATTACTTATCTTTTTTATATCTAAGAAGCTTTTCTGATTACATGCATTCACACTAGTATATGCGCGACCACAGACACACTGAGCGCAAATGAACACGAAAGAAGTCTTCCGGTCGGGTGGGAATTATTTTCACTCCTCAGAACCAGTCCGCCAAAAACCCTCCCCTCCCATCTTTTGCCCATCACTTTTCTGATACCATCACTCCATTAAGTTTGTGAACGGCCTACCCTCTTTCAGAGCAAAGCCTCCACTTAGGACGTTCTTTCTCAACTGCATACCTCGTAAAGACTTAAGATTATTATTAAGGTCGTTGGACATATTTATGTATTAAATATAATAGATATTTTATATTAACCGCATATTATACTGAAAATTAAATCTTGACGTTTCAGACAAAAATATTATCAACACAACCGCGCTAATACCTAGATTAGATGAGAGAGTCCATTGAAATATATAAACATCATACATAATTTCAATAGAGACGACAGTTACAAACTATCAAGTATTTGGCACCCTGTTCTCTCAACTTTGATTCCATCTTTAAGAAACGTTACAGAAGAGCACGAAGATGTAATTAGTACATATTAGACACAGGCGACCTCGTACGTGGAAGAAGTGAACACTCCAAAACAAAGTGCATATAATTAACGATCTCGAAAGAAATAACCTGTTCGGCCTACACCTCCACGGTGACAGGACGCTTTCCGGATAACGCTGGATAAGACATCAGTGAAACGTCGAGATTTACTTTTCAGTGAAATATACGGTTCGTATAAAATATCCGTTTTATTTAACACATAAATATATATCTCTTACAAAAATATGTCCAGTATTTTATCAATATGTGTAACCTTGCTCCTCTGACGAATCCTTAAGTGAGATATGTGGTGAGCTAGGCTTGACCGGACTCTAGCCCCTCGAGCGTACCAAATAAACCAATCGCACTCGAGGGAAACCACCAATGAGATGCCCGAGGTGACGGAGAGGTATCGACCAGGTAGCCTGCCGATACCACGCCTAATTTCGCTCTTAGTATACTGAGTATTCTTTCTGTTCATCCTGTATCACATCCCGCTCAGCCCTGTCAAACACCTTCACAACGCACATTCACGCTTACGCGTTCCGTGTCCACTGCTATATGCACAGACGTGATTTCGGCAAATGGACATAATCACCCCGATCACTTCGCGAACACGCATAACCTCAAAACAACATCTGCTAAAGATACTTGATATACTTTGACTATGACATTGGTATTCTAGTACCGAGAGCACTGGCTCCAATTTCAAATCTTTGGAGACTTGTATTTTGGCTTTGAATGCTTTTCGAAATTCAACATATTTTTAAATATCGAAATGAATAACGTTTGGACCCATAAGTCATTTACATGCGTATTAAAAAAATTTACTACACCCTTGGGTATAAGACCTACCCTGATTTTCCGAAAACTTTTCCCGGCGAACGAAACTTTTCACAGTTTGATTATTTATGATAAAAAATTCCCGGTAAGCGTCAGGGCACTTTACCAAGAGCTGAGCACTCATTGCTGATGAACCGGATTGGAACGGTGACTCGTTAAATTATTATAAATTGATAATATAGACATTTTCACTTTTTTGCGAAGGCTTCAAAGTTCATTAAGTCAGAGCCAGAGAAAGGGGCAGGCGAAATCCCGGCTGGGGGATGGGGGAGTTAAATCATTTTAAATTTCCGTTTTATCAAAACCCTCCGATGACTAAATAAAGCCCTTAAAGTAAAATCGCATTTTTACGGAAAATTATTCGGCATTCAATCAGATATGCTGAAGCGGTATAAATCAATATATTTATATATATATATATATATATATTTAATACGAAATAAATAAATGAAATGTTTCTCTTTTTTCATTTATTTATTTCGTATTAAATATTACGGGACTCGTTCCTCAAATAAATGAAAAATATGTTTAATAATATATATACTCTATTTGCAGTTTAGCAAAGAATACTTCCATCGTTCGGAAATCGACTAGCGAGAAGACGTCAAAGCTTCGTTTGATATTCTCGTAAACAGTCGATTACTTCCCGAATAAAAATGGAATAATATAAATAAGTGAATTAATAATTCAAAGAGAAACATATAACTATCAAATATTGACGACTTGTTAAGTCGCTGGGATAGTGAAATTGGTAACACGCTGTGCGCGAAACACAGAGGTCCGTGGTTCGAATCCAGGTTCCGGCATTTAATTTTTCAGTTTTATTATTTGATATTTGTGTGTTTCTCTTTATTTCATTTATTTATTTCGTATTAAATATTACGGGACTCGTTCCTTAAATAAATGAAAAATATGTTTAATAATATATATATATATAAAAAGAAACCCGTGTTTTCCTACCCGATAAGTTTTCTTCACAACCAGCCACAACCACCCACCGGTGGTTATGGTGGTGGATAGCCCTTGGTGTCACATCAAAAATATGCGAGTTTGATGGAGGTGGCTCTGCGTGGGTGGGAGTGGGTGACGAAAATGTGCTTTCTAGCACATTGTTTTGTTATGGGAAGGCCGCAAATGTTTCATATTGTTTCAAAATAGGCGCGCCGACTGTGTCGACGAGTCTAAAAGGTTCCGGAAAAACCTGCTCTAGAAAGTTCTGGAAGGAGAAGGTTCTAGAAAATTCCCGAAAGTTCTATAAGGTTCTATACTGAGTGGCGGAATGTGTCGGTGTGTCTAGAAGGTTCCTGTACATTCGATAAATTTCTTGAAAGTTCTGGAAGAAGAATGTTCAACAATGTTGTGTTCTATTCATAGTTATTTACAATTACAATTACAATTCCACAAAGTTAATCACGAAAATTTCGAAATATTACTAAAAAACAAAATAAAAAAGAACTTAACAAAGAAATACATATACTCAGCATGCCATAATAATGAAATTAAAAATAAAAATAAATCTTGGCGAAAAATTCTATATACAGGGTCGCCAACCCAGAAAATCTCCCGCATCTTACCTTCCCATATACAACCCGCATATTACACCAACAACAATTTAGGAAAAATTTTAGATAACTCAAAATCAAAAATAAACTTTTTAGAAAAAAGCGGAGTATATGAAATCACATGCGATGACTGCAATATGAAATACATCGGTCAAACCGCGAGAAATCTTAAAATTAGAATAAAAGAACACCGTCGCGGTCTTGTTAGTAATTATTTTTCAGAATTTTCTAACCACATTATTAACACCAATCATTATTTCCATTCCCATACACTTAAACTATTACACCCTGTTAAATATAAAGGCCAAATAATGAACAATCTCGAAAATTTAGAAATACAAAAAAATTTAAATTCTAATAAAACTCTAATCAATAACATAATATTTCAAAATTCTTCACCGCTCCTTACTTTATTCCCGTTAACTCAAACCCCACCCCCAGCTACCCCCCTCCCCCCAAACATAGCTCCACCCACCTCTATCAGTACCTTAGATAATTAATTTTACTCTTATGCTTCAGTTTAAATCATCACCCGTTGATGATAACATCGGTAGTTGTCGAAACTAGTTGTGTAATCATCTTAAACTCATTAGTGGTCTTAGACAAGTAATCTATTTATTTATATAGCACTATATTTGTATTAGTTATTAATTACACCTGATGATGAGAAGGACTGAACCTCCCGAAACTTTAGCAGGGAATAAACCACTCAGTGTGTGGAGTACAAGTTTAATTTAGTGAACATCAAAATAATCTCATTGCACCACAAAACAACTTTTATAAATATTAATAAGATTTTGAGCTTCAAAGCTTTGAATATTAATGCTTGGATTCCTTCAGCGGAGTTCTTTCATCGTTGAAGAAATTTTTACTAAATAATCCGATTCGTAATTTCGGGCACGTTTTGCATTGTAACTTAAACATTTGTTTGGCATTAAAATAGTAAGAGGTACTTAAATATATTACTATTTTTTCTTTGGTGGATTCCTGTGTAGATGGCGATGGTGACCAATGTGGGGAGTGATGAGGGAGAGTGTAGTGTAGCGTGTAGCAAGCAAGTAAAATATGCAATAGGTATGCAAGATAAAATACTTATTGTTGGTTTATTCAAGTGTATTTCGGATGGTTCGAGATTTATGTGGTGCGACTAAAAAATGGTATATAAGGGTTACAAAGGTAAAAACGGTCAAACGGCCGAAGGAAGGCGCTGCGTTCTGGACTCCTGATTGGTCGACCCGCTTCTGCTCGTCCACACTATAGCCCCAGATCACTATACTACTTTTGATTCAGTGTTACTTAAATATAATAATGAATTCATTTTCTCATACTCTTAGGAAATTTGACACTTATTAATCAAAGTTATTGTCAGAATTTTGATAAAACATCGGATAATATGTTGTTAAGAATGTTCTTAGGTTCTCACGGCCATTCAAAATCTCCTGGTTTTTGTTCTCTAGGATATTATGCCGCGTTTTTACGACCTTTCTTGCCGACGTTTCGAATCCCATCACAGGTTACATCAGCAGCCGCGATTTGTTAACACATCAGTCCTGATTATGAACCCTGCAATGGGATTCGAAAAGTCGGCCAAATTGTTAAGAATGTTCTTAGGTTTTCACGGCTATTAAAAAAACTCCTGGTTGTTTCCTAGGATATTATGCCGCGTTTTACGACCTTTCTGGCCCACGTTTCGGATCCCATTGCAATGTCCATCAGCAGCAGGGATTTGTCAACACATCAGTCCTGATTATGGATCCTGCAATGGAATCCTAAACGTCGGCCAAATAGGTTGTAAAAACTTGGCATGATACCTTAAAAAACACAAACCAGGTGACATATTGTTGTTCCAAGGTCTCATGTACTAATTAATATACGAGGTATGTCTGTGTGCACATAAATTAAATTATTTTTTGATTATATTCGTTATTTATTCACCAACAATATCGAAACAAAACACGCAGGTATGTGAACCATTAAAATTTAATTTTAAACGTATCATATTTTCTGTGTGACATTTTTAATCATGTTTTAATTATTTAATTTCCATTCCGTGTATAATCCATCGTAATTGAAATGTCAGTATGAATTGATGTAATAAATTGCAAATACTACCTAGTTAATTACTTATAAATGGTTTGAATAATAATCTATATAATAATAGTACTCTTTATCAAGGTGCATTGTTCGAAAACGCTTACACATGGACCGAAAATATTGTCAAAAAAAATGAATATAATAAAAATTCCCGACATATAAAAGTTATTGACTTACTTCCCATAGGCTACCCCTCTTAGCCTTTTATTAGATATACACACTGGGTATGTCATAGCTAGTAGCAAAAACTTAACAGGTTAATAGCCTACTTGATAGTGGGTCAAAAATGTGCAATCATGACCTAATGTCAATAGTTATAGAGATTCTGCAATATCAAAGTTTGATTTTTTGATATCACTAACTTATTTTTTGCAAAAAGCTTAACTGTCATTATAGTAACATTTATCGATTATGAAAAATTCATTCGCTTTAATACAACTCAAATAGATTATAAAAAAGTTATAAACAAACTACTTTTAATTTTTGAAAGGTTTTTATTATTTTACTTGACCAATACGATAAGTTATTGTAAATTGTAATGATTGTTCAACTTTTTGTAAAAAAACAAGACAGAAATATTGAAAAATAAATGCAATCTTTGATATTGCACATCTCCATAATTATTGATATTATCATGGTAGCTTGAACATTTTTGACTCATTATTGATGCAGGAATCCACCCGTGAAGTTTTTGCTACTAGCAATGAGACAGTTAAATGTAAACATTTAAATATGAACATTCAATATCCTCTTTTTACCTTATATTACATTTCTCTTTATATATTTGTATTTGTATTTCAAGTAGGTATTTACTTTCCACTTTATGTTATTACTATTTTTATATGTTATTCTTTTTTTCTTGACTGTATTTCTTGAGCAATCATTCAATTATCATTTAAACTATCCATTCTATAAAAATGTACACTTTACCTTATTGTATTCAAAAGCCCTGTAAGGCATTAATAAATAATAAATAAAATAAAATTTGAAATTTCACTTATTTAATTCAGCTCCGTAACGCTCACTTGGTGATTAATCCCTATTAATATTGCATATGGTTAGTTTCGTTTATAAATCGTAACAATATTAATGTGACGTATATTCCGTGTAAACATCTCTCATTTTATTTCATCAAAATAGTAACAGATGGCGCCAGATAATTTTTATTGTTTTTCTTCTTCGTGTGTTGGTAAAGTAGTTACCAGTCAAAGGCAGGGCCGCCCAGAAGGGTGGGAGAATCCCTCAACTTTTCGCTTTGTTTGGCAGTTTTGGCTTTTGAGATGAGAACTGGCCCCCTAAATTTATTTTGCCCAGGGCCTCCAAAACTGTCTGGCCGGCCCTGGAGAAACGCGGACTCGGGTTTGACGCCTCCGGTGTTGGTAACTTCCAAGGCAAGCATAGATCGAACAGGCATCTAATTTATCAATTGTTTAAGGAACTCCACAATCACACAGAACAATCTCACTCCTCATAGTATTGGTATTAAGCCGTGTTTGTGCGTCTACAAATTTACATGCTTAATTCTAACTCTATAAATATGCGTATGTAAACGTGATCCGCCTTTAACATTCGGGGTCCCTTCGGTGTTCGATGTATCAATTTATTTAGGTTGTTAACATATGCGGCCCAAAAGCCTTTAAGGGCGCGAATGTTAGAACTAAAAAATCACAGGAAACAGAACGTTAAAAGAAAGACAACATTATTTAAAAGAATATAATATAATAAAATAAAACGTTACAGAAGTAGACGTACATAATATATAAAAAAATAAGAACACAAAATCTTTTGGAAAAATCAAGATGGTGTTTTTTAGGGGTTTTAGAATTTGCAACGCTTTTTCCAGTGAGACCAATTCGACAGCCGACAGTTGATTTGTGCTCAGTTTGGTTTGCCTTTCACCATGCAAATTGTGCAAATTTATTTCGATAATTATAGTTCATCAATCAGTTTGCGAAACTTACCTTACGCCATGTCCTTTTACGGTAGACATAATCGTCCATCCGATCAATTAATTCCAATAACCATGCATCGTTTTTGCACCACGCTTTCATACGCATTAGTGATGTAACGAATGTCAGTTCTTGAGCATTCGCGGATGCGAATGCGAATATCTGCTATCGACATTCGAGAATGCGAATACGAATATTGTTTTTTTTTAATTTGGCGCCAATTATGTATGGCTTAGCGGCTCGGTTTCGCGCGAGGCGCGTTTCGTTTGCGTCTTGTTCCGAGAATTTCCGAGTTGATCTAATAGAAGCATAAAGAATAATTTTGTTTTTGTTTGTTTAAAGTGTTTTCTTATAAAAAATAAATTATTTATAGTTTGTAATTGAAGAACATAGTTTTTGTTTGATTTTTGTTTTTAGTTTCGTTCAAGAAGATGATTACCTAACATTTAAAACTTATGTAAAGACTGATAAAAGTTTCAGAGAAGAATTTTTTTTTGTTTGTTTGCATTGCATTATTATATTTTTTGTTTTCAAAGTTTTGATGAGAAGTTAATTGTTATTTAGTAGTGATCTGGAATCTTAAGCTTTGTAACCCAATGTAGAAGTAGATGGTAAATAAATAATACCAAATGATAAAGTAAAGTGAAGACTGATAATGTGATTACGAGGAAAAGCAATTTTTTTTTATAATAAAAAAATAAGAAATGAATGGATTTTTTACTAATCTAATATTATGTTTTTTCTGATGTTCATATTCGCAAAATATTCGCTCGAACTTTGCAAATGCGAATATGCAAAATATGCGAATACGAATATTCGTTACATCACTAAAACGCATCTGTAGGGATGTAATTCAGTTCACAACGAAGAAGTTGTTTCTGTTGTGATGCGTAGCACTAATGAGTCGTTTTGCCACTGCACACATCAATAATTGGAGTTGTGTTCGTTCAATTTGTGGAAGATTTTGCGGAAAGATTTTGGTTTACGAGCTTACAAGAATAGCGCAAGAATTGAAGCCGCTTGATCATCGTGTGCGCGTGTGCAAGTCATAATTCGACAAATTAGCGATTTATACGAAGTATTAGCTGGTAGTGTGCGTACTTACTTCATTGTATTTCTTAGATTATGTTATTTACACTTTATTTTTTTGTGTTCCTTTTATTTTTTATGTTATTTTCCTTGTATTTTTTTTCTTCTTACTATTATGTTACTGTTTTATTTCTATGTATTTTATGTATTATAATTAGGTATTTTGTTTTTCAATAAAGACATATCTTAAGGCGGGGACAGTGAATGGTTTTGTTCGAGCGGCCGTGCCACTTTGCAACGACCGGTGCGGAGCAGCGCGGTCCTGCTTGTTAGTTGAAAAAAATGTTAACCTGGAGACGATTGAGTAGGACCGATATGGAAGCTTTTGCTCTTAGAACGGTCCTGGGTAAACGGTGGGTACCATTCACTGGTAGTGTGCGTCTTCGCTGCGATGGCACTTGCTGGACATTGATTTGTTTATAAACGATGATTTTTTGTCCATCGCGCGTGCTCCGTGCGCGCTCACTGGTTAAATGAAATTGCGCGCGTCTTATTTCCTATTGTGCATTTCTGTCCCTTTTCACGAAATCACCGCCACAGATTGCAGGAAAGCGGGAAAGATTTTACAGATCAAAAATAACTCTTAAAAGTCTGTGTTAAAAAATACCTTCGGGAACGTTGGTGTAACACAGCGTTTGATAACTGTTGTAACTGATTAAAATTCGGAATAGTTTTTTATATGTGATTTATCACATGTATATGTGTACTTTAGTACACATATATACGATACACATAAGACTTTTTAAAGGTCCCTTCATATAATTATGTAAGGTAAACATACATATTTGGATAATTTTAGTAAATTATCATAAAATCATGGCATATCATTTGCGTGCGCTAACGCTGACGTATCATTACGAACTGAATTCAATGACGCGGTCGCTAAGTCGCCTCAGTCATCTGCAGTCCGTCTTTGTCTAACACGTGTTACGCGACTCTATCGTACTCTTTCGATATTGTTTTCGCTTTCACCGAAACCCAAGCAATCGCCATCTCTGTCCTACCTGAAATGTGTGGTATTGTCGCGTTCTTTCTTGCTCGATTTAACTGCAATGTGCAATATTCTGTTCTCTTTTACACAGTGGCCGAAAATACAAGAGTAATGAATAAATAGTTTTAAATTAAAATATCCGTACTTTCCTAACAGTTTAATTTAGTAATTTTGGTGTGAAAACGTCTATTCGATGATTACAAAAAATGTGACGTTTTAGTTTTCGTAAATAAGGTAGGTATTTCATATTTTCTACGAAATGTAGACCTACGTTACATCACCGACACACAGGAGATAATGTGAGTTTAGATCCCCGCTTACAGCAAACTTGCCGTGCGTGGTTATAGCGACATCTTTGTTTATCCCGTGTACATCCGCTCTGATTTCGACCTGAACTAGCGAAGGGTTGCGCGGAAGAAAGCGTCGAAGGACCCAGGAAGGCGGAATAATCATCGGACCCCGTGAGGTGTGAGGGCCGGGAGACCGCTCTAGCGGACTAAACCGATTAAGGGCAGAGCTCTTGGACCTGCTGCGATATTCCAGCGAGCGCAGAGGAGAAAAAAAATCATCTCAACGCCTCGCCTTCCTTCCGAAAATTCTCCCTTTTCAAAAAATTTCTAAATGCAAACGAAAATATCCCAAAGTCTGTAACAATGCGTGTTTACATAAATTAAAAACCGAATTGGTCTATAAAAGAATAAACTTGTATATTGCTACCAGTGACAGAATAAAAATACTTATTGAAGATACACTACGGTGGAAATATTCCAAGTGCATTATTAATGACGGAATTCCGTCGTGTTATAATCAAAAAGCCTACCCAGTCCTTACCTTGATAAATAATTCGCTGCTTGACTTCATAACTTATCCACAACATATGATAACATATGGAAGCATTGAAGGAGCTATCGTAAGACTGGATCACTCGAGACGACAGGCTACCACCAGGCAAAACGTTATTATTAAGAATTTGCAACGATATGACTACTGATTATTTTTATGCAATATAATTCAGTAGTAGAATTGGTGAACGTTGCATTGTTTAGAGTGATCACTTAAGCCAGCTCATACAGATTGTAAGCCCTGAGCCATCGTATAGGAGACTTGCATCCACATTTCTTATATATGAATTAGCTTCGTCTCTGTGAGACTTCTATAATTTATCCTTAATTAATGTCACTCGTCATCGTCAATACTAGGGGATGCATCCCGAGTCGGGATTGCCCTTTCGGGATCCCTCGAGATTAGAATTTCCAATCCCGCGGGATCCCTACGGATCGGGATCCCGAATACTTTTGTGTTTTTTTTTGTTTATACAGCTGAATAGCAATTACCGACAATGTCTTGTATTTTTGTATCAGCAATTTTAATAAAATGTTCATTATTAATCATTAAAGTTTGTGTAGGCGTTTTTCCAAGCATCAATCAGTCAATGTAGTAGAGTAAAACTACGCTATAGTAGTTTTTATTACTAATTATAGTTAACTATAATTATAACTATTGTTAGGTTGATAAAATACAGCAAATTTTATTCAAAGCTATTTTCATTATTTGAATGTGACATGAACATAAGTTTTAAGCGCTTACTAAAACCTCTATAGACATATACAATTAAACACATAAAACATAAAAAATGCTGATCAATCCCAATAATCCCGATAATCTAGTCCGATTTTTCGGTTCGGGATTGATCTCGTAAAATGCCTCGAGATCTCGCGGGATCGGGATTGCATTCCCTAGTCAATACTGACAGAAATTAAACTTGGCAACACTTTCAACAAGAATCATATTTTCAACTACGATGTATTTCACATACCAATCACTGTTTATGATAATGAATTCCTCACTTCTTCCATCTTTTTCGTCTCGATTCCCAACTCTTGTAAAATATGCCCCTTATGTATTCCCATTTCTTATATGTAGAAGAAATGGGAATCCGATTAAAGTGTCGCATTTCGTCCCCCTCCTTATCTTCTCCGCTCCCGGTAGAGGAAATATATTTGCCATGCACTCCAGGACTTCTCCAGCAGTAGTCCGACGGGTTCCTGGATCTCCCACCAACCATCAGATACTGCCCACCACCCACATTCCATATATTTATAAAGCACTATTGCGTTATATTGGGCACCCATTCTGAATTAGCTATAATTTTTTTTTAATAGAGGTGCGAACACGGAATACGTGTGACATCAATATTCTTACTATTTTCAAACTAAGCTAAACGCTTGTGTTATGAAGATAGGACTAAATTGCTGGTATTGAATGAGGTTCGAACCCGCGACCCTTGGATCACGAGATGAGAGTCCTAATCACAAGACCAACAAGCTACTCGAATGAATGTTTTATTCAAATATTCAGCGTATTGCTAATTTATTTAAAGTATTTTTAAGGCGAATTCCAAAAAAATTTCGATACAATTTTTCTAAATACAATTTAAAACCCCTATAAAAATAATATACGCGCGCAAGAAGTTTACTTCTTTGGCATGCATAAATTAAACCGTGTGCTGTATACCTTGCGTTTGAACATAGCTGGACAGAATGTTCATCCATTTTTCAGTATGCCCTTAACCGAAATATTAAATATAAACATTTAAATGTATTTGGCGGCTTATTTTATAGTGTAAAAACTTTAAGTTGTATAATAGCGCCTAAAAAGTATAAATTCTAAATCATTATAGAGTAAATAAATGTAACAAAAAACAGTTCAATTTTACATTGTAGAATTAATATACAAGTACAATAAATAAATGCAGTAGGATATTATCACCATCTTAAAAATACCGCACCCATAGAGGTACTTTTAATAAAAAAAACACAATAGTGTTCATTACTTGTGTTGCCTATCTACGTACATGGACAGCACCATCATGTTCCTACGCTTCTGTTCTCTTATGGTCCACGTCTCAACGCTATCCTTGGAGACAAATTAGAAAGAAGAGATAGATTGAATTCTGCCGATCTAGTGATTTATTTAGTTTAATGAAACAGATATTAAACAGCTCCCTTAACGACCCTTACAGACAGTCCCACAAGAACATATACATGAATCTCCTACGTACATGTAGCACAAACAAACAAACGTTAAACTAATAAATATATATATATATATATCAAATATAAAGAAACTATTAGTGAAGACAAATCGAGGTCAAACATCTACGTCAACTACAAAAAAAAAAATATTATGTCAAATTTTCGAAGGAAGCAAACACTTGGTGTTGGGACCATATAATTAAATAAATAAATATAACTTAATTAAACACCACTTATATTTATTATCGATTCCAACCAGGTTTCGCTACGACCGTAGTTTCTTCAGGGAGAATCTTAAATCAGTTATTATGTGATAAAATAGTCGCTTCATACTAAAGTGAGATTTGATGTCGATTTTAGACTGAAATATCATAGCAATATCCAGTTATATAAATAGCAAAAGAATCAATGTTCACTATTTGGTAACAAACACAGCAATCTTTAAAAGTTAAATATTTATTTATACACATATAGAAAAGGAAAACTTAGGTGGCAATTATTTTTAAAAAATAATTTCCAAAAAATATGTAGGTATCATCGATTCCAAAGAAATTTCCTTAAGTAGTTTTTTTGTATTGCTCAAAATGGAGATGAAGATCTCAACAATCCAATTTAGTTTATTTTTTAGAGATTTTTCTTTCCATATCCTGTTTTCCCTGTATAATTTTTTCCCTATGTATACTCGCCAAGTCACTCCCACAGCTCCGCTAATTTCGTTTTATTTTTTAAATGTCTTCCTTCGAGACCTTAATGTCCTTTAAGGTTATTTTTCTCGTTGACACTTTACAGGAACTTTGTTTATCGATTGTCTACGGCCTTCCAATTGCTATTAACTCTCTTTAGTCGTGACAATGATATACTTAACCATGTTCTGCGCTTTGCACGAACTAACGAATTCCATCCATACTACATTGTATAGTCTCTGAGATCTTCTGAGATTAGAGATCTTATTAGTATTCAGATGTCCAGGTTCCACTGTCATAATCTATTGACTCATAAAGTCTCTTATATCAAGCAGTGTATACACAAATGAGTTATACATATAAATTATCTTGTTAAAAATTAACACAAAATAAAAATACATGGAATCCGTTGCTTCTGTTCACCCCGTTTTACCGTTACATGTTGTTTTCTCATTTCGATCTCCCCCTTTTATATTCTGCTCCTCCATTAATCCCAAGGTATCCATCATTGTTCCTTCTTCAGCAATCTCCGTGATGGAGAGCCACCCTTCGTCCGAGCGTCCATCCATCATCGTCCATTTCTCTGATGGCGACGATAATTTGAGACATCTGTTTCTTTCACTCCTCAGACGTCAGGCCATTACATCTTATACGGAATAAGATCGTTGCAATTTCTTTCCAGAATATCCTCTGCGTACTGCACGATTATTTCGCCTCGCGTCCGAGAAATCTTCAAACCCAAACAGTTCTGTTATTACTCTTGATTTTATGTTTACTTAAGTAAAACCAAATAAATAAATCACTGCGCTTGAATAATTAAAAAGCTTCAACAACTTTCGTAACTACAGTACGGCCACTCTATGATGGCACTTTTGACGTTTAGACTTACATGAAGTTTCGTAATTAATGACAGCTAAACTTTGGAGGACAAATGCTATACTTTATTGCGCGAACGCCAGAGTAGTGATGTCCATCAACATTAAATATGGAATGAACTAAATGATTCAAAATGTTATAGGATATTGATTGCCTGTATAATATGCGTAGAATACGCAGAATAAGTATCCAAAATAACACAACAAATCTGACAGATCGATTGTGCCCTCTAAATATGATCTTTTTCTATGGCTTTATTAGAGGGCAAAGAAAACGGCTACAAAACAATAAAAGACGGATCAGACCGGGTGATGTTTTTTTATCTCTTTTTCTCTTATGTGTCGCCATATTGTTTAAACAGAGTAAACTCTATTTTACCACGCATAAAAGTTTGGTAAAATGCTTTATATATAATGTAGATACTCTAAGGTTTTGGCAGTTTTATTTTAACGTTGTTACGAAAAGAACGAATGAGTGCACGCTGTGATTACGATATTGTTTTTTACGTGGCTTTAGATTTCGGACATTGATATTTTTATATTTTGACCCCTGCTCGTTAATTTGGACTTTGTTTTTACCTTTTTTATGTACAAATACTTTCTTAACTCACCCTGCGACGAATTTTTTTTTCGACTGAATTTTTCGTTAATGATTTTAAGTGTGTCACAACACTATTACGATCTGTCAAAAATGCCATCTTACGATGGCTCGAGCATACTGTGCATCGCAGTCAATGATAGAGACAGAATATTGGACCGAGCTTCTTTTTTTCACGTAAAGGCCCCTGGTGGCTGAATCTATAACCACTCGGCTTCCTTCGCTTGATAATCATCTACACTTATATAATAAAGAGGAAAGATTTGATTGTTTGTTTGCATCTAATAGGCTCCGAAACTACCGGACCGATTTTAATTTTTTTTTCACATTTAGAATCCTACATTATCTCTGACGAACATAGGCGGTATAATATTTTCAAAAATGTTAGGAATCCGTATGAAAACTTAGATAATATAACCCAACGTGTGAAAAAAAAACAAAAAAAACTTATATCGCGTACGCTACGGAAATTACTGACAATAGAGTAAAGTTATGTACTACAGTTTTACAGAGGATATCAATATATACATAAAAGTCTAAGATACCATATGTCTAACTATTACAGTTATGTCACAATAACTACATTATCCGTACCTGGGTATTAATCCAAATAAATCACTTCGTATTCAAGTACCATGAATAATACCACTCCCAAGTACCATGTATGTTAAAATTTATAATTTTTGTTAAATACCCGTGCGAAGCCGGGGCCGGCCTCTAGTTCCAAATAAACTTGCGTTAAGGCTTCACACTCTTGTATGCAAAATTTTCGTCTGTAAAGCAATCTGTTATTAGGGAACAAGATTTCTATTCGTGATCCAAAAGATAAAACATCATTCGTTGTCTTAAAGAGAAGAATCATATTATCACAGCTCACGGCAATGGAAAACTGATCAAAAACTCTATAATAATTATAATTTTATTTAACCCGAAAGTCACTGAACGCGAACTTAACTGGAACAGTAATATTTAGGTATAATAATTCGGACTTATTTTACTTTATCATTATATCATATTATTATTATTTTATTTAACCTAACGAATTCACTATCAACCGGCCGGTAGGTACTCTCTTAATCTATTTTCGCTGGTCGCTTAGAATTCGCGCTAGTCGCCGCTTTCGCTAGTATCCTTTTCTATGGAATCGCAAAATAATAAACTGTCCTCCGCAATGGCGTCGTTTTGAAATTTCAGACGTTTCACGAATTGGGTCGACACTTCCACCGTTTATTCTATATCCTTCTAGTAATTTCTAATTTAATTTAAAACGTCCAGAGAGCTGTGAATGTTGCAGAGTTAACTGAATGTCTTCAGATGAATTTAAGGGTAAGTTTATATATTCATTGTATAATTACTCAAATGCAGCACCAAGTCCTCTTTCAAATACTAATAAAAAATCACCAAAAAAAATGTGTGCCGAATATATATTTTTAAATAAGCTTGTACCGTTTGTTCGTGTTTAATCTCTCCCCAAAACGCAAACTGGGGAAAAATTTGGCAACTGCGTGATCCGTGACGCGGGGTTGGCGGCGAAGCCTCCAACCTCCCCCTCACTCGATGCTTTAGGGTTCTTGCGGCTTGCCTTAAATCAATCAAAGCCTTTCTTATCACTGATGTATCAGATCTTGATATTACATTTTCAGACTTTACGGGTGAAAAAATATCCTTTCGGGTTTTTAGGTCATGAGATAAAATTCTTAGAAAAATTCAATTTCGTGAGCAAATTTGCTAAAAAATTTCCAATAATATTATTTTATATAAAGGGTGTTGTAAGATTTAATATCAAGTTAATTTGTTGACGTAGCACATAAATTCGTGTCAATGTGAAACAAAACAGAAAATATTCAAAACAAGATGATTACATTTATTTTAAGGCCATTTATAAATATTTCGTGGTAATATTAGGTCCTTACATATGAAATTGACGTTTAGTATGGGAGGAACATAAAGTCGATTTTTTTTTATTATAATATATTTATTTAATCAAAGTATGTACCATTGCTATCTATGCACTTTTGCCATCTCATAGGTAGTTCATCGATCCCTTTACTAAAAAAACCATTCGGAAGGGAATCAATAAAATCTTTGAAGGCGGTTTGGACTGCCCCATCGGAGTTGAATTTTTTCCTTTGCAAGAAGTTATCCAAATTTCGAAAAAAATGGTAATCTGTTGGGGCAAGGTCCGGAGAGTACGGTGGATGTCTTAGACATTCCAATTGAAGCTCCTCTAATTTGGTAGCCGTCTGTTGTGCAGTGTGTGGTCTAGCGTTATCATGAAGCAGCAGTGGCCTAGAGCGATTAACCAGCCTCGGTTGTTTAGCAGCTAGCTTTTCCATCATGGTTTGCAGTTGCTGACAATAGACATCTGCCGTAATCGTCTGGCCAGATTTAAGAAAGCTGTAGTGAACGACACCAGCACTAGCCCACCAAACGCTCACAAGTAACTTTTTTGGAGTCAATTTTCGCTTCACTCAATTCGTGAGGTACCCACCTTTCAAGCTTTTCACCTTACCAATTTGCTTCAAGTGGATTAAAACAGTTTTATCACTAACACCGCAGCCTGCAGCTAACTCGGATGTGGTTTGCGATGGATCCGCTTCCACAATAGCCTTCAATTCTTCATTATCAACTTTGGTCTCCGGCCGTCCACGGGGCTTGTTCTGCAGGTCGAAATTTCCAGAACGAAAACGTTGGAACCAAAAACGCACTGTGTTTTCTTTTGCGGCACCGTCGCCATACACATCATTAATCCTTCGAGCCGTTTCTGCAGCACTGGTGCCACGGTGGAACTCGTACTCGTAAATAACGCGATATTTCAAGTTTTTCATTTTGTAAACTGAGTCTCGCAAAGAAAAAAACAATTGAGGAAAAAACAAATGAATTATAATTTTCAAAACACAAATACATGAGTAAATAGCTGTAAAAATTTGGATTTGGAATTCCTAACCAAAGAGAAGATATTTGAGATCAAATTTGCCAGTACGGTAAAACGTCAATTTCATATGTAAGGACCTAATATAATTTAAATAAAGATTTTTTGTTCAATTTGCCACAATAAATTTGTCTGACCTAGTTAACTATTTAATTTGAACCTCGTTAATAAATCGTGATAACTTGCGGAGACTGTGATAAAAAATATAGAGCCAAATCACTAGAAACTTAAATACACGCATAAAAGAATATCACCATTGCTTAAAAATAATTTCTGAGAATTTTCCAATCATATAATTAACACTTATCATTCTTTCGATAGACATAAATTAAAAGTACTCCACTCGGTTCCTCATGGAGGATGGATTATGAATAGTTTAGAAACAGTTGAAATCCTCAGAAATTTGAATTCTGGAAACACATTAATAAATAACATCACATTCAGTCCACTTCACCAATTCTAAAGATTTTTGGGGAAAAAATACCCCTCCCTACCGCGTGCCCCCCTGACCTACCCGATTAGATTGATAAATTTTGTATGTAGGTTATATATTATCTATACCTGATGATGAGAGGGACTGCTCCTCTCGAAACTATAGTAGTAATTCAATAACTCATATTGTGTGTGTGTATTACAAAGTAAATTTAAAGATATTTTAAATTATAATATTGCACCACGAAGTATCTGCCAAATCTTTCAAAGGAAAGACCACGTTTAGCCAACATTGAGTACAAAAGAACAAAATCGCTGAAAGAACTAAACGCCATACCAAAAATTGCGTTGAAGTGCTTGAATTGAAATTGAAAAAGTGCTTTTCAGATTGGAAAAAGTGTACTGGCACATGTGTGTTACATGCATATCTGATGAGAATAACTTTGAAGGAGATAAAATTAATATTGATGACAAATAAATTTTTGAGAAGAATGAGAAATCCTCGTATATTTTGAGTCACAACAGTAACGAACTCGTTGACTATTGAGGGTTCCAATAGGTTTATATCCTAGTATTTGCTCTATCTAGTTACGCCAAGTCTTCTGCAGGCATTATCTAGTTCCGTTTTCATTCTATACATCTTTCCATTTTCTTCTCACCATTCTCTTTTCGTTCATTCGTTTTTAACCAAACTTGAATCATGAAGAGATTTTTTGAAACAGAGTACTCTCTCATGTACTTATTGAATGTTTCATATTATTTCAAATTGAAGTAGATATGTAAAAAAATTAACTGGACCTTGTATTTCTAGGTATGTAAATCCTTAGAAAGGGTGTTTTTTGTCGGCGGAGAACTTTAAATTAAAATTAAATAAAGAAAATATTTTTAATATCCATAAAACTAGCTTTAATTGACACATAATTTAATGGCATTGATATTTAAATATGATTTCGGGAATATGGCCACTGTGGCTAGCGTGTACATTGCGTAATCTGGAGGATTATATTCAAATAATAACAAAATAAAATTATTTGTCAAATAAAGCCAATTTCATGGATAATAAAAACGTTTTCTGTATTCAATTTTTATTAATAGTTTTTTTTTGCCTCTAAAAAAACACCCTTCATTTTCATTTATGTAATATTTATTTACAAGTATATCGATGCAAAACCTATATTTCTTCAGTATGAAATGAGGCATAAACTGTATCAATAATAATTTTTTTAGCCACATGTAATTAAAACTGAAATTTATTTCCGTATTTTGGTGATAAAAAATATACTGCATTCTATTTTAGTTAATAAGAAACATGACCGGTTAAACACGTAACATTACGTGTTCCGATTTTCAGCAACGTTTTGGGCATATTACAATGTGCCAAATACCCCGGGTTCTTAAGATTTGCAGAAAACAAATCGTTACATAGCCTCTGTTTGAGTGTAATTACGATTAAAAACTTGGATCCTAATGCAGGGAATGAGAGCAAGAATCCGGGCCGCCAAGATGAGTTTTTAATGAGGATAGTGAAAGTAACACTGGTGGAAAGAATGAGAAGTGCTTACATAAGGCACACACTCAGTATGAAGCCCCTTCTCCTACATATAGAGAAATCACAACTGATGTGACTTGGACATGTGCTAAGAATGCCAAAGAAACGAGTACCAATAAAAATCCTCTTGGCAACCCCGGAAGAAAGGCGACCGACGGGTCGCCCGAGATTAAGCTGGAAGAAGCAACAGAAAAAGAGTACGAAAACAGAATGGGTTTTGACTGGTTAATAGATAAAGAAGCAGCATAAGACATGAGAATAAGCAAGCACCTTGTCAAGTTTTTTGACCCCTGACCCTACAAGGAGGATGATGATAGTGAAAGAACATGATTTTTCGTTCAACAATCTAACTGTTTTTAATTTATTTGGAAAATTGAAACATTGTTTTTAAAGCAAAATAAAGGTTTATTTTACATTATATTCACATGAATTGTTTGAGTTGCGTACACAGAACTGCGTAAGACCACATTGCTTTTTATGATAATAAAATATATTATCAATATAAAAAAAAAACGAAGAAGAAAAAACGGCCTTGGCCGCGCAGCGATCAACATTGGTCACGAAGCAACCACTAAACTAACTACCTAATGCGTACCACATACCATCCCGCTATTATTCAATACATCTCGTAGGATAGGTCTTTTATCCAATACATCTGAAATTTGAAATCGAACGAAGAGATGCAAAGTAAAGAATCTTTATCACATTTGAGTGTCTGAATGGCGAAGTAACGCCCAATAGAAATCCCGCGCTTCCTCACAAATAGTGTTTATATGAGGTCGGGAAATCATTTTATTGCCCATGATGACACCTACGTCTCCTGCTTCATTGCAACATTTTATATCATCGTAATTGATTTTAAAATAGCATGTCAGATGGTTACGAAGAATATAACGCGGTATTTTATCGAGTTCAGGGGAAGAATTGGTTGTTGAAACATCAAAATATGGTCTATGTAAGTTTTATTCAACAAAAATTTTTATTTATAGCGCCTGACATCATTTAAAAAAAGGAAAAAATTTTTTTTTCTGTATTTACGGTATGTGATAATTTTTATGTCATGTTCAAAACTTTAACGGCCGCCATGTGAGAGATTTTAAATATTAGTGATTACATTATTGATAGAATATGTGGTTTGACCAGTGTTAAATATGGAGAAGTGGAGGCAATGGTTGTGGTGAATTGAGCTTCAGTAAGATGAAGGCTTCGCAATCCTGTCCCCATAATCCTATCTTTATCTCTAATTTATTCCCACTCCATCCTCCGCCTTTTTTCAATACGCCTAGCGACATCTCTGGTCCTGTATGGACTCGATCGCATGTAATTAATTCCTACCGCATTATCACCTGTTAATTGTCTGACTTGAGTGAAGAAACCGCATTGAAAGTTCGTTTTTTGGAACATTATTCAAGAAATTATCTTGTAAATCCGCATAAACACTTGTATTTGAGTATACCGCAGCCGTGGATTGTGTCATCTCGATATTATCGTTAATCAATCGGCGATCGACTGGAGTTGTGCCCGCATCTTGTGTGATTTACCTACGCAATTTGAATGATTAATTCGGCGTATAAGGAATTGCGATTGGACCAGGAATAAAGAGAAAAGGAAGAAAGAGGCATTTCCGTTTCTTATCCCAACATCCAGAAATAGAAAGGTAGGATTTCTTCTTATTTGGTGATCATATTTGCTGTAATATTCGTGTCTGTTTCTTTATTCATCTGCCAACCAATCTTCAGCATCTCGTTACTTTATAATTCGCGCGAATGAACGATTGTCTCTACTAACAAATTTCGATGAAAAACCGCATGTATTTGACTTATTAAAAACCGCTACACCAATAAGAATTATTAATATTGAAGAGATTATTCATGATGATAATTTCAAAGGATAGAATAATAACTATGTTTATTATATATTTTACTACTTTAATGACAAAACCATTCGTTGACAGGTCTACCTACTTTTCGCGCATGCTTTACACGAAATTCCACATTTTGTAAATTGAGTTGAGGCCGTATATGAAAATTTTTAGTAATTACCATCCAACGATGGGAAATCCTTATTATAAAATACTATTAAAATATACGTAATTTTTATAAAAAATGTCAAAATGTTTGTCATGTAACAATATTTGTGACATTAAAATGGAAATACATATTAAATTTATCATTTGGACACTGGAGATAAACAAATGAGTACACGCATGTGAAAAAAATATTTGTTATATTTTTACTAAATATTGCAAAAAAATTTCAAGTACAGTTTTATATAAAAACGGTTCAGACGTGATGTTTATGATAAGGAAAGTCAATGGAAATAGATACCACAGGGTTTTCTGGTATTTAGTGTTGTTTTAAGGAATATTCATCAAATTTTTGATAATGTTTTGGTTTAGACTTTTTTATTGATTTTATAAAGGAAGAGAGATTAACCGTTAGGCATAACGCATCTATTTTGGAAACAATTTTAGTTAAGAATTTCTGTTTTACGGTATTTAATAAACTATACATAAACAAAACATTATATTACTTTTATAATTAATAAAATGAACATTGTTTTCACCATTTTGTATTGAAAAATATCAACATGTTTCAGAGCCCTTAGTTCCTTCGTCAGGATACAATTTTATACTAACAAATTAAATTTAAAAATCGAAATATAAAAATATATATATAAAATGAATAATAACGAAGTACCTACTTAACATGAAAACAAATGAAAAAGATAACGATTTGTGAAAAATGACCTGGTTATTTATAATATTCAATTAACAATTAACACATTTTCTTTTTTCCATAATTTATAATTTATCAAACTGTGATTCTGTATAATTTATATGCAAAATTTGTAAACCCTTATTAATATCAAAAGAATGATCCATAGCCAAAAGATGGTTAGCAATATTTTGAAGAAGTATGCTATTTTTAGCTGAATAATGTAGCAAAACCCAAATATGTTCTGTATTTGTGGCTTAAGAGAGTCTACGTATAAGCATTAAGAGATTGTACATTTGCGATAATACACCCTAACCAAAAATTATCCCAAAACCAAAACAAAGCCTACTATCACTTCTAAATTTATATACTCATATATGCATGGATAGCATTAATTTACAATTCTTCTTCTTTCATAAAATAAAATGTTTGTTTTCAATCTATTTAGGTATTGTGCAAAATAAAACACTGAGAAGTAAATATTAGAGAATTTTCATTCAGTTGACTGATTCTCGTTCGTCGAGTCATTCACTAAGAATCGTTCATTAGCCTACCAAATTTTTTTTTCTGAAATATGTCCCCCTGACGTATATTTAAGACATATTTATAATAAATAAAAAATGATTGATTTTTTTATTTTTACTCAGAACGCTTCCAAACTGCAATAAAACCAATTTCGGGTTTGTGTCCCGGTGGCAGTAAAATATTTTCTATTTTAGATATATAAATATTTTTTATAAATATAAATATATTAATATAAACATATTATATTTTAGTGTATTAAATATTTATATAATATATAAATATATTTTTCATAAATATTTTATTACTACGTTACATTTATACATATTTTCATTTGGAACTATAAAAATAGCATAAAATAAATCTCGTAGATTAATATCAGGGAATAGTCGATATTCATTTCTCAGGTTTATGGTTCGTTTTGCTGATGGCTGTACAGGATTTGCAGTCTTTTGGCTGGTAATCATATTATCCTAGACCATTGGTACGGAAGGCTGTGTTAAGGCTTTTTTGCTTCAAAGCGGGCGCGAGTCAACTGCGGCTCAATGGCCGTTCTGGAAAACGGTGTAGAGCCTTAAATAGAGCCTTCAGTATTGCTCATATTGCGAATAATTCGCACGGATGGACAAACTAGTTTTCGCAAACAAATTTTTATTTACATAATGATGTCCAATAGCTAACCATTCAATTTTATGCGCGTAGTTGAGTTTGGTCGATATTAATTTTCGCACCCCTTAAAAGGTGATTTAAAAAATGTTTAAAAAATTCGTACCCATATTTTGGAGGGGTGAGATTTAAACAAAAATATATGAAGGGATATTTGGCAGTAATTATGTCTTCGCCCGTGATTTTAATTTATGAATTTATATTTTCTTATATTTCACTGAGAAACGTAGGTATAAAATATAATATATAAGAGTAGCTTGTTGGTCTTGTGGTTAGGACACTCGCCTCGTGATCCAAAGGTCGCGGGTTAGAATCTCAGCCCAGACTAGCAAGTTAGTCCTATTTTCATAGCACAAGCGTTTAGCTTAGTTTGAAAATAGTAAGAATATTGATGTGACACGTATTCCGTGTTCGCATCTCTATTTAAAAAAAAAAAAAAAAAAAAAAAATGATGCTCGCAAGAAAGAAAATAGCGAAAAACAACGCGATTTATATTATATTTTCTTAAAATCAGCTAATACGAACCAACAAATAAGGTTTCTTGGCTAACTTTTTAACATATAAATATAATTTTCAAATAAATTTGATAACTGGTGATGTAAATTACTTTGAGAGCTAAATATTGCCGCGTTGACCTAGAAATTTCAGATCGGATGCACTGTGTTAGTATCATTGCCAGTGCGCATTGTTTAGAGTATTAACTGCTTTGAATAAACAAACTTTATAATTTATATTTCAAATTTCACTATTAAAATTAGTATATTAGGAATTAAACTACAAAATTTTTTGAAATTTTTCCTAAAAAAATGGATTTTTGGAGTCCTAAAATCATTGTTTTGCATCAAAATCCTATTCAATAGAAGGATTTTGATGCTAAACAATGTTGAAATATATATTATAGTAAATTATGCGATGCTTTTGTATATTATTTCATTTCGTGTATCAGAATTTTATGATTTTTGTATTAAGTAATATAAAAATATTTTTGTGAGGGGTAACAACCATTAATATAATTTACAAATAAGACATCTATAATAAGATGAGAATAAATATATTTTTTCTGTGCAGATTACAGTAAGCGTCCAAATTGTTATTTATTCAGGCTTAACATATTATCAATCTACAAATATGTAAATTATGGATAAACGTAAATTAAAAATAAAATAGTTTTTTTTATATTTTTCAAAATATTGGCCCCACCTTCGTGTAGGAGGCTTTTATAAATTCAATTCAATTCAATTTATTTAATAATATTTACATTACATAGCGTCCAATGCATATATATTTTGGAAGTATATACA
>JADDOH010003311.1:0-50309 GCA_016648135.1 Agrypnia vestita | reverse complement strand
CGGTCTACGAGCAAAAGTTTCTAGATCGGCCCTACGCTTAAGCCATCAAGATTGGCATTATTTTAATGCCAAAGCGATTTACTTGCAACTCCGCAAACGAAGCTAAAGCGGCGCGGCGAGTAAAACGCACAAATCGCGTTCCTGTCTCCGGGGTAGATAAAAAAACTATATTTAAAAAGAAAATAACATCATGTAATAATGCATGAAGGTCAGTACAGGATTGGGCACATCAAAATTCAGTTTCTTTGCTAGATTATAATTTAAACTTTATTATTTTCCAGACGCCGAAGAAACAGGCCAACTCTAGATATAAACTCGTCATCCCCTCCGAGGAGAAGAAGCGAAGAACTCGGCGTGACGTCCAACTTCCCGGTTGAAAGCCTCAAATCGTCGCTGGCCAGGTCCGTGAGCGATGTGAGCTCTAAAAAACCCAAAAAGAACACGCTGCTGAACCTCTTCAAAAAAAACGAAAAGGAGGACGTACTGACGCCGCCCCAGGGAGTCTCAAAAAAGTCCAACATCACAGTCAAGAGGAGCAAGAGTGACGTCAGCGACCTGAAGTCTAGTGTAGCATCGCAGAAGCCCATTCGCAAAAGAACCGGCAGCGAATCGGAAGAGTACCTCAATTCAGTCACTGGTAAAAAAACTCAGCTTTCGCCGATTATCGAAGCCAGTCAAGGAGACGATTACTTCAAATCAAACAATACCAAACTCATCAGTTCTTCGGGAAATAATGACGTTGAAAAGATTATTCTAGAAACGTCCGAACCTCCCAAAATAGCCACATCAACCCCAGAATACAAAGTCAACCCAGTGGAAAAACCACCGCGGACAAAAGAACCAAAACCGCCAGCCAGACCCAAGAGAGCAAAGACACTAACAGGCAAAGACGAACACTTAAATAAAAATAAAAAGCCTGCGAGCAGTTTCGGGACTCTGCCTAAAACTCACTCTCGGAGAAAACTGTTGGTGGATGAGATCGAGGTCAAGAACAAGGATTTCTCTCACAAAGACATCAAAAAGACCATAAAGGAAACAATCAGCAGTCTCCAAAATAAATCACAATCGGAGAAGTCTCCTGAAATGATTCATAGCAGTCAGAAGCCGCCAGACAAGTTACCGTTAACCAAAGGACAAGCAGTGGATACGATGATCAGAATCTTGAACAAAGACAAATTTTCTCCTCCTCCAAAGGCGTCCCTCCTCGCGCCCACGCACGCCGCAGCCCACAACAACAACCAACCATTTTCGTACACCAAACCGAGCGTCAGTCCAGACCCTAACTTGTACATGCGATCTCTCAGTCCCGAGAGAGTATCGTCTCCCGTCAACAGAGCCGCTCCAGAGCCCGGCCACGGCATCATTTACGCTCAAGTTGTTTGCGGAAACGGGGAGAAGTCTGGAATGAAGCAAACAGTTCACACAACCGTGGCCCCGGGGAGACAGAGACCGGGGCAGCACTCTGACGAAGACGAAGGTCTGGGCTACGAAGAAAGCAGGGTCCAGACATCCTACTCCCGCGACGTCACTGACTTTTCATACAGCGGACAGAAGATTGGCGACGATCCTTACAGACATCTCGAGGACTACGTTCCAGTTACTGACAGCCCGATCACTCCGAGGTTCAAGGAATACAAACAGAGATCGTTCTTGGATAAAGAACCGCAGTACGCAAACGAATATCCTTTGGATGAAGGAGAGCGCGATCGATACGACTATGAAAGGACACGTGGAAGAGATGAACCGGACACCAGGCGAAGGGAAAACTTGGCAGAACCTGACGATCTGAAATACGATAAGAAAAAAGCTGAACTGAGTCACCGCAGGGAATTATTAGAGTCGAGATTAAATGCCAGGAAAAACAGAGATACAACCAGCCCTGGCACGAGATACACACCAGAAAAAGAATTCGATGTTGAGGACGCTAACCCCGTTGAAGCGACGAAGAGATACGTTTCTGAAATGACGAAGTATTATAGAGATGACGGTATTGTAAAATCCGGCTACACGGATGAGTATACCTTGAATACGAGCAGGGATAAGGATGGCACTTTGAGCAAAACCGAACACCACTCAAAATCAAAATACAATCCGGAAACTGCGGTTTTTGAACCGGTCCTTGGACCGGAAATTGACAGGCGAGAGTTTATCGACAGGCGACTAGCGGAGGAACCTCCAGAAACGAAGTACTTTGCCCCGCAAAAGCCAGCGAGGTACTTCCCACCCGAGCCAGAATACGAGCCGCCCAGTCTAGATTCCCAAGTCAGCGTACCTAGGTATTCGCCAGATATCAAAAAATACAAGATTAGATCATCTCGATTCCAGGGATCGAGCCAAGATGGCCTCAACACCCACTCGAGGTACGTCAGCTCAAAACACAAGCAAGAGAAGTTCGCAAACGGCAGAGACCATTACGCATCTAATCCAGAAATTGTGAAAAGAGGTAAAAGTAATTTAGAAGAGCAGTACGATCCCGACAGGCCTGAAACGTATCACAATTCTTTGAGAAGAAACAAGCTAAACAGCAGCGACAAGCATTTCAGAAACCAGATAGACTATCTAGAGCAAACTAGTTCGAGGTCTTTGAGACAGCACGATTCTGAGGAACGGAGGGACTTGGGCTACGGAGGGGAGACCTCTGGACCGGAGTCTTCCAGGAGCAGATACGAAACCGACCGGGATCGTGACAACAAGTTCGCCGATTCCGGAATCGAAAACGACTACAGAAAAGATTCAAACGGGGACATACACTCGAGGAGAGTTGTTTCGTCTTCTAAAGTCCTTAACGCCAGAAGAAATCATGGAGATTTGAGGACCGAGAGCGAAGATGAAGGATTCGCTTCCTCTCTCCTGATTGCCAGCGAACGTCAGCACACGGAGGACAATCATTCACCGCTAAAAGCCAGATACTCTTCAGACTATGATCACGAAAACTCGGAGTTCAGGCAGGAATCATCTGATTACAGACGGGAACACATGGACAGCAAGAGAGGGACAAGAAGGGAAGAATTTGTGCACAGGGAGAGAAGCATAGACGACGGCTCCTTCTACGATCCCCGGATAGACAAGTTTGAAGAGAGGAAGAACGCGGTGGACTCCAAGCCTCCAAAGGCAACCAAGAAAATTAGCGGTTTAGAGAAGGTTAGATTTTTATGTGTATTTTCAATAGTTTTTATTTAACTCTTACACGCTACAACAGGCCATGAAGCCCAATTACTATTACGAAACACGTCACAAAAACATCCAGGCTCAATTAACATACACGTTTAGGGTAGGTAGTAAAATAATGTTTGTTTACATATAGATGTTTTTATTACTCAATGGAGGGAAGCTTTTGAAGCAAGTAAACAAAATATACAAATATTATAATGCAAAGAACAAAGTAAATCTGTGGACGTGCAGCAGAGATCCGATGACAGAGACAATTGAAATACCACCGCAGCGTCGACTTCTATCTCCCCCATTGCTTTCATTACCGCCTGTCGAATGTTCTGGGTCCTCCCTTGTTACTGATTACTGATTACTAGTTCAGTGTAGCAGCATTTGCCTAAACATTTAAGTGTTGATTTAAGTGTATACATTAGACAATATCAGAAATAAGCAGTAAAATAAAAAGAACATGTAAAAAGTATCAGGTATAAGCATTAAAATATGAGTTTAAAAATTAAAATTAAAAATAAAAATACGCAAAGGGTTAAATGGAGATTAGAGACAAATTTGTCTGTAGAACTTGGGCAGTCAACCACGCACGTGTTGCGTAGCAGAGCAGGTCATAGGTTTTATGCTGTGGTTTATTTATTTATTTATGGTTTTTGTGTTTAATTTGTAGTCCTCTATATTTATTTTTAGCGAAATTTAAAATAAATTAAATTAAAAAAAATAGTTAACCCGCAGAACTTAATAATAATATTTATTAAAATTAAATTCATTTAAAATTTCAGTAATAATAATATTCATTAAATTTAATTCATTTTAAATTTCATTAATAATAGTTATTAAAATTTAATTTATTTTAAATTTCGCTAAAAATTTATGATGTGTTTCCCGATAAATTATTTGATCAGCTATCACTGGAGCACTAGCTATAACCTGTTGTACTTTTACATGTATAAATTACAGTTTTACCATAGTTAGTAATTTTAATTTCCTAGCAGTATATATGTTACAGCGAATTTGCATTTTTAGTGAGACTATACTTTCACTAGTAAAAATGTACTTTTCCCGGTCGGGCAGAGTGGGGGCAGTGAAAACATCTAAATCAACGAATTTTCAGATTCACTACACATAATCCGTGAAAATACATTACTCAAAGCATAGACAATATATCGGTGAAACCATCAATTTGTACACGTAATTCTTAAAGCGTAGAAAGTATAAAGGCGGCACTACACTAGACGATTTTTATTCATTTTGCGGTCCTATTTTAACTCCTAAATTAAAATAGGACAGCGGCACCGCAAAACGAATACGAATCGCGAAGTAAGGTGTCGGCTGAAAGATCGCGCACTCGGGTTTTTTATGATATCTGACGACTGCCGGAACAAAACGAGGTTATGTCACCATGTAAATATTGGGGGGTTAAGGGAAAATTTTTATTAATGAATATGTATTTTGTCAATTAAGTTTATTAAATATGTTTTTTTTATAACAATACAACAAAAGTTTATTTCTTACAAATATAGAAACATAAATAAACATACACCCGGTATTATTAATTTTAAATGAACCTTTAAAAGTGCGTCAAGTAACAAACACTCGATGCGAAAAATACAAAAATCAAAGAGATTCTAAGTCATCATTTACGTTTGAATTCATTCAGATTCTTCCGCATTTCCAATTTTCTATCTTTTTATCAAAAATGTGTCTAATGTCGTTTGCGTTTCTTGTTTGCGCACGTGTAAGCACGGGTGGTAGACGTACAACATAAAGTGCGCGGTTTTTAAGTTCGCAAACTTACTCGGCTCGACGTCGGTGACAGACGTGAAGCTTGCTCGCACCGTATCATTTTTATGAGTTTAATCGACTGTCTTTTGAATTATAAGATGATCAGAATTTCGTAAGTGTTCGCGATTAAAATTTTAAAAATATATTACGTTTTAGTTACCTACCTAAACTAATCATTGAATATCAAAGACCAGTCCAGAAGTGTGACAGTTCGAGAAACAGAACTATCGCCACAGAATAGAGAATATGCTATCGCTCAAAGGATAAAAATTAGAAATACTGTCGCTTTGTGATGACTTTGGACTAGACTAGTGTAGAATGAGACACAAAACGCAAAATAAATTTTGAAAAACAAGGTCCATGTGCCATTAGAATCTTGTTATAAAATCATATAATGAAGAATTGGTGCAGACGAAACTTTCAACACTTCAAAATGACTATTTTAATAATATCCGTTACCTACATAATGTTGATTTGCACAGAAGAAATTAATAATGCAGTAAGAACCTTGTTCACGCAATGACTTATTAAATTGTTATTCAAGGCCCGGTTGTTTCAATTTGGATAAATAAAAGTTCGTTTAAAAGCATAGATTTTTACGGAAACGGATTTCAGACTTGTCAAATTTAATTTTTGACAGTTCGGAAACCAATAAATTCACTAGTAAGTGCAAGTTAAAATATTGTATTCATTTCTATTGGTGAAAAACTCTTTGAATATGATAAGAATGACCTTGAATATACTTTCTCTAAAATGCCAGTGAATGATGGACTCACTAGAAAATCAGATTCACTGTAACATATACATAAATCAAAACACCTATTTACCTAATTCTCTTCTATGAAGATGTTCATATTAGAATTTTTTGTTTCTTGATATTTTTATTATTTAATAATTCTTTAAAGACAATATTTTAAGTGAATATGCAAATGTTCACGAAAAATGAACTTTATGCTGAATATATAGAGAATTATATATATTTCGGTTGCGAGTTAAAGCTGTGAAAACAGCGCCGTCTAGCGCATTGGTAGCGTTAGTGATGGACATTTTCACACAGAGAATAATGTACTTTGATTATAAAACGAGACCAATGTATGAGTTAAGGATAATCAAGTCAATAGAATCCATAAAAGTATGTAATAAATTTTTCATCTGTGTACAATAATCAAATGCTACTAGGTGAAGCAGCTCTTCTCCCGTGACTCTTCCAAGAAGAGCAAGAAGGTGAAGGAGAGTGAGAGCGCAGCGATGGTCAAAGAAGAGGATCTGAGGAGGAGGTACACGGAGTACCGGGGGCCCAGCGGCAGCAGGGAACGCAGCAGAAGGGAATCGGATACCATACCACATGTTTCGGTAAAGATTTCACTGTTTTATATACAGAACATCCTCATTGTATAATTTAGGACAAAAAATTGAAGCTGATGCATTTTTATAAATTAAATAATAAGAATACATATTTTTGGCATTAAAAACCTAATTTATTGTCACGTTGGCGGATGTGGTAGACGAAACATATCACTTTAATTAAATTAGTAAAAATAACCTTTTTAACAATATTTTTATATGTACGTTCTGAGAACATCATTACTGGACTTTGTCCAAAGAGGGATAATATGTAATTAACATAAATTATAGAAATCTCACAGAGAGGCTATTCGTTCTAAATCTATATTCTTTCAAATATTTGAAGGTACTACGCTAGAGACGTCTATGGTCCTTCCCATGTCATAGTATACATAGATTTTGCAGCTGGTAAAGACACCCTTATATTTTTTTTATCATACAGGTCATAAGTCATGGGCCATCCTTTAAGGCCCTAGACCACTGTGAAAAAATATTTTTTGTAATTTTTTTTCATTTTTCTCACCAAATATTTCAAAAAAAATTTTAAACGGAGATACAGCGGTTTAAAATTTTTTGTTTGTATGTTGAATTATCCTTCAGCAAAACTTTGAATGCGTTTTTCTCAAAAGTACATTTTTCAACCTGGTTGACAGCATATCAGAAAAACTATACATCGGATTTGCATGCGCCAAGTCGTAAACTGTTTGAAAATCCAATCTATATGGCACCACGTAGGGATTTTTTTATAAAGGGCCCCCTTCTATTTTTTCTTAATAAATGATGAAAAATTTTCTATAAAAAATCTAAAATAAAATTCGCTAGTCAAAATTCCAGCGAAGCTGCGTGCACCGAAAACTATACTTTAGATTTGAGTACAAAAATTCAAATGCTGTCTTCAATATTTATATATATATACTATGAGTAATAATTTGCTTGAAAATAATTATGAAAAATAGACCCTCATACCGCATACGCACAGTGGTCTGGGACCTTAAAGGCTTCCATACATGTTTATCTTAATTAAAATAACCTTTGTTTAACACCACATTATTTTAATATTGTTACCAACCAGGTTTCGCTACGACCGTAGCTTCATCAGGATACGAGTATATACAATCAACACCAAATATAAATTCATAAACTTTGGACATGTACACCAATTACAAAACAGTGTGACAAGACGGATTCCCAAAGATAAATTTAATTGATTTTTTATGATTTGATTGTACTAATTACGCAATAGTGTAACGGGACGGAGTAACAGTAGTGGGGGCAGGTTTTAAAATTTGAAAAACTTTAAATAAAGTAAACTTTTATTTACTATGGTCACAAATCGATTTATTAAAATGTTACTGGACATAAACTTTACTTTTTTAAAATTTTAATCACTCTAGGGTTAAATCACTCTAGGACCCTGAAATTTATCTAGAAATTGGGTAGTTTTTACAAGGAGGAGATTAATTTATTTTTATTTTTTATTAATACTTATTTAAGGATCACATTAAACTATTATTTTATTGGAAAAAATTTGAAAACAAATGGTCACATGGAGCGGAGAGGAATTCATTTGAGATAACGAAGCAGAAGGAGATATTTATTATCACCAGTTGTTCCAAATAGTCTTTGATTTGCATTGCGTTGCTTTCCTTCATTTTATATATGGCTTATTTGTGTGCTTCTATTTCTACAATTGTTTCCATTGGATCTTCCTCAGGAATTTGACTACAGCCAGAGACGTCGACTGGCAACCCCTCCGCCGACTGTCGTTCCAATAAGCAGGAGGAGCAGTGGTGGGGACAGCAAGAGAGGCAGTAGCAGAGAGGAACTAGATAGGTCAGAGAGAACCGAGAGGGTCGAGAGAGCAGAGAGAGTCGAGAGGGTGGAGAGAGCAGATAGAGTTGAGAAAACAGAGAGGGCTGAGAGAACAGACCGAATCGAGAAAACTACACCCAAAAAAGTGGAGACGTCCAACACCGGGTGGTTCAAATCGCTTGACAGGCTGTCGAGAAAGAAGAAAGATACAAAGGTATCAACTTTTTATAAATTTTTAAAGTTATACATCTTAAGGCAACGAAATGCCCGTGCATGATACAACTGAAATTTTAGTTGTTTAATAGAAATCTGTTTTACTTTTTTTTTTTTTAAATTACTGCCATATCACAAATATCCAATCGTTTTTTCTAGATTCTAGATAGATGTTCCCATTATGCTGAATGATTCCCATCCCTTTGCCGACACAGAACAAGAATCTATAATCTGCGGATATCTCTTTAGTTGTCAGTTCTTGTGGCTGGATCGTTTCGTGCTTTATTACATTCTAATAGTTCTGCATTCCGCTGTGCTGTTGTTGTGCTATAAGAAGTTATGCGCAGTTTATTTTACATAAATAAATCTAAAGTACATGCATCTAAAATTTTATAAGTTAACGCTAGAACAGTCCGAGAGCCTGTGAGATTGGTAACGCGGCATATGCTGGCTGACTCTCTCTTTCTAAGAAGAGCGCATGCTGCACACGGCAGAGCTGCCCGCCATGGCCAATAGAATTTACCTGTAGATAACACCGGTCAATGTTTATTGCAAGACCTTCCTACATTATCTTTGAATAAATCGGTGCAAGACTTATTGCGCTTATTCATTTTATAAACCCAATCTCACAGAGACACAATTATTATATAGCAAAATTCGTTACAAAATAATAAAAACTTGAGAAAATCACATATATCACCGGGAATCGAACCCAAAACCAGTGTAATTCAGTGGGCAGAAGGATCATGCCCACTGCATTACATGGGCTGCCCATTTTGTAACGTGTCACAAGATGGGCAGCCCATGTAATATATTCACAGGATAATTAAGTTCTAAGAAGGATGAGATTATTCGAGATTTACGGCTGTATATTACTAATTCAAGAAAAATAAGGTACTGTTCTGACCTTGTCTACAGAATTCATATATTTTCCAACTAAATGATTTTTAAGACTAGAATACATTTAAAAATACACTTAATTAATGAGTAATTATGTGTTTACATAAATACACTTAATTAAGAAGTAATTATGTGTTTACATAAGTTAATTGCACAATATTCTTTCCGATTTTGTGCTTCATCGGATTATAGTCCAATAAGTCAATAATTTATAAAATGTTGGTCAATGATCGTTCTATCTAGGCAAACCTAAAATCTGGTCATATTTATTTCTGCATGGAAACATGTGTGCGGACAAATATTTATAAATGTGCGGTCGCACAAATATACACCTTAGATGGAATATTGGTTATTTATCTGGTTGGTTTACAGTACAGTAGTTTTATCTTTGAATTTATATATAAACATGTCAAATAAACTGTTTTTTTGTGGATTATAGGTTGAAAAAGAAAGTGTCCTGACTACAACTGAAGAAGAGTCCAACATATCACCTAAGCGGTACACTCCTGGCTCCAAAGGGCCAACAAAAAACCTGAGGTTCTTCGGAGACACTGACCAAGAATCCAACGGTAGCGGTTCAAAAAATAACACCCTCAGAAGAAGACCGCACGAAGCTGTTAACAAATCGACTCTGACCAGATCGGGAAAGTCTCTATCAAGCTCGGTGCATGCCCTCGACAGAACCGTTAAACCTGAAAGCAAACACAAGAGCTCTTCAATGACAAACTTGCAAAATGGCTCTCCGGCTTTCGACTCCAGGCAAAACCTTCTCGCAAACAGCTACAGTCGAGAGAAGTACAGCAATGGAAAACGGGATTTGCACAACATATCTGAGATCCACAGCAATTCCGAGGATGAAAGCCAGTTTAGGAGTGAAAAGGAAGAACGAATCTACGAGAACGAGGGTAAGGGTGACAGTAGTACTTTGAAAAAACCACCGATGAGCCCGTACAGGGAAAAGAGAAGGTCTAGAAGCCACAGTGGGTCCAAGACAAGTAAGAGCACCACCTTAAAGAGCGGGTACGGAGGTAGCAGGGGAGATCTGGTTGAGGAAAGCAGGGGAACTAGTTCTTCAGAGTTGCAATCGAGTAAACATGATGTGCGAGGAAGCAGGCAGGAGTTGACGGGAAGCAGAAACGATATGAGGTAAATATTAATATGCTGCATCCATGGAAATATAGAATATGAGTTAATTATTCAGCTTTACAGGTGTCTCGTTCTGATGTTTGAATGGAAAATATTCTTTACACTTTTGGTAAAATGTAAAGGAAGTCAAATCCTTGAATTTTAAGAGCAATGTGTTGTAACATTGCCTACATGTTTCAATACATCGCTGGTTTATGCATAGGTAATAAAAACTACTACTTCTAAATGGTTTCTGTTTAATAAAAACTTATACTATTAATTTGGCTTGCAAATACTCCTCCCATGAACTTGAGCTATTGGCTCATATTATGGGGAGTATTATAGAAATTTATATGTATTATATAATGGAATATTTAGAATGTAATTAATATTATTCCATTTTCAAATAGCTATTTTTATTTTTTAAAAGCATATTTGTCATCCTTATTGATTGCTTTTTTCTGTTTATCCATCTAATTAAGTAATTGATCAATTAATCAATTTTAAACACCGTTTAGATATGCTCTAAAAGTCTTAACTTCTAATTGAAATATCTTTTCATTAAATAAACTGTTTAAAAGATTGTATTTATACATTCATTCCCATACAAGGTGTTATTATTTTTCATCAAACCTTTTTCAGAACGAGAAGACGCCGTGCCCCGCACACTGGCAGTCCAGCCGGCAGCAGTACAGAAGGAGAATCTAGTCTGCAATCCCAGAGGAGTGTGGTCTATCTTCATGCTCCCACTGGTGAGAATTCTATGAAAACTTTTGCATATTTAGGTGTAGTGAATATAGGTGTGAATGAGCCAACCTCTGTGTGCATGTGTGTCTGTCCTGTACGTGTGAGACAGCTGGGAGACTAGTCTAGCTTGGGTTAATACTCAGACAGTTGGGTAGCAGTGAAACAAATTGTATAAAATAATAACTAAATAGAGGCACTTTCAAAGTAATTCAATTAATCAATTCAGTAGTTCTAGTAAAAGTAACACAGAATTTTATAAAATGAGGAATCTTTAATGATAAATGTCTAGGGGAAAAAAGAATCATTATATATTTGGTGTTGCGAGTGCAGATATGCGGTAGAAGAAAAGGATGAAGGATGGAATTACTCACCGGATTCCGATTTCCGGAGATCCGATTCCGGATTCTCCCAGTCTCCCATCGCATCCAGGTTCTTGATGGACTGTATATTGTTCTGGATATCTTGTTCTAAGCACATACACAAATAGAAAATACGATTTCGCTATAAAGTTCCAAAATATCGAATGAGCGGCGAAAAAATACACATAGCCGGCCCTGTCATGGTTTTTGACCAACTACCATAGAAAAGAGCCAACTACTTTCACCGACGGTCTCCTGCGTGAGGGGGGGAGAGGGATTGGATAAAGGTGGGACAACACAGAGAAACATAGATTGTTCAAAGTATTATATTTTGGTATCCAACACTTGGGCATCGCCGAAAACATCTAATTATCTATAGGGGAAGGGGTAACTTAAATCTTTGAAATAAGTTGATTTTATGTGGTATATCCCTAATAATGACCTAGCAAGCCGAAACAGATGTCACATTTAAAATCACGCTGAACTTGCAAAACCTAATGATAATACATATCTATTTACATTAAATTAATTTTAAATTTCATTAAAAATAACCTGGAGTTCTACAAACCAAACACAAAAACCATAAATGCAATACGATCGGCGAGCGGCAGAGGTCAAAGTGTCAATGCGCAAGTGTAGCGAGGGGCACTGACCACAATATAACTAAGCTCACTTACTCTGCCATCAACGTGTCCCTCGCTACTCTGGCGTATTGACGCTTTAAAGCTCTGCCGCTCGTCGCTCGTATCGTACTCGAGACCTTAGACCACTTGAGTTCTGAAAGTTACAGAACCTCTCATTGACAGATGAACTATATAAAAAAAATGGCTTAGGTGTAAATACAATCACTAACTGACAGGTTCCATCACTCACGAAACTCGAGGACTAAAATATATAATGTTTAATTATCTCAAGTAGAGAAAACATAGTTATATTCCATCCATTTTAATGAACATTAAAATATCATTCGCTTTGATACATGTCAAATAAAATGGTTAAAACCTTTTGAAAAAAATTATCAATGTCATTTACCTCCATAATTATTGATATATATTAGGACAATCATGCTAAAACATTTAGGAATGAAAAATATTACTATAACTAGTTATGTTCGACCTGTAATAATATGACAAAACATGATATATATTATTATGTTCATTCTTTGATAAATTGAGTTTTCTAAACCTCGGGACTCTAACCGAAATGAAATTCACAAGATAAGAAATGTCTAGGTCTTGTAGGCTAGAACAATATAGAAAGGCTTGTTAATTACAACTGAAGGCGATTTTTAATTACTCTCCTGTAAAAAAATTATATTAGACATATACATTTACCATCTTATTAGAGATTTATAGGTTAGGTACTTATTAAAAGTAGATATTTAACTGCCAACAATTAAAAAAAATATTGCTATAAATAGAACTACATGTTTAAAATTGTCCATTGCTTACATTGGTAATATGCAATGTCCATTGCCAACACATGCATATAAACGGACAACACTTGTCTCAAAACTCTCGTAAAGAAGAGTGGAGTGCCGAACTTGTCAGTTGTATTTTGTACGCAAAATGACCACTAGACACACAACGGCCTTTATCATAAAATCTGAGAGACGAGACATCAAGATCTTGTGTGTGTAGATTCACTTATAAGAGAATAAACTTTTGAGAATGGCGTAAAACCTAAATAACCACAAGTCAGTAAATAGCAACGTTGTATTAATATTTAAAATACATTTTCAGTGGGTGACATTCCGGTGACTGGTCGCATCTCTCGTGGAAGGTCAAGGGATGACGTCTCTTCTATCAACTCCTCTAGACTCCAGCCCCAAACAAAAACTGTATCCAGATCCTTCTCAGTCCTAGCTCCGTGGAAGCCAAGGTTTTATCGAGAAGCGTACGACATAAACTACTCTCAGAATCAGCAGTCGACTCTCAAACGAACCGAAAAGGTGACACCGAAGCAACCACCGAAAAAAGAATCGAACTTCCTTTTTGGCAAGAGCAAATCTGCTTCCACAAAGAACTTGACGTCTTCAAAATACGACGTTAGAACCAGCGAAGAGCGATCAGGCCAAAACAGGACAGGAACGTCTACTCTTTCAAGAAGGCCAAATACAAATGGAAGAGTATCCAGCTCAAACGGAACGTCCACATTGAGAAAATCAGATGTTAAGTCACGAACTACAAATGGGAGCAGTAAAGAAAATATAAATCACAATATTGGAACTCTTTCAAAGAGCAGGAACGACTTACGTTCAAGGGATTACAAGAAGAGTTTATCGAACGATGTTCTAGAGAGGGACACCCCACAGAAAGGAATGAAAAGGAGTTCAGTAGAAAGAGAAAGGCTCTCCCGATCCATTTCGATGCCGAAAGATCCGAATAAGTCAGCCGGATGGTTTAAAATAACGAAGAAGAGCAAGAAAACAGAGAGTACTAACAGACTTTAATACAATGATAGATTCAAGTCATGTATTTTAAAACATTTTCTCTATTTATAGAAGATATATCCTCGCCGTACTGTGATAAGTTATCACATAATTGTACATTTCACCTAATAGGGTTGAGTTATGTATATTTTTAAGGCTATTTTACCACTAGTCGATGTGTCTGTAGTCAGAATGATAGGGTATTTTTAATGATGTGGAAGTGAGCGTAGTGATTAGTCAAGAAAGAGAATAGATAGTGAAACATAGTGGAGCAGGAATAATCAGCTAATAAAATTTAATTGTAATCGCTCTAGATAGAAGGTCCTAATTGCAACATGTTGATTATATTTACATAACATTATTAATATTCTTGTGTAATTAGTAATAATCAGTTATCAAAAAAAAAAATTATGATCAATTTTGAGGTATTTAGGTTTTCGAAACAAATAAAATATGAAAAAAATTCACTAAACGACCACAAACAATTGCTTTTTTAGGCAGTGGCTTTTTCGTGACCGAAGATTGTTTTTGATAACAAAAACATAAGAAAAACAACTTCGGCATTTATTAAAGATAGGGAATAAGTTATCTTTTTTCAACTGGTTGAGCAACTTTGTAGATTGACATTTTAAAAATATTTAGTAAGTTATCTACCAGAAAACAATTTAACTCAACTGTTTAACGCAAAAAATTCAATCAGAAACATTGCTAAAATATGTTCCCAATTATCAGAGTTTGTCAGAATATTAGATGAAATATCAATAATAATATATTACACTCTTTCTCTTCGACGATGAGCTCATGAGTGAGCATCGTAGTCCTTAAATCTGCTTCTACAGCCCAAACTGCTTTTAGACCTGGTTTTATGCAACCAATACCGAGGTTCCGGTCATATCTCAGACCTTTTATTAATGGAGATCGACTTCTTATCCTCCATCTTTATACATTCCTAGTGATATTTCGTCAGATGTTCCTCCCACTATTTTAGCAACATTCCGAAAGTACGAAAAAATTATTTCCCTGTTATATATACGTAGCATTCGAATTGAATATACATATATATAGATAACATTTGATGATTTGGACATGTTTCTTTCTTTCCTTCAGGATCCAAATTTCAACTCCAAACAAAGCTGATGTTATACTGTATTTTGTAAAACAACCTACCAATTAGCCATAGGATTCCATTAGATGTGATAAAAATTCTACTTTGGTGTGGGCGATGCTTTTTACCTGCGATACTGATGGCTTCTTGCATTCATAGTATACTCAAATATACTGATGCCATCACACTCACTCACCCGGTGAAATTATTGTTTAATATTGTTAGTTGTTGACTTTCACAGTACGGCGATGATGCTAACATGTGACTTTGAATGCAAATTCAAACATTTATTTTTATTTAAGTAATAACTTTGCTACCAATATTCAATTTACCTAATAATTTTAGTCAATGTATATTTTAGTATAATGTTTTAAAAAAATCCAGTTGTGTTGAAAACACTAAACAATTTAAGGCAATACATATAATATACAGAGTGTAACAGAGCGAGCTCAGAACTCTTTACAAGTGGATTCATGTTTGAATTTTGAGTCCAAAATGCTGTATCTATGTCCAACCTATTTTCAAAGATTGCATTTTTTTTTAAATATTTTCAACACTCTTCTGTTTTTGTCAATCTTTACAGTAATTAATACTATTGCTTGCCCAACGTAACTTGGCGTGCGGCGAATTTAGAACTAAAACCCGTCACGCCCGCACCCGGCGGTAACCCCTCGCCCTGTCATTTAGTTCAATTTTGTATTTGGTCGGGAGCTGTGACATCTTGATTACCAATGTACACTGAATTATTATGTCCAAAACATCCTAAACAGTCCGGGATGGTGCAAGAACAATTGCCAATGAAGTATTAAAGTTTTGCGAAGCTGAAAAAGTAAATAATGGACCCATATTACCGTCTAACAGTTTGACAGATAGAACGGCCACCATTACTGCACGGTTTCTTTAGTGCTGCCTGACCAAATTTCTGTATTTAATACAACACCGGTCACCGGACATTCTGTACATTATGTATTGTGTAATAAATTTACACCCTGACAACTTCTGTTACGCGACAGGGACGCCCTCCCTCGCACGCCAAGTTATAGTTGTACGTCTATAATATGTATTAAAAATTCATTCACTATAATGCAAGTCAAATAAAATTATTAAAACATTATTTTGTTTGGCTTGTAACTTATTTCATTTTTCTAGGATAATTCTGTGTCGAAGTGGGCATGATGCAAAACAATATTGTTTACTTAATTATTTTTATCGTAGTTGGCTCTTTTGTAATTGCCTAATACTTTTATCCATTTTATAAATGTATGATTCTAAAATATAATCCCACTTTTTGCATCTTTTATTTTCACTAGCAGTCTGTTATACAATTTAGTAAATTAATATTCAATGAATCTCTGCCCTAATATATAGTTTTCGTAATCGGTACATATTGAGTCATTTTTACATAATATGTAACAATTACGAGTCTCGTGGGCTTAAGACTATTAAAGACTTAAGACTTATTACGAAATATTTTAATTTTTTAAAAATATTTATAAGTTTTAATCCACTGTTGAGTAACAATATGTAAGCCTCAGCGCTTTCAATGGAGACACCCATCATCTTCAGAGGCAACATTAGAACTTCCACTCTGTGGACGAAACAATGTTAAATTTAATTAAATATAATTAAAATGAGTGAATTTTTAATGTTCATTATAACTTACTTTTATGATAGTCCAAGATTCAGAATATTGAAAAAGAATGCAAACTTTGAAGTTACTTATCGTCATAACTATTGATATTAGGACATTGATATAACAATATTTTCGACTCTAATCGACTAACTCTGTTACACCCTGCATATATATGAACACATAATTTTATCATGACATAGTTGTTGTAATTTTTTATATAACACGCGCCATATTTAATTTTACATTCACAATAATTATTAAAAACTTTTTTAAGTTTCAAAATTTATAATAATCGTGTGCCTTCAAATACATAGTTTTAAACCGCTTTTGAAGTTTGATTTTTCACATTGTTTAAGTTTAAGGGATTGTCTTTGCATTAACTATTTTCTAAATGATGTTTAATTTGTATTACGCAAGCGTTTCGAAGAAATTTTCAAACACAGTCAATATTTTTTTATTATGTGTAAACATCTCAGCTTGACCCCAAAATATGTTACGAAAAACTGACCAAATAAATTTGTTACCACGGTGACTACATCATTTATTCAGTACAGAATATATGTCAAACTTTTGATACAACATGACATATCTTTTCACCAATAGGAAGTAAATAACTTATTTGTGAATTCAGTGCGTTCATAACTTCCTAAATATCTTAATTTAAAAAAATATGCACAAAATATCTACTATAACTTAGTAATAGTTTTGTTAAAATGTCAAAAATAAAATAATTTCACTCTTTCTCAATGAACCTTAAACATGACGCATGCATGATGTTTACACACAACCATGAGTATACTTATTTGGAAAAATAGTTCCTCAAATAGGATGTTTTAAAAATATGAAAATCTTGGTTATGGCTTATTTTTCCAATGAAGCCAATACAATGATTTGTATGTGTTTTATTTTATTTTAAAGTTCTTTACCTTTAAAAAACACCCCATATTTCAATATTACATTTTGTATTTGTATAATTTTTTCTGAAAAATTTATACTACAATTTTTAATTCTTGTGAAATTGAAAAATTAAAATATATTATAATAAATATTTAAGATACTTCTGTAAATAGCGTCTTTCTTGTGATGTGTATTAAAACTGTAACATTTAAATATTTTTTTTAAATAAATGAATAATTTTTAATAACACAAATATTGTTTTGATAATTCCCTCTCTCTTGGTCAAACTGCTGGATTCCTTTCTTCGCAATCCTGGCTTTATTCGGTATCATGTCATTCTTTAAATATTTTCAATATGGAAACTTCCTTGAAAATATCATCCACATTTGGTACGGGAAAGAATTTGAAAAGATCTTTTGCTGAAAAGGTGGATTTTTTATTCAGTATTACTTTAATAATGATTCTTTGTGATATTTTTAATGAGTTTAGATTTTTTTATAAGAACCTCGCCTTCCGATAATATATAGTGCCGTATATAAGCAGAATGAAAATGAAATGAAAAAAACTTAAATGGAAGACGCAAAGACTGAGGTCAGCGACTACTTCAGCTGCAGGAAAGATTGTAGAACCGATCAATCATTGCAAGAAAACTAAGTTTAGCAAACGGTCATTTCAGGTGGCAGGCCCAAAGGCGTAGAAGTCCCTTCCGTCTGTAATATGGAACAATGCATCAGAAACAGTGTTTTAAAAAATACTCAAATTGCACATTTTTGAGAAATCATTTCCATAAGTTTGCAATGTTCAATTTTAAGTACTGGTGTACTTAAAATTGAACATTGTGTAAAGAACCTTTGAGGCAAATTTTTTACGAAATTGGTAGTATATAAATTATCCACTTTTATTACTTTTTTATTATTATTATTACTTTTGCTGTATCCCACTTCAATCTCCTTGTAATCACCTTCCTCAGGACAACTGGTGTGGCATTCCTTCGCAGAAGTTCAAAATTCTTTAACCAGGTACTTACCTTCAAATATAATTTATTCATTTATATCATTTATTTAATACTAAATATACAAAAGTAAACATTTAATTTATTTTGATAACATACATGGACATAATAAGTTATGAATAAATAATATATTCAGAGAAAAAAATAAAGAAAAAGTTGGTGAACAGAATACATATTATATAAAGATATCTCATTAACAATGGTGACATCTGTACTGGTTTATGGGAATAATAAACTTTTCGTCTGCAGGTAATACAACTCGCAAACGAAACAAGATGTGCAAGTTAAACATATTATATAGGTACAGTGAATGGTACCCGCCACTTACCCAGGACCGTTCTAAGAGCAAAAGCTTCCATATCCGTCCTACTCTATCGTCTCCAGGTTGACATTTTTTTCAACTAACAGACAGGGTCATGCCGCCCCGCACCGGTTATATAAACCCCATCTTGAGATACGTCTTTATTAATAATAAATATAACATAGATAAAACATAAATATAACATTAGCAGATATGGTACTATAGGTAAAACATATATATATATATATAATATATAATATATATATATATATATATTAATATATATATATAATATATATCATACTTATTCATATTTCATTTATTTAAGGAACGAGTCCCTTAATATTTAATACGAAATAAATAAATGAAATAAAAAGAAATACACAAATATCAAATAATAAAACTGAAAAATTAAATGCTGGAACCTGGATTCGAACCACGGACCTCTGTGTTTCGCGCACAGCATGTTACCAATTTCACTATCCCAGCGACTTAACAAGTCGTCAATATTTGATAGTTATATGTTTCTCTTTGAATTATTAATTCACTTATTTATATTATTCCATTTTTATTCGGGAAGTAATCAACTGTTTTTACGAGAATATCAAACGAAGCTTTGACGTCTTCTCGCTAGTCGATTTCCGAACAATGGAAGTATTCTTTGCTAAACTGCAAATAGAGTATATATATTATTAAACATATTTTTCATTTATTTAAGGAACGAGTCCCGTAATATTTAATACGAAATAAATAAATGAAATAAAGAGAAACACACAAATATCAAATAATAAAACTGAAAAATTAAATGCTGGAACCTGGATTCGAACCACGGACCTCTGTGTTTCGCGCACAGCGTGTTACCAATTTCACTATCCCAGCGACTTAACAAGTCGTCAATATTTGATAGTTATATGTTTCTCTTTGAATTATTAATTCACTTATTTATATTATTCCATTTTTATTCGGGAATTAATCGACTGTTTTTACGAGAATATCAAACGAAGCTTTGACGTCTTCTCGCTAGTCGATTTCCGAACAATGGAAGTGTTCTTTGCTAAACTGCAAATAGAGTATATATATTATTAAACATATTTTTCATTTACTTAAGGAAACGAGTCCCGTAATATTTAATACGAAATAAATAAATGAAATAAAGAGAAATACACAAATATCAAATAATAAAACTGAAAAATTAAATGCTGGAACCTGGATTCGAACCACGGACCTCTGTGTTTCGCGCACAGCGTGTTACCAATTTCACTATCCCAGCGACTTAACAAGTCGTCAATATTTGATAGTTATATGTTTCTCTTTGAATTATTAATTCACTTATTTATATTATTCCATTTTTATTCGGGAAGTAATCGACTGTTTACGAGAATATCAAACGAAGCTTTGACGTCTTCTCGCTAGTCGATTTCCGAACAATGGAAGTATTCTTTGCTAAACTGCAAATAGAGTATATATATTATTAAACATATTTTTCATTTATTTAAGGAAACGAGTCCCGTAATATTTAATACGAAATAAATAAATGAAATAAAGAGAAATACACAAATATCAAATAATAAAACTGAAAAATTAAATGCTGGAACCTGGATTCGAACCACGGACCTCTGTGTTTCGCGCACAGCGTGTTACCAATTTCACTATCCCAGCGACTTAACAAGTCGTCAATATTTGATAGTTATATGTTTCTCTTTGAATTATTAATTCACTTATTTATATTATTCCATTTTTATTCGGGAATTAATCGACTGTTTTTACGAGAATATCAAACGAAGCTTTGACGTCTTCTCGCTAGTCGATTTCCGAACAATGGAAATCGACTAGCGAATTCCCGTAATATTTAATACGAAATTAAATATTACGGGACTCGTTTCCTTAAGTAAATGAAAAATATGTTTAATAATATATATATATATATATATTATATATATATATATATATATATATATATATATTGTGCTGACCTTAACGTTGACCTTGATATTTTTGCACATACCCTATCGTCATGAAGAAAGTCACTCCTACACATCATTCATTTTCTTGAGAGTTAAATCTGAATCCATAAAACATATCTTTTTTTTTTCATATTTTTACTATATATTGATACACTACAGTACACAATGTGAGAATTGAATTTTTTACACGAAAAATTAAAATAATTAAAGGAAGTCATTTTAAAACTAAAAAAAAAATTATTAAAAAATCTCTTGAATCTTGAATTTCTCATGAGCTTCACTCAATATTTATTTATTTTGTATATTTTTAATATTCTTATCAACGTATTATAATTTAATATCCATGAAATGAATTGATGTGTCACTCTAACTGTAAACACAAGCTTCTGCTCTTTTAAAGCGAATAAAAATTTCATTTGTACGAATATATTGTATTTAATGTACTAATAAATAATAAAAAATTAAGTAGGTATTCGTATGATTAAATCTTCATAAAATACATTTTTAAATTGACCGAAAATTAGTAGGTAGGTTCAATTTGAAATTCGTTTAACAGAGGTTTGTAAAATCGAGGTTCTACAGTACATCCGCCTAAGAGTTTCACTTTAAACAAAAAACATATTTTTTAAAAGCCTTTCCGGGTAAAAAGTGTCATGAAACTGGGTTAAAATGTGTTTAATAGAGGGTTCGCGCGTAGGAGTGGTAAAATATAAAAAAATAAAAAACGTTGTTACTGTATCTTCATCATCAGTGATGGCTCTAAAACCCATGGTAGGCCTAAAGCTCTAAAGTTTTCTTCTATATTGAATAGGGTAAATGGATGAGAATTCTAGATGAATTGAAGACCCACACTAGGGGGTTAGCTTGATCATGTGGAACGTATGAGTGAGGAAACGATGGTTAAACAAATATATGAGACGAGTGTTGAAGGCAACAGGAACAGAGGGCGTTTGCAAAAGACCTGGCATGATCGGATACTACAAACATTTGAGAATGGCCCTGTTAAAAGCCTCAACAACTAATGAACATGATTAAAGTCGAAGCAAAATTGGTGTGCAGAGATAAAATAATATGTCGTTCTATCCTCTCTGCCTATTCTTGCGTGGAAACGGCGTGATGGTAAGTTAGTTAGTTAGCCAACCATTGGGCCTAGCAGCAATCAATCAGCGATATTCGATTACTTAGCTGCGGTAAATTTTGATTCATTTAAAATCAAAAATCTTAATATATTTAGGTCTCTGAATTTAAGCAAAACATACACAGTTACACAGGTGGTGTCGGGGAGTAGGCGCGCCGTATGAGCAGATTAACGTGGGTGGATTCTAAGCCTGAAACTATTATATGCCTGCGCAAGTTTTTAGGGGTGACATTAGCGGGGACCAGGTGGGTCTGAGCTGTCCCGTGAAACCTCCGAGCCTAAACAGCTTATTACACATTCTTAAATCCAGAAAGTATTAATGATTTTAATTACTACAGTAGTTGAAATATAGGGGATGATATTATTTATAATCCAAGCCAAATTTATTGTAGAATCTTAATTATTAAAAGTAAATAAATAATTCACCCCGTTTTCACCATTTATATATTGAAAATATTAACATGTTTCAGTACTAATGTTTCCTTGGTTAGGATACAATGTATCCTTACAAATTTAAAATCAAAGTATAGAAAATAAAAATATAAAAAAAGATATATGAGAATTTTTTTTTTGTCTATACCTACTTCGATTTTTGATTTTTCACTTTTTAATATACATTGTATCCTGATGAAGGGACCATTGGCCCTGAAACATGTTGATATTTTCAATATATTTGTAGTGAAAACAAAGTATATTTTTATTAATTATATTTATAATGTCTCTACAAATTAATAATTATCTCTTTTTGAAAAAGAAAATAAAAAATAATTTAAAAAAATCTTTATTATTACTAAGATTTAACGAAAAAATCTAGTTCAAATTTTGTCATGGTTTTAAATATTTTATTTATACTAAAGCGAATGAATTTATAATATTCAATATAAATTACTTAGAGATGAGAAATACACAGTAAGCTGGAGGAACGACAGTTGAGATGGTATGGGCACAAAAGACGGAGATTATCAGACTACACAGTAAAGCAGGGAGTGTCTATGCAGCTTCTTCGACAGTCATCTAGAGGAAGACCAAAAAACTTCTGGATAACTCAATGCTCCAAATTATTACAGAGAAACGGCCTGGATGAAAGCGAAGCCCAGAACGAGAACAAAAAGAGCCGACCCCAACAGCCTACTTAGGCAATGAGTTGGGATAGTGCAAGGAAAAAGAAGAAGATGATAGCAGAAGAAAAATGTAAAATTTGAAATCGCTTTCTCCCAAAATTTTTGATATTAGAATTTGAAAATTTTTACCTCTGTTACACGTGAGTATAATAGATGGTGACATTTTTCAAATTTACTATCTGGAAAGACAGTTTTTCTAATGGTAACTGTTATTAAAATATTCAGTTTAAGAAGCATTTAACTAAAAGCGTATTTATTTATTAATCTTCACTCTGGCTTTAAAGTCTGTTGCAAATGTCAATTTATCTCAATTTCAATAGCTGCATAGTGATGGTTATTTTGTTTTACATCAGAAAACCGCGAATTAATAAATTGTATTATGTGTGCAATTATTTTGAGATAAACCACTTAAATGTCAATGAAATTATGTTCGATAAAATTATGTTATATACTATTTTGCATTAAAAGGTTTAGTTCACTATTAAATTCAGATTTTACTCTGCATTTAACTATTTCTTTTAATTTCTAGCATTACTCTTATTTCAATGTATAAAGTGTATAACGTGCTTGAAACAAATTAATTAATTTTTTTGGATTATTACTTTTTTTCCAGCAATACAGGAATAGTACAATAAGTATAACATGTATGTATTATAAATAAATGAATAAAGACATTTTTTATTTATTTAACCTTCTGAGACCAAAACAATCAAACACATCATTCTAACATTTCAGTTAATATATTCGTAGTTTCGAGGTAGCTTTATTGGAGGGAGGAAACATTATTTATGATGAAGGCTTCAATAGCGGCAAAAAATTTCTACCCTCGTTTATATATCATGATTAACAGGTAGATTTAAAGCTGTCTGTATCAGAAAAATGATATAGATAATACCCATTAGGCATTTAATTTATATTTCGTTTGAATATAATAAATTTTTAACCGTTTATGATTTATTATAACGCTTTGAGAAAATTTAATAGAAATTCAATGAATTAAATTGGTTATCGATGTTTCCAAATCCTGCACCTATCTACATATTCTGGACTACCGGTAAGATATTTGCCTAGTGATCAGGTAGTCGAGGATTCGAGACTCATCTTGGGAGGACACAGGCAACGTCCTATTTTTGCAGCACATGCGATCAGCTTAATTTGAAAGTATTAAAAATATTGATGTTACAAAGCAAAGGGAGCAATGTGCCATTGAGTTATTTTTGAGATACACACAGAAAACCTCAAAAACAAATATTCAACGAATTTTTTCTGGAATCTATGGACCATTGCCTTATTGGACATAAGTTTTTTTAAATAGATGCCCCTCAGTTTTTCCATTTTTTTTTAATTTAGGAATCTTAACAGTACAATTTATTATAATGACATAATGTATTGAATGGTTGGTAGACCAATTAACCATAGAGATCCACGGCATAACATAAAATATTCAAAGCAAAACAGAAAAAAAATGCATATGGGTATGTGTATAAATTGCTGTATTTGCTACCAAATGGTAAAAATGTACATTAGTTGCTATTTAAGTAATGCTATCTTTGATATCGATATCAATCTAAAATCAATATTAAATCTCGCTTTAGTTTGAAGCGGCCTTTTTGTCATGTAACACATCCTTGGTAAGTTGAAGCGTATATTGCTGCAACTGCTTTTTACACTAGTAGGATATTGCTATCTTTGCTTTGAATTGTGAATAAAAAACGTAATTTTGGAAGCGATAGAGCTTCATTATTATGTACGCATTAAGTTTAAAATCTATGAGAAATGTCAAATGCCAATACGTACATCATTAAAGTGGATAAATTTATAAAGTTATTTAATTTAATATTTGAACACTTTTAATGAAGAAATTGGTAAACCAAATTTTAAATAATATTGATACACTTTTTATATAATACTCACCATGTCAAAATAGATGGAGTGTACAATGTTACATAAAATTGGTTCAGACATCATTGTTAAGATAACGCAAAACACTGAGAATAAACCAGTGTATGAATTTGTAATAGTAATTTCGAAAAATTCCATCCGAGTTTTTATATTCGTAAATATTAAACTCTGCAAATTTGCCTGCACCATAAAACTTTTGTATATTTTCCAACTTAGAAGAGAAATGGCCAATTTTCTGGAAAGATCACGAGAAAATCGTTTCGCTGGCTTTTTAAAGTAAAACACAAATGCTGCCTTTTACATATACTAGCCTGAAACTACTTCTAAGACGGTTGTATGCATTGCTTAATGTATTTTTGTATGCATTGCTTTAAATATATATTTACCGGGGGCGTGCAGTGAAAACAAGAAGCATGGCTTTTTCCTAAGCGTATATTTTGAAAATAAAACGAAGTAAGAGGTACCTATTTCTCGAAATATAACTATCACAATAAAGAATTATTCACATTTAAATATTTCATAATATTCTGCCAGGTAAAAAAATATTTAATATTAAAAAAAATACATTATTATTGTGATGTTGCAATTTAAGAACAAAGTTCTGTGAAGTATTAAACAAATTTTAATTCATATTAATGAATTTTCTAATTGTAGAAAAGACGTACAGAAAAATCAAATTAACGAAAAAATGTTTTAACTGCTACCGGGATTCGAACCAACGGACCTTCATTCTATCCGGGGATGGCATTATAAAATGCGGATAGCTTTAAAAATTAAAAAAAATGTTAATCAATGTAAAAGAGACTACATGTAAGATCGAAAATTTTTCGTTAACTTACCAGACTATAGTATACTATTATATATACTATTATATATACGATTAAATATATGTTTAAACACAAGTCAGACAGAAGGACGTCAACTGTAAAGACATCGCAACCGTGATAAGTCATAAGGATGATGGTATCTTTCTTAGAGAATGTAGTTAGGACAAGTAAGACAAGCCTTGTACATAGCAAGCAAGGCCAAAAATAAGTGTAACTCACATCTAAAAAAAAAACATAAGTCATGTTTCTTGTTCTCATTGCACGCCCCTTATATTTACATATGTCCAATTCAAAAGTGATGGTATTTGTTAAGGAGAAAACTAAGACAACGTATGAAATACTAGTAGGCAATGAATGTTTAGAATAAGTAGATGAGTTTGTGTATTTGATAAGTATGTTCGAAAGAAGAGGAGGCGGATAGAAAGTGATATGGATTTCGTAATGACATTACTTATACGTGTGTATGCCAAATACATTTATGATAGTTTAGCTTACCCGTGCGGCTTCGCACGCGTAGATCTTTATTAACTTTTAGTCATATTTTATCAGTTTGTGTATTGCCTCTGTCAAACCCATGCATGTATAAATAAAAAAATAAATCAATAAGTAAATAAAAAAGAAATAAAAAAAAAGAATAATAAAAATAAAAAAAAAGAGAGAAAAAAGGAAAAAGACCAGAAAGACAAAAAGAAAGAAAGAAAAATAAAGAAAGATAAAAGAAAGAAAGAAAGAAAGAAAGAAATAAAGAAAGAAAGAAATAAAGAAAGATAAGAAATAAAGAAAGGAAAGAAAGAAAGCAAGAAATAAGAAAGAAATACATTAAAAGAAGACATAAATAAAGAAAAAAGAAATAAATAAAGAAAGAGAAAGAAGAAAGAAAGAAATAAATATAAAGAAATAAATACAATAAATAAATAAATAATAAATAAATAAATAAATAAAATAAATAAATAAATAAATAAATAAATAAATAAATAAATAAATAAATAAATAAATATATAAATAAATGTATAAATAAATAAATTTACAGGAAATAAACCACAATAGGTGCGAAATCACCAATCTCGAGGTATCTCAAAATCTCATATAAACATCATCCATGGACAAGGCTTATGGACTCATTATTTTTTACATAGAAATGAACATGTTAAATTTTAGATTAATTAGTATATAAGTATGTTTCGCTGGTAACACCCACACGATTTGAGTGACATTCAAAGCCCTCTCCCTCGCTTTTCCTAGCTAAAGTGACTGGTTTGAACTAGATACAGAAATGCTAAACGAAACAGACCAAAATTGCCTCATAATTATACAACTTCTCGCTTCAGTTGCCTCCGCTGAGTTTTCCTGATTAATTATTGAATAACTAATCAGCTTGCCTTCGGGGTGTTGAGAACAGGGCTGCTACGGCGGTTCGAATCGAACCGTGAATCACGTGATGCTTCGAACCACAGTTAAAAAGTGAATCGAGTACTGGTTCAATCGAAAAATAAGAACACAATTTAGAAATCATAATTTATTTTCAAAAATGAATAATATTGTAACGAGGCATAAAAGAATCACGCACTCCTGTCAAGTGACAGTGGGTTAAATTGGTCACAATATTATCGAAGACTCCAGAACAGCCTAACGTAATCTACGGCTTTCGGGAAGCATCGAGAAAAATCTATAAAAGCCTGGAAGTCACGAAAAACTTATCCTAAACACTGGGAACACCTAGAAGGTTCAATGCCAGCATTGGCCAGATATAAATATGGGCCAGGTCGCGCGCGAGTAGTTGTTGTTTTGGCGCGCTTGACAGCGGAACCAACGCGAAGCGTCGCGGGCTGCCGAGGCCTGGGCGACAAACCGAGCGATAATTTGACAGTAAATAATTTGGAAAAGTTCTGACGTAGCGAAATATGTGTTAAAGCGATAAATTACGAAACAGTTCAACGAACAGCGTTAAATGTAATAGTGTTAAGAAACTTTGTCTTCAAATTGTAATGCCATGTAAATTATTTAAATAAAATAAATAAATCACTGGGTACATTTTTAAAGCAACATAATAAAGGATTTACTAAAAGGTGTTCGTAGCGAGCATAACGGATACAGTTATAAACGACAATATAATGTTTAAGTGAATAAAGGAAAAAATAATACCTCAAACATTCAGAAATTAAACGTTGCGTCATATAATGTAGGAAAAATTTTCTAAAGATCGAGGCCCTGAAAGGAGAAAATAATGTTTGAAAACCTTAAGCAGCTTTACAGGAAAAATAAGGAAGCTGAGGAGGAATAAAAATTATTTAATATTGTAGATGTGTTAAAATATACAAATTACTTAATACAGTAGTGGATAAGAGAACAAGAATACTTTTTGCAAAACAAATATAAACTTTAGAAGAAATGTACTGTTGGCGTATGACATTGGGTTTAACATTTCTGACTACCCACATTCCGTGTTATCCCAATAAATCCAATGTTTTTCTAACTTAACATATCTACCTTAAATGCAGGCCTACCTACCAATACTCTTTCGCCTCGCGAACGGCAAGGTGTTGGCCAGTTGAAGTCTTTTATAAGAGCATCTCGTCTTTCGATCGACTCGAATTTCTATCAGAAGCGACTCGCCGCGAGACATCGTGTATTTAAGTTATGAACTAGATGTAAAATACGAGTGTCAGACTAGCCACAATATCGGAAGAGACGTTCCCAAATAGAATCAGCCCAAAAACGTGAAGTTGTAGATAAGTCTTTCATACTCCAGGCTGATTTCTTTTCTTTATTCCACTGTCGCTGACGTACCGTGCAGGGCCCCAAATATGTATAAAATTATGTATATACGAATTTAAATATACGTTTTTTGAGCATATACATAAGATGAAACCCGTTTTTTACAGTTGGGTATTTATGCACCTGCAGTTGATAATACTGTCAATCATGTCTTTACTATATTACCCTGTATCTACAATAAAATGTTCACTGTAAAGTTTTTAAGCAAATCGGAGATAATCCAGATATAAATAGGGGGTAAATAGACCCCCATTTGGACACTTAACACTGAAGTATGATTGTTTATAATTTTTGTAAAGTTCAATTAGTATTGGGTATACCCTGATGAAGGAACGTCGTTTCCGAAACCGGTTGGTTTTACCAAATAAATTTTAGTGGTGTAAACTAATTTAACTAGTTTAATTATATTAATTTGAGCATATTCAAAATATTCTGAAAGTGGAGATACTTAAAACAATAAAGAAGACTTTCTTCTATTTGTAAAACAACAAAATACCGTTCGATTTTTATTTGACTAAAGAATCGAAAGAAGATTCGATTCGAATTTAAATATTCGCCTTTTATATGCAACCCCCTACTGAAAAGTACTCGCAAATAATCCGTTTTGTGTTCTAATTACCCGACAGCCGGGAAGGCGCTGCATTTAATAAGGGCGGTCATAATAATTAGGCATTAACGTAGTTTTGTTCGCGGAGCAGCCTGCGGCGAAAGGTTCATTTCAGGTCTCGCAGGTTTATTTGCGTGGCGGGCTGGCTGTGGGCCGTAAGGGTTGCCGCTCCGTCATACGTGAAATCATGCCCTATTCATGGAGGGCTGAATGATTGATGGAATGGCATATTACACTGAGCCTGAAAGCCTTAGAAGGATAGGCAGGCAGACATAGATCATTCGGTGGTTAATTCATCTGTTAAATTATGAAGAGGTTTTAAATTATATTTTTAAAATTATTATCGTTAACTATCCTGCAATGTTGTCCTATAATTTTATTTTATATTGTTTGAAGAGTATTTGTTCAATAATTGTTACTGCTTAATTTTATAAAAAATGTTCCGTGTCATTTACGAGATAGAATTGTTACCTATGAAAGATATATTTTTATATGCATGTCCTGAGAACATAATTACTGGATTTTATTATTTATTTATTTTACTTTTAGAAAAATATTATTTAAAATATATACTAGTCTATAAGGAGTTAAAAAAATGAAAATAATAATTTCCAGGCGCATTATAGTGTATATGTTAAATAATTCGAATGAATATTTCACATATATACATTCAAAAGAACATTGCTTGATGTTCCACTTGAAAAAAATGGAGGTATCATTATCATCTGCAAAATCTATCAATACTATGTCATGCGAAGAACCGTAAATGTCTCTGGCATAGTCTATTTTAATATTTGAAAGATACTCATTAAGAACATTCACTCGTGTATTACTTTTAAAAATTTGATCATGTGTGGATATTCTAACGGTGAAATAAATTGATGAAAGTTGCATTGTATAAAATGATCACTTAAGTCAGGTCATAAGCACCTGGCCACCCTATGAAGATTTTCATACACGTTTTCCATATAAAAAGTTTCTTTTCTGTAAGAATTCAATAATGAATCTTAATTAATACAAATTTAATGCCCAAGAACAACAAAAAATACATATTTTAATTAAAAAGACACATTTAGCGACGCTGATTACATACATTTAATACAAATAAAAAAATAGCTGTCAACTCTGCAATTATGAGATTCACAGCAAGCACTTAAATTAAAAAGAAATGCACATTAAAAATACTAAATTTAATAAAAAAAAAAACACGAAAAACAACAACAAATTGATGTTGAACATTGTAAATATCTAATGTCATTATGGCAGGTCGTACAAAAACAAGTTAATATGTAGGATCCGAATGTTTCAGAATACACCAGGACTGCCTAATTGAAACTGTATATTGGTGCTGATTTATTTTTTATTTTTTTAAGTTGTTGAAAGAACTGCTAAACACATCCACCACATCCACGACCAGATGACATGACTGCTTATGTAAACTGCAAATTATAAAAAATAGATTATTGTTTTGACCGATGTTATTTCTATGGCAATTTGGCTAAAATGTGTTTAAAGACGAGGATTTGACGTGAAGAAGTTGATTTTACTAATTGCTGATGTATTCATAGTTTCGTTAATTAGCCCAAGAAGCACAGGCAGATCGGAAAATATTCTCTTATCACTAAAATTTTTTTCTTTAAACGAAGTGATTCGCTCTTCGCAGTCTCACATAATTCTACCTTTCTTTGTATTCTAGTATTTTTAAATTGGAACCACGACATGAAGAATATACCAAGGGTTTTGTTTTTGTTAATTATTGTTTCAACAAGCTGGTGGGGTGTTGAAGGTCTTCGTGATAACATCGGCCACTTGTCTCTGGGTTCATTAATTATTAAGGTTGAGATTAATAGGTAGCTCTAAATCATCGAGTAGGTTTTTTCCTCAACTATACGACTCTGAATCTTTATACATTTTGGATGTTGGTATTACTGAAATTAGGTATATAAAAAAAGGCAGCAGTGTCCAAAAATAAATGTTTTGAATGCAGTCACAGAGTGATATAGAATTTAATGCATTAGAAATGTTTTTAGATTTTCACGGCCGTTCAGAATCATCTGGTTTGAGTTTTCTTGGATATTCTGCCGCGTTTCTAAGGCATACAGGGCAAGTGTTGAAGGTGACAGAAATAGAGAGCATCCGCGAAAAACCTGGCATGATCAGATTCTACAAGTATTGGAGGATAGCCCTGTTAAAAGCCTCAACAACCATAGAGTGTGTGTGAGAAGATGCATGAATGTAGTCGAATAAAAAGTAGTGTGCCAAGATAGATAAATATGGCGTTCTATCCTCTCTGCCTACCTTTGCAGGGAAACGGCGTGATGGTTAGTTAGTTCTAGGACCTTTTTGGCCAAGGTATAGGATTCCATTACAGGGCATATATATCAGGGTTGATGTGTTGTACTGTATGTACGCGTGGGGTAAGCGCCAAACCTGTTTCAACTAGTAAATGAAAAAGGGAGAATAATAAAAACTTTGTTTTTTTGGGTTAGTTTTTTTCATCAAAATATACACGAATCCAATCTTATCTTACATAATTGTTTAATAAGCCTACTCGTTTTTTTTTTGTTTTCTAATCCCGTTAATGATGCTGGGATAATCAAAAATTTATCCTGGAATCGCAATTTTGGTTCTGCATTAGATACGGTATACAAGAGAAATAAATAATACCCTCGCAGTGGCGTACATAAAAAATATTACGCACTCCACGATACGAAATTGATCTAGACATCAAATGTGAAGGAATTGGAAATAATATTGGATAAGTCTAATCTGACATAATTGATTACAGGAATAAGGCCAACTTGGGGGGGATATGACAGTGATGGATAGTAAATTATATTTATATTAAATGGGAAACGAAATATCAAATGACGTAAATAAATATATATATATTTTTTTTCAATTGATTGAGCAACATTGTAGAGTGACATTTAAAAAAAATATTGATTATTTTATTTGTTTACATCTACTTTTATGTGGGTGTTTTTTTCACCAACTTGTTTCAGAAATTACCATTCCATCATCAGGGTGCTGTATATCTGTCAAAAAATTCGAATGAAATGTCTTTTGTTTCTTGTTTATCCAAATTATTTGAAAAATTATTTTTAAAATTATTAACACGCATGTGATAAATATTAGTGAAAGTTTAACAACACCATGGTTGTTGTGTATACTGTTGTGAACATAGTAGTGTAGTGTTCGACCTGACGAAGAGACGTGTACGTCTCAAAACCAGTAGATCTTAAACAAATATTAACAATATGTGTGATTTTTATGGTAAAGTGGAAAATTAAGCAAGGCGTATATAAAAAGATTGGTTTCTTTTGATTGTGATGATACAAAAATATAAAAACTTATAATGAATCATACGCCTTCGAATACCATACGAAGAAAGATATTCCAAAAGAACTTTATTTGAATTGTAATGGCAGGCATAAAATATATTAGTGAAAGGGGACTTTATATATTTTCTTCTTTAAATCTTAAGAACCCGTTTTTAGTATTTTTAATTTGTAAGCGAAACAGCCTGGTTTGAAAAAATATCTATGATATTTTACGTAGTTAATTTTTTATAAAAGTTTTATAACAAGTTATCGTGTACATAAAACTGGTCACATCTCATAAAATTTTTATCGGTAGGTAGTTTCGAGGTATTTTAGTCATGGTCGGAGAAAATGCAATGGAATTTTCATTACGTTGCATCATTGCACACTGTGCAATAGTATTTCTATCGCAATCTACTAAAAGCATTACAATTTTAAATTAACCGTAGCCTAGTTGAGTGATACAGGGGTTTTATAAGGGTAAAAATATATTTTTTTATGATACTATTTTATTTAATCACTTACATGAATATTGTTTTTAATTTTGAGACACGAAATAATGCGTGAACTCGAATATGCAAATATACGCAATAGGCAGTAGGTCTTAAGCAAGTTATATGAGATTTGTCGAAACCAATTTAATTTAATCTCTATTATCATTTTCTTTTAGAGTTTCTTGTGAATATAAGTTTGAAATAATGTCGCATTCATTCAAAGATTTTTTTTAATAACTCTCATACAGTGACACAAATCAGAGTCGAGGGATCCCGTCCCTGAGGAAGATAGCCAAATAAATGGAGGATCTAGTGTATCAGCAATCAGTTGATCGCATCAGGGAGCAGCCAGGAACGCTGAAAATTGCACAGAAAAGCGTAGTGGCTGCAAGAAAACAGCATAAGAGTGAAGTGGAAAATTCAGTTAAAAAGAAAATGAATTTATCGCTCTTGTCTGCCATTTTGGAGGCTACATTTAATGATGCTAGAAAATTAAATATTAAATACTGGAAATTTACTTACATAAATTGGACATGAATTTAATTCTTTAATTCACACTTAACTAAGCAATAGTCACATGAAAATTTATATATTTATATCTTTAAATTATAATTCATCGGTATGTAACACTCAACACTGAAATAAACTTATTACTGGATCGTACCAAATCACCGATTTATCTGTGTATTCGATGAAACGTCACCTGTCGTCAAAAATGCAAGTACTAAGTACGTAGTGGCCCGGTCAATCTCATTTTATGGTCAATGTCGCTCGCGATGCTTCCAGAATCCACTGGTCTATCCGAGAAACTTCTAGCAATTTCCAATTCGCTGTAAACAGTGTAGAGTGTTGTAAAATCATTGATTATGTTCAATTCCTTCCTCATGACAATAACTCAGTACACAGATGCAAACTCACATTTTTTATCCTTAAAATAATATTTTTTAAAAGCTACTAAGCTTTTAAAGAACAAGGGAAAAATAGTTAATGTTTTTTTTATTGAATTTGACTTTAACCAAGCCTTTTGAATACTTTGCCCAAAAGCTTTACTTTTTAAATGCTCAGAGCTAGACGTGCACACATTTCCTATTTTTAAACAGATAGGAGATTAAGTAAAAAGATGGAAATAAATTCGTGATATATTAGGTCCTTACATATGAAATTGACGTTTAGTATGGGAGGAACAAAAAGCCGATTTTTTTATTATAATAAATTTATTTAATCAAAGTATGTACCATTGCTATCTATGCACTTTTGCCATCTCATAGGTAGTTCATCGATCCCTTTACTAAAAAAACCATTCGGACGGGAATCAATAAAATCTTTGAAGGCGGTTTGGACTGCCCCATCGGAGTTGAATTTTTTCCTTTGCAAGAAGTTATCCAAATTTCGAAAAAAATGGTAATCTGTTGGGGCAAGGTCCGGAGAGTACGGTGGATGTCTTAGACATTCCAATTGAAGCTCCTCTAATTTGGTAGCCGTCTGTTGTGCAGTGTGTGGTCTAGCGTTATCATGAAGCAGCAGTGGCCTAGAGCGATTAACCAGCCTCGGTTGTTTAGCAGCTAGCTTTTCCATCATGGTTTGCAGTTGCTGACAATAGACATCTGCCGTAATCGTCTGGCCAGATTTAAGAAAGCTGTAGTGAACGACACCAGCACTAGTCCACCAAACGCTCACAAGTAACTTTTTTGGAGTCAATTTTCGCTTGGGGCATGGTTTGGCTGGTTTGGCAGGGTTCAGCCATTGCGATGAGCGCTTCCGATTATCGTACAGGATCCACTTTTCATCACAGGTAATGATTCGATTTAAAATCCCTTCATTATTGTGCCGGTTGAGTAATGCAACGCAGCAGTCAACGCGCGTTTGTTGATTTGCTTCACTCAATTCGTGAGGTACCCACCTTTCAAGCTTTTTCACCTTACCAATTTGCTTCAAGTGGATTAAAACAGTTTTATCACTAACACCGCAGCCTGCAGCTAACTCGGATGTGGTTTGCGATGGATCCGCTTCCACAATAGCCTTCAATTCTTCATTATCAACTTTGGTCTCCGGCCGTCCACGGGGCTTGTTCTGCAGGTCGAAATTTCCAGAACGAAAACGTTGGAACCAAAAACGCACTGTGTTTTCTTTTGTGGCACCGTCGCCATACACATCATTAATCCTTCGAGCCGTTTCTGCAGCACTGGTGCCACGGTGGAACTCGTACTCGTAAATAACGCGATATTTCAAGTTTTTCATTTTGTAAACTGAGTGACGCAAAGAAAAAAACAATTGAGGAAAAAACAATTGAATTATAATTTTCAAAACACAAATACATGAGTAAATAGCTGTATAAATTTGGATTTGGAATTCCTAACCAAAAAAAAGATATTTGAGATCAAATTTGCCAGTACGGCAAAACGCCAATTTCATATGTAAGGACCTAATATTTGACTTCATTGGGGTTAAATCGGGTGCGTCCCAGCATTCATTAAATATAACATATGATAGATAGTGAGACATAAAATTGAATAATATTCTTGATAAAAGTTCCAGGGGTGAAGGGATAGGTTACAACTCAAAATGATCGCATTATATCATACTACCAGCTGGCTAGGCTTACTTTTGACCTTTTTAGTTGAACTTTAAGCTCTCTGAAATGTGCGTTTTTACAATAAAACTGATGTTTTTTGAGCAAGATTAATTCATATTCCGAAGATTGTAATGGCGTCCTGCCAAACGTACCTCGCAAAGCGCTTCACAGCTGTACAGAGCACTGGCTACATGGGCTTCTTCTTCTATTTTAGTGGTCTGTGACACCCGGAAGTTTAGACTTATTCTTAAGAACTCCTAGTTTCTTACACGCAGTTTAACATGCGAATTTATCTATACTGATATATAAAGAGGTAAAGTTTGGAAGTAGGAGATAATCTCCGAAACTACTCATTCGATTTCAAAAATTCTCTCACCAATACTAAGAATCAATTCTCAGAGTGGACATAGGTTATATATTAGGTCCTTACATATGAAATTGGCGTTTTGCCTTACTGGCAAATTTGATCTCAAGTATCTTCTCTTTGCTTGACTGCTGCGTTGCATTACTCAACTGGCACAATAATGAAGGGATTTTAAATCGAATCATTACCTGTGATGAAAAGTGGATCCTATACGATAATCGGAAGCGCTCATCGCAATGGCTGAACCCTGCCGAACCAGCCAAACCATGCCCCAAGCGAAAATTGACTCCAAGAAAGTTACTTGTGAGCGTTTAGTGGACTAGTGCTGGTGTCGTTCACTACAGCTTTCTTAAATCTGGCCAGACGATTACGGCAGATGTCTATTGTCAGCAACTGCAAATCATGATGGAAAAGCTAGCTGCTAAACAACCGAGGCTGGTTAATCGCTCTAGGCCACTGCTGCTTCATGATAACGCTAGACCACACACTGCACAACAGACGGCTACCAAATTAGAGGAGCTTCAATTGGAATGTCTAAGACATCCACCGTACTCTCCGGACCTTGCCCCAACAGATTACCATTTTTTTCGAAATTTGGATAACTTCTTGCAAAGGAAAAAATTCAACTCCGATGGGGCAGTCCAAACCGCCTTCAAAGATTTTATTGATTCCCGTCCGAATGGTTTTTTTAGTAAAGGGATCGATGAACTACCTATGAGATGGCAAAAGTGCATAGATAGCAATGGTACATACTTTGATTAAATAAATATATTATAATAAAAAAAAATCGGCTTTATGTTCCTCCCATACTAAACGCCAATTTCATATGTAAGGACCTAATATTATCCCGTTAAAATAAAATGACTTTTCGTGGTGACCTGTTTTATAACTAAAATCGAGGAAAAAATGCTCCAGCGATACGTTTTTATGAACGCTGCCTTAACGGTAAGAGATATTTAAATACTTTCTGTAGAGAAGTTGTAGAATTTAAAAAGTTCTATAAAAGAATCCGTGATGTCATATATCTATATGTGAAGATTAATACACAAATTGATAGAATATGATTAAAAGTTACTATAAATCTACGCGTTCGAAGCTCAGATAAAATATAGATATATATGTCAGATAAATAAATAGCTCTTCTGAGTATCTTGTAAAGTAAATACTGCAGGATAAGATATTATTCGTCGAAACTCCAGTTTGTGCATTTTAAAAACGGCAAGACGATCCTCCAGCTATGAAAATTTCTGTGTTGAGTGGCTGTATAGAACAAAATAGTAGAAATTTTTTTGAGCTGTATAATAAAAGTCTAAATAAATTATTAATATTCCAATACACATCGTACTAGTGATATAAAGAATTTTTAGGTTTTGAAGATTTTAAAAATCGTGAGTTATTATTGTTATCAATCCAACATAGTATATGCTCTGATTATTATCAACGTGGTTTCTTAAAGTGAACTTACAGTCAAAATCCCAGATGCCTTATTGAGTCAAATTTAGTGAGTGGAAAAAAGTTGTTTTTTTAACTACATGACGTTCATGTAGTTAAAAAAAACAACTTTTTTTGTATTTTTAATGAATTCAATGAGGAATATTTCTTAACGTTGAATGACATTTTTTTACAGTTTGATAGTTCATCCAGATCTCTTTATAGGAGATGACTATCTTACAGGATAAAAATGGTTGAATAAATCTTGTTGACCAACAATCTCTCTGAAATTTGACAGAGAAAGGTACTCTTGATGGCAATTTAAAAATCATTCATCAATTTTACAAAATCAATTTAGTTATTCTCAAAAAATATTATTAATACTGCCGCATTCTTACAAAAATATTTGCTTTATGTGATAGAAAATGATATACAACTTAACACAAATCTGCCAAGATTAAAAATACGCATATCATAAGTTAGTTCCAGGAAAGGTCCCAGCGATATACCAATATTTTTTCAGTAACGATTTGCTCTTTGAATTTTTTCAGTTACATATTTACGTTGGTTTAATATGTTGTAACTGTGTGCATTTAAGAGCCTTTATGAGCTCCTTAAATATTAGGCTTCAACAATTGAGAATGCTACACCGGGACATAACAGCATGGCATTTTATGTGTTCTTTAAACCATAAGGGAGAAATACTTTTAAATAAAATTGAAAAAAATATTAAAGGCTCATTTCCACGGCCTTAATGATGCGTCTACCAAATGTTGAATGATTTTGAAAAAAGAAATTTAATAAAAACTTGTTAGATTTTATAAAAACTCAAAACGTTAGCGTCTGATATTTGACATTTTGTCAAGAATTTAATAATTTAACTATCAAAGTCACGTGATTAATAGCCATTAACTGCCTTCGCAACCTTCGTGAAAGCCTCCGAACGATCGTCAAAATTCTCGTCCATCATAAACGTATTGATTTTTCATTTGAAGAGTATTATTAAAGGGTATGCCGTCAGCGAATATTGTTTATGAACATTTTGTAGGTAAATATTTCGAAAGAAGAAAATTAATTTAAATAAGTTTGTTATTGTTACACTAAGAAAGCGAAGTAAGAAAGGAGGCTTTTAAGGGTTTTTTCAAGCCTAAAGGGTTGCCGCTACAAGATCAAAACAGCCTTGTTTTCGATGTATTTATAGATGTTAGTAAAGCGCTTGTACGGAAATAGATTAGGAGAGAAAGGGTGGCGTATTTTTACAATATTATTCGTTTGAGGTACGTTACGCAATAAAATTGCTGTAGTAAATAATTCAAGGGTTGATTTTCAAATTTGTCCAGTTTTTGATAAAGTAAGAAAATTTAAATTAAATTCTTTTCTCGAATACTGAAAAATGTTTACTTACTAATGTAACATTACGCTGTTACTTGGGAAGAGAATAAAAAAAAACTGCCATAATAATTTGTAGATCAATAATTGCTCCTTATTTTAAATATTGCTTCTGTGTTTTGGAGAGATATATCCTGCTATGTCCAGCCAAACTACTTGCTTCTTTTACTTTAATTATATTTTTTATGCTCTTTGATAAGCTTTTTACGGGACTATACTTCTATATTTGGTTTATATGATCTTTCGGGAATGCCCTCTTTTTCTTTTTCAATATTTTATTTTCTAATGTAATCTTCAATATTCATCTCACGTATTTTAACTCTCTTCATGATGCAATAAAATATGATGCCTATTTTAATCAGGCCTACTCTGTTGGCTACCAGTTAACTCATTTTTAGCGGTCCCGTGGCCTGTTGGCTTATTTTTGGGGATTTTGCGCGTGTTACGAATTTTACATGCTATCGCCACATATCCAACCCACCGCGGCCCCCTTGATTTCACAGTCTTCAGGATTTCTTTTCTACCTCCATTCTACGAATAAAATATCTTGTATTGGTCCTTACCATGCTACAAGCATTAATTACGTACTCCGAAAACACCGCGCTATTTCAGTCAATATTGTTACTTTATATTTTATAATTTATATAATTTTAATCTTTTATGTCATTACTGCCTCCCACACACTTACATAAAAAAAATAGCATTATTGAGATGAGATATGCGACATATCTCATCTCATGATGATTATTGGGTCTTGCTACATCTCATCAATCATAATCAATATCTGATCAATATATATATTTGTTCAATTTTTTTTATAAATTATTGTATCCATTAAAGCCGCTTACGCGAAAAAGCTGATGTTCCTTTGTCTCAAACAATTGTGTAGTTTATGTGACCATTATTTCTCAGAGGACGTAAAGAATAATAATGGTCTCGACATTTGACTCAATTTATGCTTTTATTACATGTTCAGTTTTTTCAGCAGCTTCTGAAACGTTTTCGCAAGGTTGTAAAGAGATACAGGTTGTGTAAAAACCTTTCTAAAATGATCTACATATATAATTGTTTTAAATTAAAATCAACTAACTGGTATGTACACATAAGCCTGAACACATGTATTTTGGGCCGTTTTTCAAGAGTGAAGTCAAAATTGTAACCTCAAATAATATACAAAAAACTTCAGTGTAATAGACTGTGATTCTTTATTTACCTGTGCTTTCTTATTTTCTTACGACAAAATGCATACATAAAGTTATACATTACATTAACACCAGAAAATAAAGAACATAAATTCTTCCTTTCACTATCAAATTGGAAATCCTCAATCCCCATTAAAATATAAAGTAATCCTCCAAAGAGAAACATCTCTCGATTATTCTAGAATCTACATGCAATCTTTTTCCCTCTTCCTAATACTCACACCATCCTATAATAGGCTTATATTTTACTGTATTTAATTTGAAAGTTCTTGTTTTCTGATTTAAAAAATAAAGTAAATAAAGTAGCAGATTTGAGAAAATCACATAGAAGCATTGCGATCTCAAGCGTGTGGGAAGCCAATCTCATGTATACTGGATAGTATAATAGTAATGTTATCGTCCATAGAAAAATTTCCCTAGTGAGCCCTTTTCTCAGCCCTTAGAACCACTTGTCTATTAAAATATTGCGTGCATAAGTGCGTAGTATCTTATTAGACGTGCATACAAGTGTGTGTTTAATCTGAAGATTCTGCGTCCACTAGCGTATGAAATATGAAACAAGTGTCTAGGTTATAAGCAGGTTTTCATAAGTTTTTGAAAAGCCTTGACAACTGAACACAATACTGTATCTAAGCCTCAGTGTAGATTTTCTCAAGAAACTAAATACAAACGGGATCTAGCATAGAAAAGGGATACTGAGTAATAGCTAGTCCTTTTTTACATATGCAGATGCATTTAGATTCGTTTGAAAATAGTAGGATGTACATATTCCTTGTATTTAAAAAAAATACAGAATTTTTTTTATTTGTTTTAACTGTAAAATACACAGTGTTTTTTGTGTGTACAGAAATACGTTTAAGAGGGACTGTTGTTTTGAGGTACTAACAATGGTTGTGAGATCACGTATTGTCTTGGAATGTTATGATTCAAACACAGGTGTGGAAAAATCAGCGCAGAATAATAATATTTTCAATTTAGTCTGTTGAATATTTTAAACAAACACAAAGCAAGAATTTCTTTGAGTGTAGAATTTTTTCCATTGGCAATTAATTCATCGAGTGAATATACGTACAAGGATAAGTGAGTAGTTGAATAACCCAACCTAACCTTATCTAAACTCACCAAACCAAACCTTTTTTTACTAGGCCATTCTGCAATATCCTGGGATCTGGTTTTTACAACAACGGGTCGAACGGTTGCTTTTAGCATTTAAAAAATGTCAACCAGGCGGCGAATGAGAAGGACTGAAGTAGGAGTTTTTGCTTATAAAACGGTCCTGAGTAAGCAGTAGGTCTGCCCTCAACGTAACCTAACCCAATTAACTATTTTTTTGGCTATCATAGAAAACTATTTAAAATCTTGTTTATAACTTGAATAAGATTAAATAATAAGTAATGTAAAAAGAAATTAATAATAAAACATTCAAATAACATACCGTAAATGAAATTTGTTTTTTATTTTTATTTAAACAATACACAAAAAATTGTGAGTTATTTCAAGATTTTAAATTTTGCTTTTGAAATTTAAGCAATTCGATTTAGGTAGATTTTGAAGTTTAAATAAATAAATATATTCATTGCATTATCAGAAATGTAGTGAAATAAACTTTTCAGTAATTAAAGAGTGTAAAGTATAATTAAATGTTTTATTTTTATTGTACAATGAAGTTATTCATATCTTAGTTTAGTGAATTTGAATCTCAAGCTCATTTTTAACAAAATTAATACTTGTTATGGTAGTTAACTAATATGTGTAACGAAGGAATAAGCTAACAGAATGTTTTCACTTTTGAATCTAAAAAAAAAACAAAAATAGAGGTCGGGTAGGTTTTGATACTCGAGAACTTAAGTATTAGATTAGATGAGGCGGTTTTTTATTTTTTTTGACTATAGATTTTTCAAATAGAAAACAGGTATTTGAAAATTTTTATGGTTAGTTATTTAAATTATTTTATTCTTTCACAGAAATTACAGGATGTTTTTGAATAATAAACCGTTTTATCGGCGCTAATTTAATTTTTAGTAACCCTGTTTGTTATCTTAACATAAATTATTATTGATTTTATATTTTTTCGCAATTATAACAAAATTATTATATAATGAAGTATGAACTTTATTAAAATAGGGTAGTTTTGTATCAATATTTTTTTTTCATTACGTATATAGAAAGAAAAATGCCACATTACAGAAAACTAATTTAAAATGAAACGATTTTCATCTTATTTTATAGCCAGAGCAGAAATTTTGAATTTATATGTTTTATTAAAAATATTTCTAAAAAATTCAATCGTATTCTCAATATTAATTTTGCTACTATTTGCTAGATAATCATTTTGAAATTGATAAAAAAAATGGTAGAAAGATTTCCAATAAAGCACGCAGACAATAAATCCTTAATTGCTACAAAAGAAAAGGAAATGGCTGCAGTACTAATTCCGTCGCATTGAGGAAAAATAGGTCTGATAATTAGGTCTTACAAAAAATAAAGAAAAAACAAAGATACTGATTATTGATCGAAAACCAGTCATTCTGGATGGAAGTCCTTCCAGAACGTGAAGTTTCTGAGGACTTGATTAACATCCGGTCTTTAATAATAACTGATGACGGTAGCTGCGAACCAGATATTAAATGATGCATTAATGCAGAAAATTTATACAAATCAACTGACGGAGTTGCTTATCTAGCCAGCATTTTTTCCTTTTGACTTTCTTTCTTTTAACTCGTGGCGTCTGCTTGCTTGCCGGCTTGCCGTCGAAAAAACTTTGGATCGATTTTTAACCCTTTTTCCATGATCCAATCGAGATAAAACATTGCAAGTAGACTCGTGGCGACGATCAAAAAGATCTGTCAAATTTTCGTTAAAAAAAATTAATAATTATAGTAAAATTTCGGATTTTTAGAAATTTTAATAGTTTTTTCAAATTGGAATCAGTACAAAAGTTTGATTACTAGCAACGGCGGTCCGATAACGTCGCGGAATATTTTCTAAATTTGAATTACTCTGTCAGTATACATATAAGGTACTTCACTACGAATTTCAAAAATCTAAACTGACTGACAAATGTTTTTAGAATTTAATCTTCAAAGCATGAAGTTTCTTATCAAAGCTCAAAACATCTGACATTTTAGAAATATATTAAATTACTGTAAGTTTAGTGTTATGTTATATGTTTTAATTCGTCTTTAATTGTTGTTATATTTTACAAAGAAAGGGAGTATTATAAAAACTTGGTTTTTATAGGTTACTTTTTTTAAATGTTACAATAGAGGCATAATTACTGATTAATTAAAAACACTCAAGCTTGAGTTAGTCACATAGATTAATTGTGATTCAATCGGGAATCGAACCTTGAACTCTCGGTGTGAGAAACCAATGGCACGTCCACTGACCATGCATGTCACTAATCGAAATCGAAGAACATAAGTTTCACGGGTTCAGATTTCAGAACTATATTTAATTTATTCATTCCCAATCCCCTTAAAATAAATAAATAGGATAACAATATTATAGGATAAATCTGAAATCATTTATAAAAGAGATTTACATATCGTATTAAATGTAAAGAAATAAAGAGTGAGAAAATGCCACCTTATTCTTATAGATTAAAAATAAAGTTGTAGATTTAAAAATTGAACATGAAGTGTTCCAGTAGCTACATATCTAGCATCCAGAGACAAAGGCGAATTATATCATAATCTGGTGAAAAAGTTTTCTCAGCAGTAGCACGCATAATTCTAATTTCAGTTGTTGTTAACATGCTCTTTGTATTGACAGTATCCGCCATCGCTTCAATGCCATATGTGAGGATAGATTGCACTCAGGTTTTTTAAATGCATACCTTGCTATCTGTTCTCATATTTTTATTCCTCCACACGACATCTCTCAGGCAGACTGCCACAACTGCAGTCTTTTCCATGCGAAGCCTAACTTCTCTGGGGAGGCCATGAGAGTTGAGCATTTCCCTTCCAAGATATCTGAATTTGGTTACTTATTTATGGAATTCACACAACAATACAGAAAACCATCAATTTAGACCACACAAATGGTGGCAAGGAATGCCACATAAACAAATCGAGGCACGAGAAAGACACGCGCGGCCTGCAGTTCATTGCACCATCAGCATTTCTGAAGATTTCTTCAGACATACACAGCCGCACTCTAGGAGACTCCTTTGTTCGTAAATTGTATAAAAGGAGGTCCACGCCCTATGTGGGCATGTCAGTCTGTCACCTACCTCCGGCAGCTGGAGGCTACGGCCCTAAGAGTATCTATCATGTCTTTATAATCGTACTCATGTATATTTTGTACTTGATTAATCGAGATAATAAATCACCAAATATTCTACGCCTTTGGAGCTTTTGACGGTGGTGACCCGAAACAGAAATTGCTCCAAACCATCTCCAAACCCCCAAATATTCAATTGGCTCATCACGTACTGTGATTTTGTGCGTTGTGGAAATTTAATCGTTAATGCGTAAGGCTAAATATGCGCTATGGTATTTTGTAAATTTAAATGAAAGCGTCAAAATTGTTCCCAAAATACGTGCCCAGCTTTTACAGTTGAGCAATTTTATAAGCACTTAAAATGATTCTTCAAGAGTGACAATTTGCAAGACACTGTGCCATGTTTCCATTAGCAGCACGCGCAAAAGAAGCGTAATTAAAATCTGCCGTTACGTAGATCAAAAATTTGAGACTTCAACGTGGAGGCTTTTGATAATTACGTTACATTATTCGTGTTATTATAATCGCGTACTTTATTATAATTATGTTTAATAATTGTGGGGTATAAAAGCAAAGCAGCAATATCCAAAAACTTAAAAAATATTTTTGAATACAGTCACCGTGGTTTGCTAATTTAAAATGTGCTGATTTCTAATTTATATATATCTATCCTTCCAAAGTAACGTTTCTTATAAAACTAAAGGCTATCTTTCCTATAATATTTTGAATTCAGTATATTATAAGCTCAATCAGCATACAGTGGGACCTAGCTGAAGCATGTCGAAAAATTGAAATACCTTGGGGTGGAATTTTCTAGCGACGGGAGGCAGGAAAGTGATATCGATAGAAGAATCAGAGCTGCAGCCGGCGTTCTATGTTCTCTGTATAGTGCGGTGATGAAAATCCGAACTTAGTGTCAAGACAAAATTGACTGTTTTCAAATCTATGTACAGAACCATCCTAATATATGACCATCAAATTTGGATGCTGATGGAGAGGGTGAAGGCAAAGATCCAGGTTGCCGAGATGAATTTTATAATGGGGGGTAGCGGGATTCTCACTGATGGAAGGAGTGAGAAGTGCTGATATAAGGTACATACTCGGTATGGAGCCTCTTCTCCTACGCATAGAAAAATCACAAATTAGGTGGCTTGGACATGTGCTAAGAATGCCAGAGAAACAAATACCAAGAACCTCTTGGCAACTCCGAACGGCCGGTGGGTCACCCCAGATTACGTTGGGAGAAGTAACAAAAAAATAAATATGAAAACAGAATGAGTCTTGAATGGGGATTGACTCATGCAGAAGCAGCGCAAGAGAGAGGAATATGGAAACACCTTGTCGACTCTTTGGGCCCCCTACCCTACTAGGACAAGTGGATGAAGATGATAATAAATTAGTTATCCTCGATGACTGATTTTTTTTATATTGCTGCAAAAAGATATGGCACAACAAAAAAGCCTAGCATTTATGCTTCATGATCTATTTAATATATCATTTTTCCTGTAAAAGCACGAGTAGTTGAATATAAAAAAAACAATTTTATTAATTCACATGTCCAAGGAGATGTTTTATCTATAACACAAAGTACAGTTATTGATAACACAAACAGTTTAGAATATTCTAGAGAAAATATTACGTTTCAATGTGCGGTGCAGTACGCGTGACGCAACACTCTTATTTTCGACTGTTTTTCAATTGAAATAAAAAAAACAAGTGAATAGAAGCAAAACGGACGCAAATAAACAAGCAATAGACGAAAAAGCACGAATAAAAAGTATCTAACTGTTCATGGAATATTCTAGTACTAGCAGTGATGTGCAAATTATGGAGTAATGTTCCAGTTAAAGTTTGTGTCCAGTGCACCATTTCGATCCGCGAATCCGTTACAATATTAAATATTTGAATAAATCATCTCTCGCCCTTTATATTTGCTAAAATTATTTATGTATTTTGACGTTAAATTAATCTTTTTATCTAAATGTTAAATTAAAAAAGTCTGTAAAATAATCAGTCTTATAATTGAAATCTTGAAATGAATAAAGCACTAAGTGCCAACAATAATTTGACTCTTCCGTTTCCTGTACTACCTACAGTATCATTACTTTTATTCTTCGTCAAAAATTTACAAATAAAGTAAAATTAAATAATAAAAGTGACCTAAAACGCTATTAAACAGAACAGTATTAAAGTAACTTAAGCTCCAAATACTATACCAGTGAAGTGTACACCTAAAACATCTATTCTTTGAAAAAAATTACTGACCTGTCAAAACCAGCTGTCGTCTGACACATACCTACTAACAAAGGTAAATTTCAAAAGATTAACCTTATTTAAATTGTAACAGCTAATGAATCCAGAAATGGCTGTCTGCAATATATGCATGTTCACAGTAACAAATATTAAACAGACACTTCATTGCAAAAAATGCTCAAGTTATTACCACACAGATTGTACAAATATCTCTAAAGAAAATTTTAAAAAGATGTCGACAAAAAACATAGAATCATGGATTTGCCCGCCTTGCAAAAAAGATAAAAGTGATAGAAAACATTCTGGGGAGCCTTCAATTATCAATCCATCCCCTAAAGCTAATGATACATCACTTATCACCATCGATGCCAACTCAGCTGCACTCTACAACAGTAACATAGAGGGGCTGCGATCTTCCTTAATCGATTATCTAGAGAGTAAACTTTCTGAAAACTATAAGCAATGGAAACAAATTTCAGATCAAAATACAAGCATCCTCCAGGCTATACAATTTGTAAGCAACCAATACGAAGACCTAAAGACAAAAATTACCAATATCGAGTCTAGATGCAATCAGATAGAAAAATTTCAACAAAAGCAATCTGAATTAGTTAAAAGAATAGAATACTTGGAAAATAAATTTGACGAACAGGAGTATCAACAAATAGCCACCAACATCGAAATCCGTGGATGCCATGAAACTTCGGCAGAGTCAACCGCTGATCTCACTCACAGTGTCAAAACTATCATCTCAACAGTAAACTGGGAAGGTCAGATGAGCGACATTCTCTCCATACAACGGGCGAGGCAACACATCTCTAAAAAGACTCCACGCCCGATTATCGTTAAATTTACCAACCGGACCTGTCGAGATACGTTCCTCGACAGAGTTAAATCTCACAATAAACAATCGAAAGGTTATGAGCGCTCACTAAACACCTCCATCTTTAAAAATAACCAAGAAATCAAGCCTATTTACATCTCCGAGCACATTACAAAAAAATGTAAATTTCTACTAGCGGAAACAAAGAAGATAGCCATCCAGAAAAATATAAAATTTGTTTGGATTAAGAATGGACGCATATATACACGAAAAAATGTCGGCGAGCCATTTCTTTGTATCAAATCGGAGACGGACCTGTCAAAATTGTAATGTCATTTGCCGATCCGCGATGTATACAAACTTTCTCTTTTCTATGGTCTTTACTAGAGGCATTAACCATAAACAACCAATGTATAAAATAAACCATAATTTATTAAAACTTGCTGAATGGGCATATCATAGACACCTATTCCAACATTTCATAAATATAAAATTTTGTTTCCATATCAAAATAAATCTAAAAACCATACTTACACATATTTACACAAACGCATTTAAAAACATTATATATCAACTGAAAAGATACTCACTCGACAATAAGATCATTCTAAGTAATCATAACACATTCTTAAACTTCTTTTTACTCTTGTCTTTAACACATACTTTTTATAAAATATATACCTACCTTGATAGTAATATAGTTCATAATAAACGATATCATTTCACTTACATAGCAAAATATTCTTTCAAAAAACTAAATTTAAGCAATATCTTAATTCAATTCTATTTCTGTAAAATGAATTTACCCTATATACCCTCATCTTGTAACAATTATGTACAGTGCAAATATGTAGGTATTTACTACCAACTAATAATAAAACCTTTTCACTTTAATAGCTTACAGATCGATATACTTTACATCAGATTGACAAAGATGAATATTAATAATCTCGCGGTAGATATAGAGGCATTTGATCTTTCGCAAACTATAATAGTCCCCTTACCCAAATCATGCACACAATATGATTCGGATATATTTACTTGTACAGAATGTTGGTGTAACAAAAAAATTGTCCAAACTTACTATAGAAAGATATGGAATGGCTAATATAATTGATCTGGTAAACCAAATAGATTCCTTTGAACCAATTCACACTAAAACTGTGGACCAACCAGAAAACTGTAAAGAATATTTTTGTAGAGGAAGTAGCACTCTTAAGATTCTAAATATGAACATACGAAGCATTAATCATAATTTTGACGAACTTCTTGTACTACTGCATCGTCTAAATATAGACTTTCAAATTATTATTCTTACGGAATGCTGGTTGAAAGATAAAGACACAATACAGACGATTCCAGGATACATCGGGCATAAAACCTCCAAACATTATAACCAAAATGACGGGGTTGTAACATACATTAAAGCAAATATAAATTTCGAAGTAACTGAACCGGATATAAGTGACGCCAATTGTTTAAAAATTAATTTGTGTAACGGTACCTACATATATGGGATTTATCGACCACCGTCCTTCCAAAGTGCGCATGAATTCACAAATTCTCTTTATGAAGAGCTACTCACAATGGCCAAAAATCCAACAATGATCATTGCAGGTGACATAAACATTGACATAACTGCAAGTACTCCCACCACAAACGCATCTGAATACCTATCCATGTTAGCTGAACAAGGTTTCTTTCCTGCCATCAACAACCCAACAAGAGGTAACGCATGTTTAGACCACATTATGGTTAAAAGCAAATTCTTGGCGAAAGGAATTGTATGTGAAACTACTATCACGGATCACTTTCCAGTAATGATTGACATTGGAACACAAAAAATAAATACAAAAACTTATACAAAACCCCGACACAAACTAAATTTTGAAATGCTAAAACAGGACTTGGAAAAAGAAACCTGGTTACCAGTATACGAGACTAATGATGCTAATACATCATATTCAAAATTTCTGTATATTCTACAAAGCCACATAAAAAAAAATCAAGAACATATTTCTAATAAATCGAGGAAAAAAATTAAGAAATCTTGGATAACTGAAAGTTTAGTTAACTGTATAAATAAGAGAGATGTGTTACACAAACAGTCTAAACTTAACCCTCTAAATATCGGCTTACAAAACTTTTACAAAAAGTATAGAAATATTTGTAATAGAGCGGTCAAATCCGCTAAACACTTATATTACAAAAATATTATAAAAGCAAATCAACATGATGCAAAGAAAACATGGGAAACTATAAGAGAAATGACTTCTACACAAAATACTAGAAGCAAGGATATATGTGATATGCTGATTCCAAACAAAAATCATGCTACTGAGGATAAGGCTATTACTGAAGTGCTAGATAATGTAAATGCTTCGCTTGGTAAAAAATTAGCACAAAATATTTTGTCTCGTCTTAAAACTACCAAAGAAAACCTCAAAACAAATTTAAATTCAGCAAGTCCATATTCATTTTTCTTTGCTCCAACCTCCAGTCATGAAATTGCTGCAATTATTAGTAATCTAAAGTCTCACAGTGCCCCTGGAAATGATGAGATAACAGCAAAAGTGGTGAAGTATAATAAAGACCAATTAAGTAAGCCTCTTTGTTATATATTCAATCAAAGTCTCTCAACGGGTATCTTTCCAAATGCACTAAAACTGGCTACAATCTGTCCAATATTCAAGGGTGGTGATCCCCGTAATCCGAGCCACTATAGACCTATATCGCTCCTAAGGATTTTTTCTAAAATCTTAGAGAAGATAGTTAAAGTACGTCTTTTAAAATACCTGGATATTCACAAAACAATCTCCAACAATCAATACGGGTTTCAACCAAAACTCTCAACAGAAGATGCAATATGTCAACTAACGGAATTCTTAGTTACACAATTAGATAAAGACAAACGTTGTATTGGGATCTTTTTGGACCTAGCCAAAGCCTTCGATACGGTGTCTCATCCACTGCTGCTGCACAAGTTATCAGCTTTGGGAATAAGGGGAACGGCTTTGGCATGGTTTGAAGACTATCTAAATAACAGGGTCCAGGTGGTTAAATCAGGCGGTCACTGC